>JABWTJ010000051.1:0-600000 GCA_016801875.1 Solanum sitiens | reverse complement strand
GAATATGTCAACATTCACCTTTATAAACCTCTGTTCAGAGTTTTTGGCCAAAAGATAAAGTAGATCCCTCTAGTATGCCTTCCACTTTCAAAAATCTTAACAATTTGGTCCCAAATTTAATTGTCATTTTCAAATAAAGAGACTGTCATGCAAGCAGCACATGAGCACTCTGCTTCTTCTGCTTTGGTTTCTTCTCTTTCCATCTCGGCTCGCAGAATAGAAACAGTATCAGCTTCTGCAGCTTCTCCCACCATTCTTCTTAACTGCCAGCGTGATTCAACTGTTCCAACAACAAATCAATCTCCTGTAGCTGGTATATTGAGGGATGAAGCCGAAGGTTCAGGATAACCATAAGTGGGATCTCCATAGTCCATCCTCCATCATAAAGAAACTTAAGAACTCATGTCAGAGACATGGAAGTACCAAGGCAGCCTTCTCATACAAGTTAATATAAACTTGCCTTCACGATCCTCCAGAATTTGAGCACTTCTGTTCTGGAAAAGGAAAATTTATTGCCGTGGGATTTTCAGTTAAGTGACTGTTGAAACTTGAAAGCATGCTAGGTTCAGACTGGCCCAAAGAAACAAATACACAAATAAATTGCCCAAAGTCTGAAACTTAAGATAATAGTTTCATGCGTAACTAATACTATTTCCTTCTTTATTAGTCTTGGTCAGAACCCTCTGATTGTTGCAAACACCCGGGATGATGATCTCAGGAAGCATGTGAAATAGGAGGAGCTGAAAGACATTGAGAGCAAACACCTTAGGAATCCAAAAGTTCTGAATTTGCATGCCAAACATTTATCAAACCTTACAAAACCGGACTGTTCCATGTCAGCGCATGTATAGGATCCACCTTCATGTGTCAACAACTCCAATGTGAACAATTCCCTCAGAAATTTAGCCTCATAAAATGACTTTTCTGAAACCTTGGTGTTTCCCAGAGGCATGTGTAATGTTTCTCACTGGGGAAAAGGAGCATGAGGATAGGAGAGGCAGAAGTTCTCCTGGAAAAGGGGAAAGGAGAACGTTCACATGAGGTGCACATGACAGTTCTGTTGAAGTTTGACGGAATGTTAAGGTCTTTGCAAAAAGAATTAAATTTTTGGAGATGGAGATGTTATCTGTTAATTATAATTTTAGAGGGAACCTCTCAATCTTTTGGCCAACTTGAGGAATGTTTCTGGTAAAATTTTGCTATGTTCATGGAACACCAAAATCTTGGGGTATTCTGTAGTGTATGTTCCAAATATATATTCTGTTAATATAATTTTAGATTTTCATATCTGATCCATAAACTCTCAATGTGCAGTTTTATACTCGCATTTGTTGTTGCAAATCTAATAAACAGAGTAGTGAAGCATGAGATTCAGGCTTGAGAGATTTAAAATTCTGAATTTTAAGCTCACTAAGTGATAATGTTTAGTCTATGATGTTGCATACCAAAACAAAACTTGGCAGAAGGATCTATTGAGCATGGATCAGAGTTAGCACCCTAGCTAACCGAGACATGTATTATGGAAGTGCTAGCTAGCATTTAATGCTGACTTGATTACCGTCTTATATGTTGGCCTAAATCATTTGATACTTGCCCCCCCACCCCCCACCCCCCACGCAATCCTACTGCCTCCCTCACATATAGTGGCAGATCTAAGGGTAATTTTTATTTTTGAATTCCTTGATGTAAGAAACACGATAAGTGTAGCAGCTAGGCAATTCAGAAATTGCTTTAGGTTGCAAGTTCCTCCAAGTGTGACATTCTTATGCTCTTTAATCTCCTTGTGAGAATATCTGGATCCGCCATTACTCACATATGCTCCCATATTCCATTGTCCTACATTTGATGTATGTGCCTTCTATTCAACTTACATGTTTTACCTTGTGTTAAGAAATGGATCTTGGACCTAACTCAACCCCAAAAAGCTAGCTCAAGAGGTGAGGAATGTCCAAGTTGCAGAAAGAGACCACAGATCCCTTTTACTGCTGATGTGGGACTCCCCCCCCCCCCCCCCCCCCCACACACACCATACAAACATACACAAACACAGGCTGGACATCTGGAGCATGCCAATTTTAATAAGGGGATCCAACATCGGGAATACCATGTTAAGAAATTGATCTTGGGCCAAACTGAACCCAAAAGCGAGCTCAGGGGGTGGGGATTGTCCAAGCAAAACAAAGAGACCACCCATCCCTTTTACCACTAATGTGGGATTCATCATACCTTGAAAGCAGAGTAATTCCAAACGAATCTTTCTTTGTGACCTAATGAAACTTGTTAACTTGATTTTTTCACATACAATTTCAATGGTAGAGGTCAATTATCAGAGTTAAGTTTGCAGAGTACGTAATGATCTTCAGTTGCTCTATTGTACATTAGGTATCTGAAGTGTCTTTAGCAAATTTCATAGTTATATCTCAGCTATAATTTTTTTTTCTAAATGACTTGAATTTTAGTTGCCATGGACTATTTAGAGATGAGTAGCCGACTTCAACTTGCTTTGAGGAGTGTTTATTGTTTGAATGCACTATTTAATTGTAATTTTTATCTGCTTCCTGAGCTGAAAAGTAATTTGCTTTCATGCATTTACTCACTGATTGCTGCGAATTGGATAATGTTATTCTGATTCAGACATGTTAATACCAAACATTTTATCATGTAATAACAAATAATATTCCTTTCTTTCAGGGACACTGGCCATTTCCTCGGGACAAGCTTACACAAGGATATGCGTACATTTTAACCCACCCTGGAACGGTAATCTTTGTTTTCTTTGATTTTTGTGGTAGATCTTTAAGTAGGAGAAGAGAAAAAATTGTTCTCCAAAGTAAATTGAGTAGCTAAAGCTCCCTTGTTTTTTCTTTTACCAAATAATCTTTAGTTTCCTTTCACCCTTGTCCTACTTTAGTACTAGCTTTTATACTAGAAACTGAGTACATGAGCGTGCTAGCGGAACTGTGGACTCCTTACACACGTACAATGAGCTCTTTAACTTATGTTGTCTTGCTATAACCTAGTCTTACTAGCTCCTATTCGTTATTGCAGCCTGTAATATTTTACGATCATTTCTATGAATTTGGAATCCGTGATGTCATAAATGAGTTAATTGAGGCACGTAGACGAGCTGGAATCCATTGCCGTAGCTCGTTAAAGATATATCATGCAAACGGTGATGGTTACGTTGCACAGATTGGAGATACTCTTGTGATGAAACTTGGTCATTTGGACTGGAATCCTTCCAAAGAAGTTCATTTGGATGGTACCTGGCAGAAATTTGTTGATAAAGGACCAGAATATCAAATATGGCTCAGGCAATAATACTACATATATTATTCTGGACTTGCATTGTTCTTATTGGTATTCTGTCTATATAAATGTTTTTATGTTGTAATTATAATACATCATACCTCACATCAGAGATTTTGAATTCCTGCATCAGTAAATGAGAATAATAATAAAAAAGAACTGATGCTGGGGTGGGCCTTTCATTTGACAATGGCTATTTATGATGTTATTGGTTGTATTCGTGCATTATTATAATTATTATATCATTTGTCATTTTGTTGCATAAACAATCTATACATTAATATCATTAACAAATAAAATTTTAGATGAGATAGTTATACATTGAAACATGGTATCATCGGTTCTATAATCGAATCTAATGTCCCTTTGAAGTTATTGACATACTTAATAATATTGATGTTGATTTCTAGTCTATCTCTAGAATAACAAGTTTATTATTTCTGGTACACACACTTTATTTTTGATATATCAGCTGGGGCATTATTTTGGATCTGATCTCTTTGTTTATTTAATGGTAAAGCTGTCGTTACTCTGTTTGGACTTCAACCCCACTATTAAATTAGCCCCAAATAAGAAGAATTTGACTATTAAATATTGAAAAATTATTGTAGTCTGGTGTAACAGAAATGGTATAAGATTCCTCAACTTCAATTTCACACACAAAACACCAAACTTGATAATTATAAGATTTAACTTATATGATATGACATACTATATGATAATTGTTAACAGAAC
Organism: Solanum sitiens; assembly: GCA_016801875.1. Classification (NCBI taxonomy): domain Eukaryota; kingdom Viridiplantae; phylum Streptophyta; class Magnoliopsida; order Solanales; family Solanaceae; genus Solanum; species Solanum sitiens. The sequence goes on along the minus strand of JABWTJ010000051.1, from coordinate 595,956 downwards.
TCTCTTATTATCTTATTCTTCAATTTTTGGTATTACATGTTATTTCCTCTGTTTCAATTATCGTGTTATTTTGTATTGCTAAAAATGGTCCAAATTTGTCGTCCGTTAATAGTTAAACCATATAAATTTCCAACTCTCTCCACCAAAATTTACACCTAACAGTTTAGTTATCATTTGAACATCAAAGATTAGGAAACAAGAATATGAGCAAACTACACATATTGATGATACCATATCCAGTACAAGGCCATGTTATTCCCTTAATGCAGCTAGCTCAATCCTTAGCTAAATATGGCTTCAAGATCACTTTTGTCAACACAGAGTCCACACACAAGAGTATTCTAAATTCTTTATCAGGAAAAAATAGTTTGCATGATCAGATTCATCTGATTTCAGTTTTAGATGAATCGGAATCGGGGGAGGATAAGAATGTGCCAGGTAAATTATCTGAAGCAATCTTTAAAATCATGCCTGGAAAAATTGAGAAGTTGATTCAAGTAACTAATGTATCGAAAGACGAAAGGATTACTTGCATTATTGCTGATCAGAGCCTTGGATGGGCTCTGGAACTTGCAGACAAAATGGGAATCAAGAGAGCAGCCTTCATAACTGCTGCAGCTGCTAATTTGATACTTGGATTGAACATTCCAAAGTTGATTCATGATGGCTTAATTGACAATGATGGTAAGTACTATTCTATACTAATCTATGTTTTTATGTTTGGCCAAGTCATATTACTGACCTGTGTAAAAGATGTTTTACATTATCGGTGTAGTGTCCCATTTTATGTGATACCATTTCATTTTTGGTCAGTATAAAAAAGAATATCATATTTTCTTATATGGTAAGCATTTAAAGATATCGTTCCTTTTTTACCCTTGTTGGTTCCACTTAAGTATTTTAATACATTTATGAGGAGAGAGAAAATTGAGTTTACTTTTTTGAATGTCAATTTGATAAATATTTCAAAGTTTTCATTATTTTTTAAACTTCATAAGGATTAAATGTTGCCACATAAAATGGGACGGAGGGAGTATGTGATATGTTGTATAACGCCTTCCTAAAGTTTGATAGAAGACAACTGAATCCCCTGTGATTACTTTTCCCAACTGATCGAAAGCCTGTTCAGTACGCTAGACTAGATTGTCAGTGGCTGTATTTGGTAGGTGAAATTGAAAAGCAGTCACCAAAAAGTCAGTTGTTTGCCTATTGTTGCCCTTCCAGGACACTTTAGGAAGGTACAGCTTAACCTATAGGGATGGAGCTAGTAAGGATACAGGGGTTTATCCAAATCTTTAGCGAAAAATTATACTGTTTATATATGATTAAAATTAATCTTTTATGCATATACACTAGATGTTGAATTTATTTTAATTTATTCGCGTGTTTACTCTTTCATATTTTGAACCCCTTAGTGAAGATCCTTATTACTTGTTTGCAATAAATTTTAAAGTGACAGAAAATAAATTAAAATCACAAATAAAATATGAAGAAACATGATTTTATTGATCAAGATAGATTGCAGGTACAATTCTGTTGATCCCTTGATTCTACTTTCCTAGGATTTATCCATGATTCGAGGGCCGTTAGTGACGTATTTCTCGAACTAGGACGATTTAGATTTGACCTCTCTATATGGATAATCCATCAATTTGTGGAGTACTTGAGATCTTAATCTCTTTATGGAATTTCCGAGATGTCTTTTAAGAGAATTTAGTATCTTTTATATAAGCATAAACTAGGGTTTAGGGTTGAGTAAACTCCAAGAATCTTAGTTTGAGTTGAACACAATTTGTAGAGTCCCTACTTGAATTAAACGCATCTTGTAGAGTTCCATAAAATTTTAATGTCTACATTACTAATTCTTACGAGGTTAACAATTAATACTTATCATAGAGATATTTACTCATATCATCGGTGCATAAAACGTAAACTCTGTATCCACAAGTGAAATTTGTTAAAACCTATAATGCAGGGACTCCAACAATAAAAGATCATACTTTTCAGTTTGAACCAACTATGCCAATCATGAACACATCAAATTTACTTTGGACAAGCATGGGGAACTCAACAATGCAAAAAATCATTTTCAACATGTTGGTTCACAACAACAAAGCTGTGAAATCAGCAAATTGGCTTATTTGCAACTCAACATATGATCTTGAACCAGGAGCCTTCAAATTAGCACCAGAGATAGTGCCTATAGGTCCACTTTTGTCGAACAACTCTCTCGAATCAAGCACGTTGCCACTTGAAGCAGAAACGCGTATTTCTTCTAAAGAATCTCCTAATTCACTAGCCGGATCCTTCTGGCCCGAGGACTCAACTTGTCTAAACTGGCTTGATCAACAACCATTATGCTCAGTTGTGTATGTAGCCTTTGGGAGCTTCACAATATTCAATGAAACTCAATTTCAAGAATTAGCATTAGGGCTTGAACTATCAAACAAACCATTCTTATGGGTTGTGAGAACTAACACTCTAGATACTAAAAGTGATATTTTCTTGAAAAAATTTGAAGAAAAAATAGGGTTGCAAAAGGGGAAAATAGTGAGTTGGGCACCACAACAAAAGGTGTTAAGTCATTCTAGTATAGGTTGTTTTATTAGTCACTGTGGTTGGAATTCGACGATCGAGGCAATAAGTAATGGGGTTCCAATCTTGTGTTGGCCTTATTTTGCTGACCAATTTATGAACCAAAGTTATATTTGTGATATATGGAAAGTTGGATTAGGACTAAAGAAAGGGGATAATGGGATTATTAGTTGTGGAGAAATTAAGGTTAAAGTGGAACAATTGTTAGGGAATGATGTATTCAAGAAAAGAGCTATGCAAATCAAGGAAATGAATATGAACTCAGTGAAAGAAGGTGGAAAGTCTCACCAAAATTTGATAAATTTTATTGAATGGATTAAATCATCATAGGAAATTGAAGGAAGATTTGTGTGTTTTTCTTCTTAAATTAATGTATTTTTTATGTTGTTGTAGTGTGGTTTTATCATTTTGTTACCAAGTGTGTTATGTTTTATGTTTGTTTGTTTTTTATGTAATTTGTTTCTCATTTTGTAAACTCATTTGTCCAAGATAGTGTCAGAATCAACAATGTTAAAGCACCCATCTTGGACCACATGGCAATAAAAAGGTAAAAATTACTCTCTTAATTTTTTTTTTACTACTTGTTAATTGTTAATTGGTCTGTCCATTTTTATTTGTCATGTTCAACTTTTCGAGAGGTAATTTTGACTAATTTTTAAAGTTTAATTAGATAAAATTATTTTGATATTTAAAACAAAAAAAAATTTAGATATTCAAAAACTATACGAAAGTACTATAAATTTTAATTTTTTACATATCAATATAATGAAAAAATATATCGTAAAATATTAATCACAATTTTTATAATTTAACTCTAAAAAAGTTAATAATGACAATTAAAAGTAGACGAATTTAGTGTCTTTTGAAATACGTCGGAAATCCATAATAGAGTCTGATGACAACAATCAAATTAATTATCTTCATGCATAAGAATACTAAATTACTTAGTAGAAAAGATAAGAAAAATCGTCACAAACCTCCCTAATTTCTCACAAAGGCCGATTGTAGTTTTTGTCTCCCCTGACCAAGGAAGTTAATTAAGGTTGCTTAAATGACCTTTAATTCTGAAAAGATAATTAAGGGCCCGTTTGGCCAAAGATTTCTCAAAAAATTTTGAAAAATAATTTGGCAAATAATATTTGTCCATATAATTTGTCATTATTTGGTAAATATTTTTGGCAAATATCCCAAATTTCCAAATACTAGTTTTTTTTAGTATTTGGGTCAAATCTCATTATTTGAGATTTTTTAAAAATTGAAATTTTACCCCAAACTTTTATCTTTTATAAAAACACCCACTATAGTAGTTGTTTGCGTTATATTACATAATTATTTACGTGAATATCAAAGTATTGAGTGAATATTAAATGATGATATGGTTATTGATGAAAATGATGAAAAATAGGCTCAAGGTAACAAAGTCATGTGTTTTGTCTACTTCACGATATATGAAATGATGCTTGTTGCACTCACTCCAAACTACCACATTGCTCTAGTGTCATTGATATTATTTGTTATTGTTGCAACGAACATCCAATTGACTTGTAATACAAACTTATAGTTAGTTTTGATAGTTTTTAAAACTTATGGGTATAAATCATATTTTTCTAAAAAAGGTGAAATATATTTCCCAAATACTATAACTAAACACATGGTGAAATTTCACCCAAATTTTCACTTAAATAATATTTATCAAAAATATTTAAAAATATATAGCCAAACGCTAGCTAAATGTAGGGTCAAGTTGTGTGAAAGATAATCCTTTTGCTTTAATTTATGTTTCACTTATTTTGTACCTATTTAATTTGAGCCTCACATTATTATATTAAGACAAACAAACCAACAAATATTAAAGGAAAGAACTAATAATTCTGTCTCCATGTAATTTATAATTAATACTCACTTTATTATTGTTCCAATAATTATCTGAATAAAAGTGAACACCTTTAAGAATTTAACCTAATATTTTTTCATATAATCTTTTGAATGTTGATGTGTGATATATATGTTTCAGATCCACTTTTTATGTGCTTTTAGTCAATTGACACACTGTAGATGAAATGAACATGTTGAAAATTTGACATTATATCAAGCAATGAATTATCATAATGGAGATATTAAATAGTTTTAGAAATATACATTTTCATTCATTCACTACATAAAAAAAAATAGCTTTAGCGGCAATTAATTAGCTAGCGGCAATTAGAACTCTTTATATATGTCTCTAAAAACTTTAGCGAAATTGGATCTAATGGCACTTACCAAATGCCGGTAAAGACTTTAGTACTCTTTATTAAAATGTCTTTTTGTTGCCGCTAAAAGTTATTTATGTTATAGTGATTGTTGTTCAATTGTGTTTTCCTGAAAATCACCTTATGGTAGATTTGTTTGGCGCCAAGGGTCAAAAGTTTTTTGAAATATATTTTTTTTGGAAAACGAATTTCTTAAAAAGAAGAAGAAGAAATGACTTTTCTAGTATAAGTAAGAAAAACAAGTTCCACAAATAATATTTCAGCCTATTATATCTTTCTCACCTTTCAACATACTTCATCTTCACCCTTAATTCCATCCCGACACTTACTTTTCTAAAAAAAAATATTCCAAAAATGCATTTTTTTTTATGAAAAATATTTTTTATATATCGAGCACACTTTCGAATGTTGATTATCGTGTTTTCAAGAGAAAATAGAGTAAGGAAATTACAAAATTACTTATGTTGTGTTGAATGATCACTCATCTCATACTAATTAGCCCAAAGCTCCTCAATTTTATTTGTCTTTCAAAAGTACCTCATCATCCATGTCTAGTTAGCTAATTTCATAATCATCTAATTAGCCTAGGTAACTTTCATGGAATTTTAACTTGAACCAATACCTATTAAATGATGTGTCATTTTAATTTTTTTTAGAAAAAGATACTTAAAAAGGTAAAATTAGTATTTAAATTTATTTAGAACACAACTCGCTTAAAATGAATTGATTATATAAGAGATGACTTTATTAACATTCAACTAGGGGTATCAAAATGAACCCAAACATATATAATTAGTTCAATCCATCCGGAATTTTAAGAGTTGGGCTCAAGATAATTTTGAATTGGGTTCAATCTCAACACATTAAAGCTTAATCCATTTGAGGAGAATTCTCAGTTGAGCCCAATTCAGTCTCCAATTTCAACCCGTTTTAAATTTTTTATTTAGATATGTTTCTATATTTAAAGGAATAAATTATTATCTATTTAACATTTTTTGGGATTTATCTATCCATTTGTTACTTTTTTAACAAAAAATTCTTGAGCGGAAATTCAAATTGTGATTATAAAAGTTAATTATCAATATGTTTAAATTATTGAAATTAATCGGGTCAAATTGGGCGGGTCAAGACCCAACCCGTTATTTAACCCATTTTAGCCCAAAGTAAACTTGAGCGGGTCAAGACCCAACCCGATTTCTACTCAACCCATTATAATATTTTCAATTTCAATCCAATCCGCCATTTAACACCCCTACATTCAACTAAAAGAATACGAAGAACGTAACTCTAATATTCAAAATGTTAGAAATTGAAGAATCATCATATTCTCTTAGTTAAATACTTAAATATTTTATTATGAGACACTTTTATATAGTCAACCCATTTCAAATGAATTGGGATAAGAATTATTCAATTTCCTTTTACGATTAACCGTTAATTCATTAAGAATAGTTAAATATAAGTATTTATATCCTTTATATGTAGTTTCAATTTTCAAAAAGTATAGAAACTTGTAATTTGTGAGGTGTTCTTAATTAATTTATCTTGGGTGTGTTTTCTAGTTATGGTGGTCTAGTAATATTAATTGTTGTGTGCTTGTTTGGTGAGAATAGTTTATGTACGTACGTTACTAATTTATTTTCTTTATAATATAATGTTGAAAGTCGTTTAGAAAAAAATATTATTGTTGTGTTTGAAACAATTTCTTGATTAGTATTTACATTTTACTATAAATAAATGGTGTATTGATTAGTTTTCTTAACTATAGACATTGTCTTCATCCTTTTATAATACTAGGTGTTCTTATCTGGCATAGAAAATTATGAATTTAAAAGTCATATTCTGACCAAATTTGCTTTACATAAGCAAATTCAAAAAGTAGGAGAAAGTATTTGAAAACAATTCTAAATTCGATGGAATTATTAATTTTATTCTTAAATTATTAACAACCTTAAAATACACTTTTACTTGATTAGCTAAATTTAAATACATCCCAAGCTTGTAACATGAGTAAAATATATCCTTAAATTCTCACCAAGTTTAGGTTGTTTTCAATACTTTTCTCGACTTTTTATTAAAAGTTTCATCACTAAATAATATAACTTTTAGCGGCAATAAATAGACACATTAATATAGAGTGCTAAAGTCTTTAGTATTGGCATTAGTTAAGTGTCATTAGATTCAATGTTATTAAAGCCTTTAGGAACATATACAAATAGTGTTAATTGCCGCTAAAACTCATTTTTTATGTAGTGCATGCTCCTATAAAAAAGTTTGAGATCACTTGTATGTCATGTGACCGATAGAAGATGTATCTAAGTTTAGTTAAGTCAACTAAATAGTATTTTAAGATTATCAATAATTTAAAAACTAAACTAATAATTTAATTAACAAATAAATCAACAAATAACTATTAAATTTAAATCCAACCAATTGATATCAGATCAGTTAAGGCACAATTAAATAACTTACATAAAATAAAATAAAATAAAATAAAGTAGCTTTAATAACTATTTATTATAAATTGAGTAACCATTCAAACATTCATTCGACTCTCATAAATAGGGAGATGGTGCACATGTGGGAAGTAGTAGTGGTAGTACTTGTTGTCACAGCCATTGATAACAAAGCATGTGATACCATAACATCAAACCCCATTATATTCCCCACATTCTAATATTTTCATATATTCATTCAATTTAATACGAGTTTAAATGTTTGTTTGTATATATTTAAAATTTAAAAGCATAAATATTAATTAAAGTCAAGTTAACAAATATATTTATATATTATATTAATCTAAGTTCACATGACATTTAAAATACATCATGATAGTATTTTCTTTGGTTTAGACCTACACGACATATAAAATTCAAACTTAAAATCTAAAACTTATTTACATTGAGTCACGTATCAGTACTCAAGTTCACCTTTGAATCGAAGCTTTTTTTTTTAATGACTTTCAGAACCGTACAATATGTATGTTACATAACCTTTTATAAAAGAATAGGATTAGTGCCTTGATGAAAAGGCAAATTACTGCTACGATAAATACAATGTAGTAGCAGTTATATAAAACAAATTCATACTTTATAGTGGAGTAGTAATTTAAAAATCAGTAAATAAACTAATAAGCATGATCGTTTAATATATATTCTGAAATTAATTATTAAATTAAATGTATATTTATGTTGAGTTGATCAAGCGTTTTGAAATACATTTACTCAAAAATTATTAATTAATTTTTTTAAAATGGTGTAACATACTTTACTAACAAAATTAGAGAAACTGATCTCGTAAATAAAATTTTAATTTTATTGTCTCCTCTCCATCAATTCAACCGTCTCAACTCTCACCCCTTAGACAATTTCACCCACCACTGACTCCGCCCCTATAATATTTTGCTAAATTATGTATCTAATGCTTTTGAAATAATATTTTTTTATTTACTTGCCAAATAAAAAGTAATTTTCCTATCAATTTCTTTTTCCCATATATTAAATAAAACAAATTTAAAAATTCTGGTTATTTCTTAAATGGTGAGAAACAATATATTTTCCTATAGCTACCTTGAAAAATTCTTCAATTTCGATCGACTATATAATCAACATTACTAGAATTGCAAATGCTTTTTACTTTTCAATATAGATCTTCACTAGTCGCTTATCTTGAGATTAATTATCTCAAAATGTAATAAATAATCGTAGAACTACCTAATACCAATAATTAAACTGTCCAATCATGAAAGGGAAACAATGAAAAAGAGTTGTTCAAAGCATAATATATAATTTATCTGAATGGAATATTCCCATTAGGGACATTACAGAAATATACGCTCAACAGCGCTAAAACTCAGAAAAATTCAAAGAAATGTAGAACTCTACATATAACTAAGGGAAGAATCTGAAACATATTTTAATTTTGATTAAATTATTGTTACGTTACGAAATTTTATGAAATCTATACTATTAAATAGTGCAGAGGTAAAGCTACTTTCCAAATTTGATATCATTACAATAATTTCAATCAAAATTCGAATATATTTCAAATTTTTTTCACTATGACTAACTACTCACCTTCAATTGAGAACCTCACTACTAAGAATAAAAATTTGATTAGGAAATAATAACTACTAACTATACAGCATTAATATGTTGGGACTGACCAGATGCATCGTCACAAAAATCGAGCAGTTTCTGTAAAACGAAGATTTGAGTTCTGAGAAGAACAATATAATCAGCTGTTTCTTCGAATAACTGATCTGCTTTTAATTCGCCATTGTTGACTGGGAGAAGTTGCTTCAGAGCTTCCAATTTTTCCGAAATTGAAATCGAATTATCATCGCCGGCGGCATTGCTACTGTTGTTATCTACTCCATTTTTCTGTCGGTTTTCATCGGAAGAATTTCTTCTCGATCTTCTCAGCCGCAAACTACTCGATTTTTTCGGCTGTGAACCCATTTGGTGCCGAGAAAAATGGAGTCTCTGTTGAACGGAACTGGTGCGGTTGATTTGCTACTTATAGCGAAAAGAGAACGGTGAGTTTTGGGATTTGCCACTTGTTTCTCAACTAATTACAATACTGCCACCACAAGTGTTCCATAAGATAATTACTATGGTGAGAAGAATTTCAATTTATAATACTCCGTCATCCTATTTTATGTGATATTCTTTGAATTTTGAGATTGAAATAAGCTTAATTGTAAAATTTTCATAAAACTTTTAAATATTTTGAATTATCCATTATTTTAACTTGTGATACTTTTTACATAGTTTATAAATATATAAATTTTATTTCAAAAAATATTGAAGATCGCATGCGTAAATTTTTGATCAAACTTAAATTGTTTGACTCATACAAACAAAAAATGTCACATAAATTGAAACAGACAGATTAGAAGTTTTTTTATTTTATATAATATTTAACATCTGAATTTAGTTTTTAAATATTAAGTTAATTTAATAAAATATAATTTCACAATGTAGTTATATTGACTTCTAGAATTTTTTCAAAAAAAAACTAATGCATATTTTGGGGCGAAGGAAGTAATATCTCTATCTCAAACTATTTATTGTAATTTTTAAAAATAAATATCTCAAATTATCTATCAATTTAAAGTTTAAAATAATATTAGTTGTCTTTTTAAAAGAAATTATTCTTAAAAATTACACACATTTAATTATGACTTATGAGGTGATTATAAATAATAATGATAAATATTCAGCGAAATAAATTATTTCTTAATTTATGAGTATTTTGTTAAAAATACTTATAAAAGAGAAACACGATAAACTTATCGAATAATATATTTGGTCAAAAAAATGACAATAAATTTGGTGTATGATTCGAAAAATTGTCGCGGGAAGGTGGGTACAACTAGCGAGCACGAAATTTATCAGAAACAGTAAAGCTGATTTTTATCTTCTATGCCACATGTTAATTGACAGGACCTTCAACTTTTGTTTACCAAATTACCCTCCTCAAATATCCAAATAAATTCGAGTTCATTTCGTATTAGAGATAAGAGATAATTAATTTAGAGATATTTTATTTTGAATTTATCGATTGTGATAACTATGACATGAATTATGCCAAAGTAGTTATTCGAGTTGCAGTGTTATTTTTATCTCATAGTAACAATAGAATAACAATCACAAAATAACTTATTTTTCGATCAAAAGAATTTACATACCACATTTATACTTTATGGGGTCATGCAAATATTAAGAATTCCAATCATGTTCCTTTTTTTTTGTTTGACTTTGAAGCATTTTAATTTTTATCTCTTATTATGATTTTTATTCCTAGACGTCATACATGACATATAACAAAATCAATTCTAAATCTTTATGATAGAAAGACACAATGAAATGTTATTATCATGTAAGAACATTAATCCACTATAACTAATAAGGACAAAGTAGAAACACAAATCACAATCTCAATAAATAAATTAAAAGATTAGACAAGTACGTATTATGTAGAAGCATTGAACTTGACCATCTAGAAAATTAATTATATGATAAAACATACACTATAATCAATATGAATTAGTGGAATTTTAGAAGAGATAAAAATTAATATGGCCTAAAAAAAGGAAGAGTACGTCAGAGAAGGGCAATAAAGTCAAAAGTAAAATAGAAAAAAGGTTGATTGATGGTTTCTGAAAAGGGCGCATGTGAATGTGAGTATGGGGCCAGCCTAAAAACAGTGTAATATAGAGGGAAAAGAGGCCAAATACGTAAACAAATTTATAAAATTATTAGATTTTTTTTACTTTAATTATGTTATTTTTCTATTGAATAATTTAAATATTCATAATTTATTTTTTTTAAACAACATAAATTAGCGTGGAATTGGATTTTATGAAAGATATTGATAGAGATTGTTTCAGAACTTATTAGTCTAATTAATAGTGAAATATTTGAGAATAATTGTATTTTAGTGCAAGTCATTTTAACACATAGACTAACACACACTTTGTCTTCATTTCTTCAATCAAAATCATTACAATACGAACACAATCGAAGACATTTAGAATAGAAAAGTATATCAAAATCAGTCAACAATTTTTAAAAGGAACAAATTGTGATTGTTTCAACGATTCAATAGGAAAATGACGTAGTTGACGTACATGAAGGAAAAAATCTAATATTTTAGCGATCTGTTTATGAATTTGGCAAAAAAAAGAAAAATATCCATGGCGGTGACCAAGTCAACATATATATATATGTATATATATATATATATATATATATATGAACTTAATGTTAACATATACGTTTATTGAATTATTGATCAAGTTCGTCCACGTTGCAACTCAAAATAAACTCATGAGCGAAGTCAGGATAAAGAGTTTGGGTATTCTAAATTTCCTTTAGAATTCTCAATTAATTTTGTTAGTGGTTCACCAATATATATATAATTAATCTTCTAGTATAAATACAAAATTTATAAAAAAACTATTGAATTTATCTGAACTCATGAACCCTATCTAGTTTCGCCTCGAAGCCTAATGAGCATAAAAGTTGAGGAAAGGCATGTGTCAAAGTATGGACAGTGAGTGAAGCAGCATGAATGGAACAGCATGTTCTGCACATTCCCTGCATGCTAACTGATCATCTCTTCACAACCCTTTCTTTTATATTAATTATAATTATCATCTTCCTTGCTCCTTCCTTTTGTCACCACCATACTAATTAATTTATTTTAATAGAATAATTAGTAGTCTACTATGATTAATGAACTCACTAATCAATAATTAAAGTATATGGGAAAATCACATTCTCCTACTTATAAATTAATAGGACTTAATTTAGTCACATGTCTGCATGTGATTGATTTCCTTTAATTTGCTATGAATATACGGCATGTAAGCCACGTGTGGTACTTTTGCACGTTGTATCACTTGTCATTAAAATAGGGGAAGATAGTATGAAAAATAAATTATTAATTTAAATTAAATGTTATATTTATATTTTATTTTATTTGTAATTCGTAATAAATATTTTATTTTTCCATCTAATTATTTATATAATTAATTATTTTATATATTTTGATATAAAATATATAAAATATGTTTGTGTTTGTATAAAGCGAGAGAAGAGTGTATACATTGTTTGCAACAAATTTAAACATATGGAAAATAAATCATGCAAATAAACTATGAAGAAACATGAATTCATTGATCAAGATAGATTGTGAGTACAATTCTGTTCCTTCCTTGATTCTCCTCTCAAAAAATTATTCATGATTCGAGAACCGTTAGTGGCGTATTTCTCGAACTAGAATGATTTAGATTTGACCTCTCTATATGAATATTCCATTATTTTTGTGGAATATTTTGAGATCTTGATCTCTTTATGAAATTTTTGAGATAGACTTTTAAGAGAATTTTTATATAGGCTCAAACTAGAGTTTAGGGTTGAGTAGCCTCCAAGAATCCTAACTCGAGTTGAACACAATTTGTAGAGTCCCAACTCGAATTAAACGCATCTTGTAGAGTCCCACAAAATTCCAATGTCTGCATATATAAATACAAATAGATATATTTTCGTCCTATACACTTATAATTATATAAACACAAATTTATTACAAATTACAATGTATAAAATAAAATAATACAAAATTAAACAATTTGTATAAAATAAGATGTATTTAGCGAATTGTACAAATCAAAAGCTCTATATCAAACATAAAATTTGTTATGATACACAATTATGCAAAATATAGCTATAACATACAAATATGATTTTTATGTTTGTTATATGTGAAAGTTGCTCAAAAATAACTTATTAATACCGTAACACAGTCTGGGTTCGAACCTAACACTCTAGTGTGAAAATATTTTCCCAATCTCTTATTTACCATTGAATCGTCAATATATTTTATTAAGGGTTCATAAGTACGTAATATATATAAATTAAATTATTTAATTTTTTTAATAGAAATAAAAAATTCTTAAAAAAATATTAAATTCTACCGAATTCATAAATTCCACCTATCTCTGATTCTAAATTTACCCAAAATGTCATCATAGGCTCATAGCCAGATGTGTTATCTTTAATATTTCTGCAAAAGTTAAACACCAATTCTTCCATCACATTCTGAATTGAGTTTAAATAAGCACTAATGTTAGTTTTAAAAGTGAATTAAAGAGATCAAGTCTATCTCGTGAATTATTTGAGATGGATTAGCTTTATTGTATCACTAGGTAATTAAATAACATGTGCATTTAATAATATATGTATTTTTGAGTGTGCACAATCATACCCTAAATTGTCAAGATTATCTTATTGAGTATTAATGTCATACTAATTTTTGTTTTAAAAATCAGAGGTCACTTTGCTATTAAAGCATCTATATATTTATGATTCAACTATTTTTTTACGATTTTATATGATAGAATATGTGAGGAAAATCTCAGATTAAATATGAAATGATTCATTTAAATCTGTATATGCGAGATAAATATTTAAAAAATGCAAAAAAAAAAAAAAAAAAAAAACATAAAAACCCTACATAAATTTGGAAAAGGGACTATTAACACTTCATATTAAGATTAATTTTTGATGATAAGATCGAAAATTAAATGTTAAAAAATTGCATCTAAAAGTATGAAAACTTTTAGCTACATATATATATGAGTAGCTAAATATCCTTATTAGTAACAATTGCTCGATAACAAGGAAAATGGTCCAATTATGTCACATAAATTTTTATTTTGGATAAATATACGATTAATTTAATGAAAATAAAATATGCTTTTGAATTTCATCGGTCATTCATCTTGTAAGAAATATTGTAAAAATGGCAGGCACCAGGGGCGGAGCTAATAAGTTTTTAGGGAGTTTGTTTGTATTCTTTTTGACAGAAAATTATAATATTTATAATTGTTACTTTTTCTTATTTTAAAATTTTCTTAGTGAAAATTCTAACTCTGTCACTGAACGTCTTTCATAGATTTTTATTTTTAAAAATATTTTCATAAATTAATATAATAGAAATAAATAATAAAAAAGATAATATTGCATTAAAATTATTAGAACTTCAAAAACATTTTAAATGAGTGGAAATGACTTAAAAAAACTAACTGAAATTGGTTCATCTAAAAAAAACTATTTAAAATTTGAAACAAATTGAGAAGAAATTTATAAACTTGCTTAAAAATAAAGAACTTATGATTAGAAGAATCGAACCAAAACAATTGGTGAAGGATAGTGTATTTTTATTTTGTAGTTTACATATTGGTTCTCTTTTAATTACCGAATAATAATTTTCTTGATCTTAAATTTTTTAGCTTCTTAAAATTTAATAACAATCTGAGTTTTGTATGTTGTGATATTAAATTAAGGACCCATTTAGCAATTTTAAGAGGTGATTTTCTTACTTACACCTCAAAATAAATACTCATCCATTACCCTAATATACATCAAATCAATGTGACTTATGTCTCACGATACAAAATCGTATGATATGTTCTCATATACGTACCTCATTGATTCTAATATAACGCCTTGCCTATTCGTCTTTCACGGACTTATTTGTACACTGATACATTCACCCCCACCCCCACCCCCAAAACACACACATAAAAAAATGTCCATACATTTTAACCATGCCACATCCAAAACTCACCTCAAAAACATCTTTTAAAAGAGTGTTGGTAAGTAGTTTGTAGTCTTAATAATATGTGAAGACTCGTCATAGAATGGTGGGACATTTATGTCAATTAAGGATAAGAAGATTTGTTGGAAATAAGTGAACCAATTTAAGCCACCACATAACGCATCCAAACTTTCATTTTTTATTACGACGGAAACTTGCAATCGCTATTCTTTAGATGCTCACAGGATAATACCTTTACTACTATGTGATAGCTCGCAAATCACATGGGAGAGGTATCTGTACGCTATCCTTTAGATGGCCACATGGTTATACCTCGCAAACCACATTGGAGAGGTACCCGCATTAGGCAAGTCCGACACAACGAGCTCAATTCAGAAGACAAATCCCTAATTTTTGCTGGTAAGAGGTTTCGAACTTGAGACCTTTAATATGAAAGTCCTAAGCCCAAATCACTGGACCACGCCGAAGGATCACCCAAACTCTCATTTTCACTGGACAATATGTTCATTTACTTCTTAAAAACTTTGATAATTTCTACCTTTTTAACTTTTTCGTTTTTTTATAACAGCGTTACTAATTACTCTATTGCAAATCTTATTGTTTGATTCATTGAGCATTCTCATGCTTCTTGTTATTTTGTCTGCTTTACCTATCGACGTTTCAATGGCTGATAATACGGCATTTTCATTATATATAGCAATTTTTTAATACAAAATATATAATATGATTATTATAAAATATTACTATAGAAAAATAATTATTAGAAAAAGATTTGACTTCTTTATCAGTATATCGAAAGGTTTCTCATGCGGACCCACATTGGGTCCATGTTCACCCGAACACCCTCGACAAAAAAATACACGATATATATAAGGTAAATTTTTTGTGTTTTTGTAGATGTATACATTTTGAACCCCCTCAATAACAATTAAAATTAGATGGCTCAATGATAAGACATTAAGACCCTTGAATATTAAGCTGCATGCCCCAGGTTTGAATCCCGTCAACAATATTTTTATTTTTCGAACCTCTGATTCAAATAATATCTATATATAAGATAGTTGCATTTTAATTTGTATATATAGAGTACAAATTTTTGAGTAATTTCGTGGCGGAGGGAAACTAACTCGTGCACGATAAATATTATGAGTAATGTATAAATATGAAGTAACATAATCGTTTATGATGTTCGGATCAGTTTATGTGCATCTCAATTAATTTCACAAGATATTTATTATCTCCACCAATAATAAGTATCAGATAACTGAGCTTACTAAGACAAAATCATGTAGTGTTTTTGTCTCAGCTAGAATTTGAATCGAGACTTATGATTCTCGTCTCAGTTCAACGATAATAAAATTTATTTCAAATAGTTTTTCACCCTCCATTTTCCATTAAGATAACTATCTAGTTTTTGTATAAACTGTGCATATATGTAGAATAGTACAAATATATCAACATCTAGGAAGTGATCCATGAGCAACAAGCATGTTTTAGGATCCATCAGTAGCAGCATGTGCCTCGTAGTTTCAGTGTGTGCTTTATTCCTTTTGTTTTTTGGTCGCCAAAAGAACACAACCCTCTCCCTTTCCCGGGCCATAGCCTACGCAACCAAGAATAAAGCGGATGAGAGTTTTGAAGTAAAAGTAAAATTATCACCTTTAGTAATATATATAAGGCATTATTGCTTCATTTTATATTTACGTTCTTCAATTTTGGCTCTGCACAAGTAGTCACTTAAGTTTATTGTATAAAATTGAATAAATAGACATGACTAACGTCCTATATGATATCCTACATGAAAATTTATGTCCTACGTGGTGTCCTACGTGTATTGTGACATGTAGGACTCGTGTGTCTGTTTGTTCAACTTTATACAAGTTTAAATGTCTATTTGTGCACACTCAAAGTTTGAGGGCATAAATATAAAATAAGGTTAAGTTAAAAGGTATATTTATATATTATGTCTAAGTATAATACGTCCGGATTAATTGAGTCGTTAAATTAGTCATCCACTAATACATGTGTTATCGTATATACTGCATACATCACATTTTCTTGGAGTCCGACCCTTCACCAATCCAAAAATAATCCGTATATCAAATTATTTTTTTAAATATTAAATGAAATCTGATGAAGCAGTGTCGGATGACACCTTCCGCGGGCTGTTGGGGACCAGTGGCCCTATGGAACATGGTTAAATGTGCTTTTTATAGTTGAACCAAATATGACCCCACTTGTTTTGTCTAGCATGCAACATATCTTCCTTTTTCCAGTTTTCCTCACTTTGTCGTTTTGGACTTTTCTTTTCTTTTTCTGTGTTTGTGTTTGTGCTTGCAACTCGCATGCATTGCTATGAATATCAAGCTAAGGCCATACATATTACTTTTATTCCATGGCTTTTTTCTTTGTAAGTTTAAAACGTGATATGACTAGCGAGAATTCATATAGTCAAAACCAAAATGTTTGAAATTGCAGCGTAATAATAGTAATTATTGTTTGTGCATGTATATATCAAGAATATGTATTTATTTGAATTTCAATTCTATTTTTCCGTACATATTAAGTTTAAAATTGCAAGCAACCCCATATAACATCTTTTTCAACATTTTTTTAAAATAACATCTTTATTAAGAAATCATAATATACACGAAAATTAAGGAATTTGTGCGATTTTTAAAAGCGGACTTGTAAATGCGGAACGGAGCATTTAAAAATAGTGTGAATATACGTAATGTTTTCCCAACTAATTACAGAAGTCGTCATAAAGTTTTCTGAGAATTTTTGTAGTGCTCCAGGCGCTAAATCCATGACTATAATACACACGAAAAATTGAGAAATTTTTGAGATTTCTAAAAAGGGTTTGTAAATGCGAAAATTGGCGTTTAAAAAATAAGAAAGAGTATACGTGATGGTTCCCCAACTCATTACGGAGGCTCTCATAAAGTTTATTGAAAATTTTTTATTGGGTGCTCCGGGATGCCATATCCATGGACGAAAATTGAGGAATTTGCAAGGTTCCTAAAAAAGAGCTTGTAAATGCGGAAATTGGCGTTTAAAAAATGATATGAGTATATGTGATGGTTCCCAAACTCATTACAGAGGTCCTCATAAAGTTTTTTGAGAAAACTTTTTGGTTCTCTGTAGCGCCATATTCATGGGCATTATACACACGAAAAATTGAGGAAAATTTGCGCGATTCCTAAAAAAGGCCTGTAAATGCAGAAATGGGCGTTTAAAAAATGGCGTGAGTTATGTGATGATTTCCAAACTCATTAAAAAGGTCCTCATAACTTTTTTGAGTACAACGGAGCGCCAGATCCATGGGCTACTACACACAAAAAATTGAGAAATTTGGGCGGTTCCTACAAAAGAGCCTGTGAATGCTGAAATGACATTTAAGATATGGAGTATATGTGGTGATTCCCAACTCATTATGTAGGTCCTCATAAGTTTATTGTGAAATTTTTTTTGTGTGTTCTGGGGCGCCAGATCTATGGGCTATAATACACACAAAAAAATGAGAAATTTGCGAGATTCTAAAAATGGGTCTGTAATGAAGATATGAGCGTTAAACAAATGGTGTGGGTATACGTGACGGCATTGAGAAGGTCTTTATAAACCTTTTAGAGAAAAAAATTTAAGTGCTCCGAGGCATCAATCCATGGGCTAATACAAACAAAAAATTAAGGAATTTGCGCTATTTCTAAAAAAGACTTGTAAATGCTGAAATAAGTGTTTAAAAAATAGTGTGATTATACGTGATTTTTCCCCAACTCATTACGGAGGTCCTTATAAAGTTTTTTTTGAGTGCTCCGGGCGCCAAATTCATGGGCTAATATATACGAAAAATTGATGAATTTATTTGATTCCCAAAAAGAACTTGTAATGCAGAAACTGATACTTAAAAATAGTGTGAATATATGTGATGGTTCCCCCAACTCATTACAGAGGTCCTTAAAAAGTTTTTTGAGAAAATTTTATTTTTGGGTGCTCCTGGGTGCCATATCCATGGGTTAATACACCCAAAAAGTTGAGAAATTTGTGGGGTTCCTAAAAGAGGGTATGTAAATGCGAAAATGAGTGTTGGTGTGAGTATACGTGATGGTCCCCCAATTCATTACAGAAGTCCTCATAAAGTTTTTTGAGAAGGGGCGTCAGTTCCATGGGTAACACACGAAAAATTGATAAGTTTTGCTTGATTCCTAAAAATGAGCTTGTAAATGCAAAAATTGGCGCTAAAAATAATGTGAGTATACATTATTGTTCCCCAACTCATTATGGAGGTCCTCATAAAGTTTTTTTGAGGAAAAAAAATTGAAAACTGGTGTGAATTAATATGCGTGATGGTTCCTTAACTCATATAAAGTTACTCATAAACTTTTTTGAGAATATTTTTTAGTATTACGGGTCGCCAGATCTATGAGCTAATATGCACGAAAAAATTGAGGAATTTATGCGATTCCTAAAACGGTCTCTAAATGTGAAAATGTGCATTAAAAATAGTATGAGTATACATGATGGTTCCCTATCTTATTATGGAGATCCTTATAAAGTTATTTGACATTTTGGGTGTTTTGGGGCGCCAAATCCATGGTCCAATACACACGAAAAATTGAGGAATCTGTGCAATTCCTAAAAAATGCATGCAATGCGAAAATGGTCTTTTAAGAATAGTTTGAGTATACGTGATGGTTCCCCTACTCGTTATGAATGTCTTCATAAATTTTTTTGAGAAAAAAATGTGGGTGCTTCTGGACGCCAAATTTATGGACTAATACACACAAAAAAGAAATTCACTTAATTCCTAAAAAAACACTTGTAAATGTGAAAAATGGACGTTCAAAAATTGGTGAAAGTATATGTGATGGTTCAACAACTCATTGTGGAGGTCCTCATAAAGATTTTTGAGAAAATTTTATTGAGTGCTCCGGGGCGCCAAATACATACGCTTATACACACGAAAAATTGAAAATTTTGTGTCATTCCTATAAAAAGGCCTATAAATACAGAAAATCGATTTTTAAAAAATGGTATGAATATATGCAATGATTCCTAAACTCATTACGGAGGTTCTCATAAATTTTTTTGAGAAATGTTTTATGGGTGCATCATGGCGCCAGATCCATGGTCACACAGAATAGATTGAGAAAGTTGCTCGTTTTCTAAAAAAATATATAATTACGAAAATTAGCGTTTAAAAATGGTGAAAGTATACATGATGGTTTCCCAACTCATTACGGAGGTTCTCATAAATATTTTTGACCAAAAAATTAAGTGCTACGGGGCACCAGATTCATGTGCTAATAAACAAGAAAAATTGAGGACTTGTGGAATTCCTAAAAAAAACTGTAAATGCGAAAATGAGAGTTTAAAAAATGGTGTGAGTATACATAATTGTTACCTAACTCAATACAGAGGTCCTGATAAGTTTTTTGAGATTTTTTTTGGGTTTTGTGCCCCAAAGCCCTAGATCAATAGGCTAATTAATACCCATGAAAAATTGAGAAATTTGTATGATTCCTAAAAAAGAGATTGTAAATGCGAAAATGGTGTTTAAAAACGGCGTGAGTATACAATTGTTCCCCAACTCATTACGTAGGTCCTCATAAAGTATTTTGAGAATTTGTTTTTGGATCAATGAGCTAATAATACACATGAAAAATTGTGTAATTTGCTCAATTCTAAAAAAGGCCCCGCATATGCAAAAATGAGCATTAAAAAGTGGTGTGAATATACTATAATGGTTCCCAACTTATTACGGAGATACTCTAAAAAAATTTGAGAAAAATATTGGGTGCTCCGGGGCACCAGATCCATGGTTTAATCCACACACAAAATTGAGAAATTTGAGATATTCCTAAAAAGGGCTCGTAAAGGCAGAAATTGACATTTAAAAATGGTATGAGTATATGTGATGGTTCCCTAACTCATTACGGAGGATCTCATAAATTTTTTTAAGAATTTTTTTTAAGTACTCTGGGGCGCCTGCTCCATGGGTTCATAAGACACACGAAAATTGAGAAATTTACACAATTTTTTAAAAAGGAATGTAAATGTGAAAAGGTGCTTTAAAAAATAGTGTGCGTATACGTGATGGTTCTCCAACTCATTATAAAGGTCCTTATAAAGCTTTTTGATAAAAAAATTTTGGAGGCTACGATGAGCTAGATTCTTGGGCTAATACACATGAAAAACTGAGGAATTTGCCTAATTACTAAAAAAAGAGCCCCTAAATGCGAAAATTAACGTTAAAAATGGTGTCAGTATACATGATAGTTCCCCAACTGATTACGTAGGTCCTTATGAAGTTTTTTGAGAGAAAATTTTTGGATTCTCCAGGGCACCAAAACCATGGGCTAATACATGAAAAATTTAGAAATTCGCGCGATTGTTTTTAAAAGAGCCTATAAATGTAGAAATATTTGGTTAACACATCATGTGTGTATATGTGATGGTTCTCTAACTCAATATGCAGGTCCTCATATATTTTTTGAGAAAAAATTTTGAGTGCTCAGGGGCGCTAGATTCATGGACTAATACACGCAAAAAAAAAAGCGTGATTCCTAAAAAAGGGTTTCTAAGTGCTGAATGGGAGTTTAAAAAAATATGTCAGTGTACGTGATGGTTCCCAACTCATTACGAAGGTCATTATAAAGTTTTTTGAAAAAACTTTTGAATACTCCGGGACACCAGGTCCATGGGCTAATACACACAAAAAATTGAGAAATTTGTGAGATTCTTGAAAAGGGTTTGTAAATGCGAAAATGAGCGTAAAGAAATGGTATGAGTATACATGATGGTTCCCCAACTCATTACGGAAGACCTCATAAAGTTTTTTGAGGAAAACTTTTTTGGGTGCTCCAGCGCCAGATTAATGTGTTGAGACACGAAAAATTAAAGAATTCGCGTGATTCCTAAATGACATCTGTAAATGCGGAAATGAGTGTTTAAAAAATGGTGTGTGTATATGTGATGGTTCCCCAACTCATTACGTAGGTCCTTATAAGGTTTTCAGAATTTTTTTGGTGTTTCAGGGCGCCAGATTCATGTGCTATTATACACAAAAAAAATTGAGAAATTGGCACGATTTCAAAAATAGAACCTGCAGAATGTGGAAATAGGCATTTAAAAATGGCGTGAGTATACATGATGGTTCTCCAACTCATTACGGAGGTCCTTATAAAGTTTTTTGATGATAATTTTTTGGTGCTTCGGGGTGCCAGACACATGGGCTAATACACACACATAATTGAGAAATTTGCGCGATTCCTAAAAAATTACATGTAAATTTGAAAATGGCGTAAGTATACGTGATGGTTCTCCAACTCATTACGGAGGTCCTTATAAAGTTTTTTGATGATAATTTTTTTGGTGCTTCGGAGTGCCAGACACATGGACTAATACACACACAGAATTGGGAAATTTGCGCAATTCCTAAAAAATTACATTTAAATTTGAAAATGACGTTTATAAAATTGTGTGAGTATATGTGATGGTTCCGCAACTCACTACACACGAAAAAGTTAGGAATTTGCGTGATTTCTAAAAAAGGGCCAGTAAATGTAGAAATAGACGTTAAGTAAATGCTATGAGTATACGTGATGGTTCCCAACAAATTATGGAGGTCCTCATAAAGTGTTTTGAGAAATTTTTTTGAGTGCTTTGGGACACCAAATTCATGGGTTAATACACGCGAAAAATTGAGAAATTTGTGTGAATCCTAAAAATGGGCCTGTAAATGCACGTTTAAAAATGGTGTGAGAATACGTGATGGTTCCCAACTCATTATGGATAAAGTGTTTTGAAGAAATTTTTCTGGGTGCTTCAAGGCGCCAAATCTAAGGGCTAATTGACACACTAAAATTGAGAAATTTGAGCGATTTCTAAAAAAAGGCATGTAAACGAGGCAATGAACGTTTAAAAAATAGTTTGAGTATATATGATGGTTCCCAACTCACTACGGAGGTCCTCATAAAGTTATTTGAAAAACAAATTGGGTGCTCAAGGGCGCCAGATCAATGAGCTAATAAACACGAAAAATTGAAAAATTTGCACGATTTCTAAAAAAGGATTATAAATGCAAAAATGCGTGTTAAAAAAGGCGTGGGCATACGTGATGGTTCCCACCCTCATTGTGGAGGTCCTTAAAAAGGGTCTGTAAATGTAGAAATGGTCTTATACACAAATCCATGGGCTTATACACAAAAAAAATAGAGGAATTTACATGATTCCTAAAAAAGGGTGTGTAAATGTAGAAATGAGCGTTAAAAATGGTGTGAATATACATGAAGGTTCCTCAACCTATTGCAGAGGTCCTCATATAGTTCTATAAGAAAAATATTCTGGATGTTCTAGGGCGCTAGATTAATGGGTGTTAATGTGTTGGATAGATACCATTATTTGATTCCTTTATACAAATCTTAAAGAGAATCAAGTGACTAACAATATATATCGGAAAAATTAAGCGGATAAATAAATATATATTAGTTAATTAGCTAACATAGCTCTAGTTTGAATTAATTACGGCTCACAACTTAATTTTAGTTGACAGATATATAAATACAATTAGACTCTCTCCACTCTCTCGCTCGCCTCTGTCCTCCCTCACCCATTTCGTTCTCCAGATATACATATACATATGTATATTAGTTACATATATACAATTATGTAAGAGATGTACATATACAATTCGCCTCTCTCCATTCGTTGCCCTTTCTCGCTCGCCTCTCTACACTCTTTACCCTCTGTCGCTCGCCTCTTCCAATCTCGCTCGCCAGATATACATATACATATGTATACCGGTTACATATATATAACTATTTAACATATATACATATACAATTCGACAGATATACATATACAATTCGCCTCTTTCCACTCTCTGACCTCTCTCACTCACCTCTCTCCTCCATCTCTCAATCTCGCTCGCCTCTCTCTTCCCCCTAACATGTAGCTACGAATCGTAAATAGCAAACTATAACTATGCAACATAATTAAGTTATTTTTGGATGGCAATATGCGAATATTCCCTATAATATATAAAGTATCACAAATCATGTAACATAAGTGATTAAATAGTTTAACAGTTGTAAGTTCGTTAAATTTGCGAGATTCACAAGCAAAAGGATCAAAAGTATTTAAAAGTAAACATTTTGATTGATCGAAGGTTAAATGTGGTTAAGCAGATAAGGAACTTGTTGATATTTCAGGGTTGAAAAGTGCAAATTTCCCACAAAATTATGGAAACTGATACAGCCAAAATAAAAGAGAAACAAGGTATCAAATAATTTGTTTCAGTAAGAGCTCAGAGAGTTGTCTAACAACCTTCCCAGTCCCCACTTCGGTTCAACGAGAAAGGAAGGGGCTGATCCGATAGTGTTGTACTGGCCAGTTGCCACTCTTGACAAGAAACTAACTGAAGCTCCTTGCCTTAATTTATTTCCTGCACTTTTAGGTAGATTTTGAGTTGTTATCAATGCCGGTTACAGCTGCAGCCTAGTCTACATATAAAAAAGTTTGTTGATAAAATGATAAGCAATGAGAAGAGAGTTCAACGATCATTTCAAGCGGAAAAAAAATGAGAGGATTAAAATGTTCTCATTCATAATCACAAAAGTACTCTGTGTTGTGCAAATAGAGAGTTGTTCATTAAGATAGAATACCATTGAGCCAAAATCACTGTTTTCTTTCCCAAAATTGAGTCAATTATGAAAAATTAGTGATTCATACCAAAATTGATACGACTATGATAAACTATTGCTTCATATACA
Organism: Solanum sitiens; assembly: GCA_016801875.1. Taxonomy (NCBI): domain Eukaryota; kingdom Viridiplantae; phylum Streptophyta; class Magnoliopsida; order Solanales; family Solanaceae; genus Solanum; species Solanum sitiens. Next base: position 571,208 of record JABWTJ010000051.1, on the reverse strand, counting down.
CCATCGTTGAATAAAAGAATATGAGTAGGTGATGCAAACCCAAATGCAGGTCTGCCTCATTAGTCATTGCTGCCTCACTTGTCATTGCTGAATCCCCCATTCACTGTTGTTGTGTATGTACATATCATTCCAAGACATGCAGCACTTAATCTTCTTATGTTGAGGTATATGGAACTTAGGTTCTCTTGGAACGGTAGGATCTTTTGTTGACCTATTTAGAAGTAATCCTTAATTAATACTAGTATTCCTATTAGGCAAAAATTTGCGAGGAACATAAAGTAAAGTTGGAACTTTGTTACTACCTTCTAGGAACGAAAGGCCTGTCAAAGTAGGGCATCGGTTGAGCTTTTGGAACAAGTTCCTTTCTCAGCCTCCTAATTTCTTCTTCCTCAGCCATCTAGAGAAATTAACAGTATAGTTAAAAAAAAAGAAAAAGATAACAAGAATGAAGGAGAAAAACTCCATATACGTGCTTCAATCGCAGAACATATGCTTGAATTACCTTCTGCATTCTTTCTCTTTCCATCTTGTATTGTTCAATAAGGCTCATTTTTTCTGCCACCTGATGCAATCATGGAGAAACTAGGAACATAAGTAACCGTGCCTCCACAAATGACAAGCCATTTACAGGTCCTGTCCTCTTATCCATGCACTCTCTTTCCCCTAATGAAATATAGCATTGAACAAGAATCTAAAACTAGCCCTTTTTCACTCTAACAGCTTTGCTTGGGACTTCTCTTATTGGTGCACTATCTTTGAGAAAAAATATTGAGATATCCCTAGCAACATTTTGCACGAGACTAAACCAACTCATTCACTAAAAGAATTACTTTAGGTTGATGAATGACCAAATATAGAATAATCAAAATCTACCTGATGATCAAACTCAGCACGTTCAGCAGCCCTAATGTCACTGTGCAGCACCAGATCAACTGGCCTTGTGCTCTCTTTTATCGGAGGCTTTGGTAAACACTAAACAATTGTAAACAGAATAATTCAGTTTTATTTCATAACAGGCTGAAGTATAACCCAAGTGCAAGGGATTTGTGCATAGTGATCAGAGAGGTAACAACATGAACCTCCTACACAATTTCATCCTAATATCTCTTTGATTTTGGTTTAAAAGAGTCCAGTCTCAAAAATACGAGATCAACAAGATGCGTCAATGCATAGAAAGTCTTTAATGGTTGGAAATGACTGGTGAAAAGCTTAGGCTACTACCTCTGGCTCATCTGTTGTCCATGGAAGGCCTTGTGCAATTGGTGTCCGCTGTTTCTCCTCTTCCTCCACCATTTGTTGCACTTTCTTTAAAAACACTTCCTCTTTACATTTTCCCCTTTCCTGCAACAATAGCCAGTCTAATCAACTCCTCAAGTAAATGGATAAATTATTAATTGGATTCAACATGACATCCTAATATACGCAGTTCAACAATGATAGGAGACAATTAACTGTTGAATCAAAGAACAGGTAGTTACTACATAAATAAAGACCACCCTGCTAGTGGTCAAGGAACAATGAACAATGAACAATGAACATTATAAATGTCAACAAAGGGAATTGAAAGACCAATATTCCGAGTTTCTTGTAGCTATCATCATTCCGTCCATCTTTTCGTGTCCACTCTGCACAACTCACTATTTTGGCGGGCAGCTAGCACATGTCAACCAGATATATGCAGCTGCATATTTGGTCATATTTGCACAAGAAGCAACCAATTAGCCAAAGGTTAGAGAAACCAAACACACAATTCACAAACCTCAGTTCTAAGTTTGAAAGGCTTTTGCGAGGTCACTTTGAGCTGTTTTCTCTTCCAGTTTCTTTTAGCAAATGTGCCTGATGATTCCATACTCTGGATCATTAAGAATGAAAACAAGAGCTTAAAGATTAACAGAGTTCGACCCCATCATACTGTGATGGATAATAATAAGAAAATTCTTACATTGCGTCTGCTCCTTCGACCACCACCTGAAGTCCTGCTTGAAATACTGAAGCTTGCAAAAGAAAAAAGAACAGTATATTTTCAGCACTCGAAAGCTAATACATATCAATCCTAAATTAATCGGAGGCTTGCATTAGATTGACGACCAATAGTCAATTTGTAACGAATCCTTACGATTTAAAAAATGAAAACAGAAAAGCTAATAGAATAAATGAAGTTTCAATTACTAACCATCCATGGTTGCTATCCAACGAGGAGGCACGACGCGAATCCAAGCCTAAACTCTCAGAGTTGAGGAAGAAATCCGATGGACAAAACGAAGATGAAGATACCCGTGTCTCAGAAATCTTGGGAGGTTGTAAGCCAGGCAATGCCCATTTTTGTTCCTTGCTAGAATCCTCTGCTTCATTTTCATCATTTTCCCCTTCCTCCTCACACCCTTTTGTTTTTGGTATTGAGAGAAGCTTCTCAAAAGCCATAACTAAATGCTTCACTCTTCCAGAACCAGTTTCAGGTACACTTTGTCTTGCTTCTTCCAACAACCTCTCCCTCCTCCTCTTTATAGTCCCACCACTCATTTCACGCCGACCCATATCCTCGTTGCCCCTTTCCGCCAATTCATCTGCCACAGAACTATTGCGCAATTCAACGGAAATTGAAACAGGAATTGTTACCTCCTGATCGACTGTAGTCAGACTCAACCTATGCTTGACTGGCGAATCACCGTAACACCCCATAATTCGCTCTCCATCGCCATTTTCAGCTCCATTTACTTCATCCAAATTCTCAATGTCATACTTTTCCTGTACATTTCCACCGCGATTCTTAAAAAACTCTTCTTGAGAAGCCCTGAGACTCTCATAAGCAACACAAAGACACTTTTTTTTCTCAGCACCATCCTTATCACACTTACAAATCATTTTAGATTTCAGATTATCCTTATTACATTTCTTCTTCTTCGCAATTACAAACTTCCTCTGACTAATCTTATTTTTCGGCGAAATTGAAGCCACTTTGTTAGTACTAGAATTTCTGGAAACTGAACTCTGAGTTCTACTCGCTGATTTAGAAGATTTTGATAAAGCTGGACTGAACTCCACATTTGGGTTCATATTCATCAGAAATTTTGGAGCATTTTTTAGGCGTAAGCCTAGTGGATTTGCCGTTAGAATCCATCAAAATCACCGGAAAAGCAATGTGATTATCGCCGAAGAGTTGATCAGAGTTAGGGTTTAGTTGTATTACTGATTCGCTAGGGTTTTCTGGTTCTCTCTCTCATTCATTGATCTACGAGGGAAAAAGAAGTTGAGCTTTTCACGCTTCTGGAGTTTGTAACGGCTAGTTTTTTTTTTGGAGCGTTGGATTTGTTTTTCTAAATTATTTTGCAAAAATGAACCGTTAATTAGAGAGTGATTTGAGGTTATTGTTATGGCTAATTTTAATATTTATTTTACAATATATATTTTTCAAAGTGCATTGGCCAATTCATCTAATTTGAATCTCGATAGGCAAAAAGTTTATAACTTTATACCGTACATTAAATATTGATATTGAGATATACATACAGTAAAGAAGGACTTTTATGCGGGCATATATAGTATAACCTAAAAAGTCCGAAATTTTATTCAAGTAGAGAAGAGCAAAGTATCTATCGATACAAATAGCATTTCCTTCTCTGTACAAACATGACTCGACAAACACATACAAATGTTCATTTACTAATAATAATAACTAGTAATATGGCATGAATTTGGAGCGGATGACAAAAGCATCTCAGCTTAATCATCAGTGTTTTTTGCAATGTAACAATAAAACACTGTGAAGACATGCCAACTTTATTTTATTTACTACTAACTTCAAAAATCACTCTGCTCAATCGTCGTCGGCATGCTTTTTGCGACGATTTTTCTTCTTCTCCTTGTCAGAGCCAGAGTCAGAGTCAGAACCACCCTGCCAATTTATCAAGATTAAATCAATTAATGTAACGATATGTTTTAATTATGCAATTCAAAAATAAAAAGTACTTACATATTTCTTGCGACCATAGCCTTCATCATCGTCATCACCCTTCCCATAGCTAGGCTTCTTGTAGTCATCTTCCTCGGACCTACCATAACTAGGCCTCTCAATTGTTGAACTCCCATACCCTTCGCTCTTTTTCCCATACCCACTAGATCCGTATGCTGATTTTTTCCCATCATCATCATCATCATCATCATCATCATCATCACCACCACTCTTTCTTCCATGACCGGTGGATTTGGTTTTACTCCCATATCCACCCGATTCATCTCCATACCCGGTAGATGTGGTTTTACTCCCGTACCCACCCGATTCATCCCCATACCCGGTAGATGTGGTTTTACTTCCATACCCACCCGATTCATTTCCATACCCGGTGGAGGTTGTTTTACTCCCATACCCACCCGATTCATCTCCATACCCGGTGGAGGTTGTTTTACTCCCATACCCACCCGATTCATCTCCATACCCGGTGGATTTGGTTTTACTCCCATACCCACCCGATTCATCTCCATACCCGGTGGATGTGGTTTTACTCCCATAACCGCCCGAATCATCTCCATACCCGGTGGATGTGGTTTTACTCCCATATCCACTCGAATCATCTCCATACCCGGTGGATGTGGTTTTACTCCCATATCCACCCGATTCATTTCCATATTCCGAACTCTTATCCTCGTGTTTCCTTCCATGCCCACCGGATCCGGTTTTGCTCCCATATCCACCAGACCCGTACTGATCATCAGAGTCATGAGTAGTACTTTTTGACCCGTAACCCGATCCATATTCAGATTTGGGCTCATCATCGTCGTTTCGTCCATATCCAGATCCATGTGACTTTTTGGGTTTTCCAGATCCGGATCGATTTCCATACCCGGTTTCATCAGATTCAATTCCACTTCCACCATACTCACTTTCACCGTAAGACATGATTGTGTTTTATTTCAAAAATTATTTTCTTCTTGATTGATAAAATTGTTGAATAATGTGATCACAATAATATGATTTTTTTGTTAGTTAGTTGAGTTGAAATATAAAGGAGGGAAAAACCGTTACAAGTTGTTGGAACAGGAAACGAGGTTGTTACTCCTATTTAGTGATAGTAGATGGTTTCATAATCAAGGGCCACCATTACTTGGTTTGTTATAAATTCGAAGGTGGAATCACGATTAAAAATTTATGATTCCAAATTTGCATCGGATTAATAGTTCGTTTAAATAATTAGATTTACCGTTAAATACTTATACATATATAATGAATTTTCTAATAAAAATACTAATTCAATCAAAATATATTGTATGCAAATTTAGAATCAGATTCGCAAGTAGTAATTATTTTAATTTTAAATATGAATGGCTAGATGTTTTAACTCATCTTCATTATGTCAGTTGAGCACTCCAACTTATAGAATGATTATCTATCCACTTCGAAAAGCTTGCTTTCAGACTATGCCGAATTTATGAGGAAAATACATAATTCATTTTTAGGTAACTTAAATTTTTTTAAACTCGGTACCTTAGTTTGAAGAGTTTAATTTGGATGGAAATCTTTCAGATTGCAACACTAGTATTCTTCTTGGCATTGAAGAACGAAGAAACCTTGTTAATTAATTTTATTCATGGGAATTGCAAAAAGATACAAGACGAGTATTCCCATCATTTTAAGCTTTAATTTCATTACAATGTAATTTATTTGTCCTAATTAATATGACACACTTCGAATTAAGCCTGAGAATCATTTCTGTTTGAACCGAAAACAGAAAAACAAATCAAAATAAGAAATGGAGATGCGGGGGATCGAACCCCGTGCCTCTCGCATGCAAAGCGAGCGCTCTACCATTTGAGCTACATCCCCTTTGGTTAATTTTTTTTATAGTCAGGTTAAAATAGAATTTAAGTTTGGATTTCCATTTGTTATTTACTTATTTTTAGTATTTATTTATTTTTTATCTGGTACTCAAGCTCCACAAGCTAGTGGTCTTAATTGAATCGAACTAAAAATTTTATTTTTGAATATGTACTTTGAAAATCTTATTCTAACGCTATTAATCATTGGTTGGATCAGGACAGTCCAACGGACCTAGTCGATATTAATGACTCTAGCTAGATTGTAAAACATCAGATCATTGTCATGGACATAATTATCCTAGAACATAAAGCTCTCCACAATTATTTTAGATTGTAAAACACCAGAATTCAAAAAGGTAAAGTTGGTGACCAACAATTATTTTAATTATTTGACAGTTAACCATCGTTTACGAAAGTAATTTCCCATAAGAATTGAACCATTAGCTACCATAACTAGAATAAACTTGCAAGTTTTTGCATGAAGGAATGAATTTGCCAAGAGCCCAACAAGAACCACAATGTCCCTGAAATACAAACGATAATACCTGGGAAGAGCCATTAGCGTATTCAGGAGGAAAAATCACCTGATGTTATGACATCAAAAGATGGAAAGCATTAGCACCACTTTATAGAACTCTATCTACAGCACTAAACGTGTGACCTTTTAGTTTGATCAGAGTACAATGATATGATGAAGGAAATGATACCTGAAGGATTGCAGATTCCGCCCTGCTTGCTGTTCACAAAAGAAATTATGTATTCAACAATGAACTACAGGAAGATTAACATATGGTACTTTAACATTCGAAATGCTATAAAATAATAACATCCTAGCCGCTGTAATGTCGATTCGAAATGCTATAAAATAATAACATCCTAGCCGCTGTAATGTCGAAAGCAACATTCAGAAAATATGAAAGAGATTAAGAACTAGACCATGTTGCATGTTAGTTTCAGTAAAGAAGAATCAGAAATAGAGAAATTGAGAGAAACTGTGTAGAAATATTATTGAACTCATAGAGTCATTCATCCATTTACAAGTAATGCTTACTCTATATATAGTCTATTATATTGTGCTAACTATACTAGTTATGTTAACTCAACTATGGTTAATAATAACTAACTTATAACAACTTTACTAACAGATTTATAACCAACTATTCTATTAGTGTACAAATACTACTGCCTTAGTTTCTTTACTGCATAACACCCCTCCTCAAGCTGGTGGCTGAAATAGATCTCTTACTCCCAGCTTGGACATTAAGTGTTGATGTGAAACTTTCCACAATCCTTTTGTAAGCAGATCTGCCAATTGATCTTTTGTTGAAACATGATAAGTCTTAATCATTTTTTGTAGTAGTTTTTCTCTGACAAAATGACAATTAATGTCAAAGTGTTTGGTTCTTTCATGAAAAATGGGATTAGATGCAATCTGAATTGCAGCCTTGCTATCGCAATATAAATCCACTGGTTGCTTGATTTTTATCCCTAGTTCCTTAAACAAACCAATAAGCCAAGTGATCTCTGCTACAGCTGATGCCATGCTTCTGAATTCAGCTTCAGCAGAGCTTCTAGCCACTGTCTCTTGTTTTTTAGATTTCCAGGAAATGAGTGCATCTCCAAACTTCACAAGATAACCTGTCACTGACCTCCTTGTTTGTAAACAAGTGCCCCAGTCCGAGTCACAATAAGTAGTAAGCAATTCTGAGCTTTGTGCTGGCATAAACAGACCTAAGCCAGGAGATGCCTTAATGTACTTAACTACTCCAAGTGCTGCTTCCATGTGAGACTCCTTTGGTGCATGCATAAATTGACTTAGAACCTGAACTGCAAAAGAAATGTCTACCCTGGTCATAGTTAGATACAACAACCTTCCTACTAGCCTTTGATACCTTCCAATATTCTCCAAAGGTTTATCTGTAATAACAGCTTCTGAACCTTGTGTATGTGTGTCATATTCAATAGATGTTAATCTTACATTAGGATCTAGTGGTGTATATACTGGCTTTGCACCAGTTAATCCCATCTCAGAAATAAGTTCAGTGCATATTTGAGTTGATTCATTACATACCCCTCCTTAGATCTGGCAAACTCAATACCAAGGAAAAACTTCAGCTCACCCAAGTCTTTCATTTTGAACTTAAGTTTCAGATCATTTCTGGTCTTGTTAATCAGAGTAGTACAGCTTCCAGTTACAAGTAGATCATCTACATATACAAGAACTATCACCAATTCTGAACCAACATTCTTAGTGAACAAAGAATAGTCATAGTGACTTTGAATAAACCCCATCTGAACTAATGCTTCAGTCAACTTCAAATTCCATTGTCTAGGTGCCTGTTTAAGTCCATAAAGGGACTTGTGTAATTTGCAGACAATGTTAGACCCCTCCTGTCTGCAAAAACCAGGAGGCACAACCATGTAAACATCTTCAAGAAGATCACCTTGTAAGAAGGCATTGTGAACATCCATCTGAAAAACTAGCCAATGTCTAGCAGCAGCAACAGCCAAAACAGACCTGATAGTAACCATTTTAGCAACAAGAGAGAAAGTTTCAGTGTAATCCAGACCCTCTTTTTGATTGAAGCCCTTAGCAACCAATCTGGCTTTGTATCTCTCAACAGCCCCTGAAGCTAAATACTTGACCTTAAACACCCATTTGCAGCCAATGGGTTGTTTACCAGGTGGTAACTCAGTAAGACTCCAAGTGTGATTTTCCTCCAAAGCAGCAATTTCTGTCTCATAGCTGCAACCCATTGTGGTTGTGAAGAAGCCTCAAGAAAAGTACTAGGCTCAGTAATAGCAGCATGAGAAGCTAAAGCAACACCATAGGTAGCAGTAAGGTTAGCATAGGAGACATGATTGGAAAGTGGATATAAGCAGTGAGAAGCAAACTTGGAAGTATGAAAATCATGAAGCCAAATAGGAGGTCTGATGGTCCTAGAAGATCTTCTTAAAGAACTACTGGTAGGAACAATAGCAGACACACCAGCTAATGAATCAGGAGGCTCAACCAGCACCTCTTCACCAATAGGAGAAACAACCTGAGCAGGCTGAGCATCAACTGAAGAACACTCAAGTGAATCAGTAGCAGCAGGGGTAATAGCATCACCTGTCTCAGCTGGAGGTAAGTATGTAGACTCATCCAGAAACTGTAGTACAGGAAATAGAGAGGGACAAGAAGGACTCATGTGTTTGAAGGGAAAAACCTCTTCCTTAAACACAACATCCCTGCTAACAAACAAAGTCTTAGTAGGCAAGGCATACAACTTGTACCCCTTCTGTAAAGTGGAATAACCAAGTAACACTGCAGGAATTGCTCTGGAGGCAAACTTGTCAACTCCTCTCACTTCAGTAGCAAACACAAGACAGCCAAATACTCTTAAATGATCCAAAATAGGAGAAACTTGATACAACAAATCATAAGGAGTCTTGCCCTGAAGAACAGAAGAAGGAAGCCTATTGATTAGATAGACACTAGTAGTGACACATTCACCCCAGAATCTGAGAGGGATACAAGCCTGAAACCTAAGTGACCGAGCCATATCTAGAATATGTCTATGTTTTCTTTCAACAATACCATTTTGTTGAGGAGTATAAGTACAAGAACTTTGATGAAGAATACCAAGTTTGTGAAGTAAAGAAGTAACTTGGGAGTTGAAAAACTCACAACCATTGTCAGTTCTAAGTATTTTAATAGTGGTTGAAAAAATGTTCTTAACCATAGCAAAAAAATTGGTTAAAGCTACTATAACTTCAGCTTTAGAGTTAAGCAAGATTAACCAAGTATATCTAGAAAAATCATCAACCAGAGTAAGAAAGTATTTCTTATTATCATGAGTAGGTACTCTGTAAGGACCCCATACATCAGCATGAAGAATATCAAAACAAGTTGTAGTAGTAGAAGTACTTAAAGGAAATGACAATCTAGATTGTTTACCCAAAGGACATACAGTACAAATAGGAGTAGAACTTGAAGAAGTAGACTTGAAACAGTTAAGTTTTCTAAGTGTAGATACAGAAACATGACCTAATCGCTTATGCCAAAGAGACATGTTACATTACAAGACTGAGTAGAGGCAGTGTGAGCAACAGCTGAGGGAGATGTCAAGCGCACTCCAGGAGACTTATCCAACAGGGAATCAGCATTCACAACATACAGATCATTCTCCAGTCTGCCAGTCCCCCTCACAGTCCCACTTGAGAGGTCCTGAAAGACACAATAGTTAGGATAGAAGATGACACAACAATTTTGCTCTTTAGTCAGTTTTGAAACTGACAGCAAATTATGTTGAAAATCAGGAATATGCAGAACATTAGAAATTTGTGTTCCTCCAAAGATCTTAGATGAGCCAATATGAGTTACATGAGCAAGTGCACCATTGGGCAAATGAACCTTATTACATGAGGTATTAGTTAATGAAGAATGTGGATTCATCATATTCATGTTATGAACCATATGTTGAGAAGCTCCAGAATCAATGATCCATGTATCAACCTCAGTAATTTTAGAAAAAGAATCCTTCATACCTGATGCAAGTACATTATCACAGTTAGCCTTTGCTTTCGTTTTCTCATTTTCCTGATTCAACATGTTTAAGAGTTGTTGGTACTGTTGTGGAGAGAACTGAGGATGCTGTTGAAATTGTGAATCATAGTGATTAGACATAAAAGCCTGAGGATGAGGAAAACCAGAAGATACACCACCCTCAGGTGGCCTGACATTAGTGCTTCCATGTGAATTGTTATTAGTTTCCTGAACCTGATTATTACCAATAGCAGCTCTTGCAAGATTAGCTTCAGGATTCTGTCCAGTGAATCTTCTCTTACCCTTCCAATCCGCAGGGTAACCATGAAGCTTGTAACACTTAGCTCTCACATGACCTTTCCAGTTGCAGTAGTCACAATAAAGATGACTATTTGAATATTTTTGAGAAGATCTAGAATTAGTGTCAGAAGAAAGATTAGATCCATAGTTGGAATTAAAATTTGATCTAGGCAAAGAACTCTTATTGTTACTGAAGAATGCCATAGCTTCATTAACCAAACTAGAACTAGTATCACCTACAACATTAGATTTTCCAAGTATCCTCTGACTCTCTTCAGCCAAAACTAGAGAATAAGCCTTGTTAACCCCTGGAGCTGGATCCAACATCATGATCTGACTTCTACACTGATTGTAAGACTCATTCAGTCCTAAGAGAAATTGCATCAATCGTTGATATTCAAAATGTACTGCATAGGTCTTAGAAACCTCACAGTCACATCCAGGACAAGGCATAAGAGAATCAAATTCCAACCACAACTCCTTGAGCCTAGAAAAATAGCTAGAAACAGATAGCAATCCTTGGCTAAGTGTAGCAATCTCTTTGTGAAGATAGAATATTCTAGATCCATCCACCTTATCAAACCTTTCCTTCAAATCAATCCAAACTTGTTGAGCACTGCTAGCATAGACTATACCACTTAATAATTCCCTACTAACAGAGATCATGATCCATGATAGAACAATAGCATTACATTTCTCCCACAAGTCATGCATAGAAGTAGTGAACTTATCCTTAGAACATTGACCAGTAATGAATCCTAACTTTCCTTTGCCTAGAAGGCCAATTTTCATAGATCTACTCCATAGAGAGTAGTTTTCAGATCCTGTGAGTTGAATTGAAACTAAAGAGCTACCTGGTGTGTCACAGGCTTGTAGATACAGAGGATGATGAGCATCAATGACTGATTGACCTCCACTAGTACCTGAGGAAGCAGCTGCACTTGAACTGATAGCAATTTCCACCATTGTAGAGATCTGAATGAACTGTAATCTTCACTGTTTCTAGGACAATGTAACTACTCTTCTTCGAGCCTTATGCTGCACTGAAAACAGAGAGATACTTAGAGCTTAACCTGGCTCTGATACCATGTTAGTTTCAGTAAAGAAGAATCAGAAATAGAGAAATTGAGAGAAACTGTGTAGAAATATTATTGAACTCATAGAGTCATTCATCCATTTACAAGTAATGCCTACTCTATATATAGTCTATTATATTGTGCTAACTATACTAGTTATGTTAACTCAACTATGGTTAATAATAACTAACTTGTAACAACTTTACTAACAGATTTATAACCAACTATTCTATTAGTGTACAAATACTACTGCCTTAGTTTCTTTACTGCATAACATTGCAAACTCAACATAGCAGCAAAATGTTGTTCGCGTTTCTAGTTTTCTTTAATTTCAAGTCATAAAATGCCATGAATGTTCTCATTCATTTGACCCACATACTTTTTTCTTTCTTTTAATCAGTGAAACACACACAACCATTGTTGCAAAATGTAGAACTGCAGTGTATATTGTTTTGCATGCGTTGGACATTATACCTTCAAAATACTAAAATCACACATAGCCATAAGCAGGGGCGGACCCACGTGCCGTCCAGGGTGTTCATCCGAACACCCTCTATAAAAAAATACACTGTATAATTAAGGTGAATTTTCTGGATTTGTGTGGATATATATATTTTGAACACCCTCAATCACAAATGAATGAGATAGCCCAGCGGCAGCTAATCTCAAAGATATACGCAACGTCCCGGGTAATTCTAGGTCCGCCATTGGCCATAAGTTAAACAGCCAAAAAGAAACAATATGTGTCGTGCTTCAAGCCCCCCCCCCCCCCCCCCCCCCGGACCCCGAGGGACCGTCGAGCCTCGAGGTTCGCCCCCAGCCCCGAAGCCGCCCCAAAATACACATATTAATTGATTTTGCTATGGAGTGCAATTATGTAAACTATAGTTATAACATAGAAATATGATTTTTATGTTTGCTAAGCCTAAAATTTATTCTTTTTCTTAAATTGAGGTTACAAAATAGTTAAATTTACAATAAAAGGGGTTAGCTTTGACCTCACCAGTTTCAATTATGGTCAATTCTAATTAAGAACGTAATCAAATTTACTAAATTCGGCTAGGATTTAAATAAGCTTCTTAATCTTAATGAAATAAAATAATTATAAACTAATTAATTTGAAAATATTTGAGTGAAACAAAAAAAATTATGATTATTATTTAAAAATCATAAAAAGTGACAAAACTATTTTAAAATAACTTGAAAAACATAGTGAATTTTATAAAACCAATTATTTCAAAGTGTTTCAATTAAAGAAACTTGATGATTAATCTACATTTTGGAAAATAGTAATAGTACTAATCAATAAGCTCCAAATTTAAAATTGAATAATTTTCACACCACTAAAGACTAAATAATTTTTCCAGTTACTAGACATTTTTTTTTGTGAAGTGACTAAATTTTATTTTTTAAAATACTGAACAGTAAGGCGCACGGTCTCATGCGCCTTAGAAGGCGCAAGTCGACCTGCGACTTACATGTAGCAGGTCTCCTTGGACCTTAGGGGCACTGCGTCTTCCTCCATTGATTTTTTTGGCATCACCTTTCCGTCTAAATTTGCCCTTCTGATTCCAATCTTATTTTTTATTGCCCTTTTGAAAAATTCACTCATTTTTTTTGGCTCCGAACTCATAGTTGTGCACAGTGAACCTATAATATATAACTATATATTTGTTGACCCCAGTATCTATTCCGTTAATGATGTCTCTTCCCAAGTAAGAAAAACTTGAACATAGGTGAAACTTGTTATTAGTTAATGGCAACATATTATTTCAAGAAAACTGTTGTGTATCTACCTGATGGAAATATTTCATACTAATACTACGGACAAAAAGACTTGAGTGTGTACAGGAACCGCGATGGCGGTGCAAAATTTCATCAAAGCAACCCCTTCTTATATAAATCTTCAATCAACAGCCAACAAAGGCTGCAAATATATTTTGAAGAGTGGAAAGAAGCTGCCAACCTGCTTGGATATGCTGTTTTGAAGCACTTCTTCTTCAATGCCACATCGTTGTTCCTCTTCTGATTTTGAAGTAACTTATACGTTTGAGAAGAACATCATAAGGCAAGCAATACTTCTAGATGCATTAAAGCAACTGCTACTTCTTCAATTATCCTGTAACACTGGAATTCAGAAAGGCAGAGTTGGTGACCAACAATTATTTTGAACTCTGTCAAACAGCTTATCAACAATTATTTGACAGCTAACCATCAAAAGAAAGTAATTTCAATTATATTTTGCTATTTAACTAAAGTTTATCAAAGTTCATTAGAGTTAGCCTAAATAAGCCATGGGGGTAGATAGAGAATTGTTGTTCGATTGTTGCTTGGGATTGAGGCATAGTTGTTATTGTTGTTGTTTAACAGGTTCATGCAGCATTCAACTTCATATCATATAATACCAAAAAGTCTGGATCAGAACTTTACTCTCTTCGTCAATCATTCTTACCTCGTAAACGGTAAAAGTTGATCAGGAACGCATTGACGTAAAAATGCTCGGACTTACTCCAGAGTAGATTCTTTTTAACACACTTCCTCTTGAACTGCGGAATGCGATATCCAGGGTGGAAACATCCCTTATTATCAAACTAAGGGTCACACAGACAGGAAAAAATTTATTAATCGAGCATAATAAATTATCTTTTTTAAGATGGGTATAAAAATCCTACAATATATAAAAAGATGTAATCTCTCAGAAGTACAATAAGTGTATAAAACAAAACAGTATTACCTCTTCAGTGACCAGAGTATGCTACGATATCATTTGCTGACACAGAGATATTCTGCCTCACATACATTGAATAAACTTGCAAGTTTTTGCATGAAGGAATGAATTTACCCAGCCAAAATGAATACAGAAACAATCAGACAACGACTCAGCAGCACCAAAAGCCCAACAAGAACCACAATGTCCCTGAATACAAACAGTCAGATTGTTTGTACCTAGACAAATCAACTAATCTGTGTAATATGATACTTTAACCAACCAAGACTAAGCTTTTGCAATAATTGGACCTAAAACATCCATAATTCAGACTGTAAACCTTCTAAATGCTCTTAAATTGAATCCCTAACATCCTAGCCGTTGTAATATCGAAAGTAACATTGAGAAATATGGCATGTAATTTTCTCATTCATTTGACCTACATACTTTTTTCTTTCTTCTACCCGTGAAACACACACAACCATTGTTGCAAAATGTAGAAACTGCAAGTGTATGGCATTTAGCTTCCACTTGGACATTATACCTTCAGAATACTTAATCACACATAGCCATAAGTTTAAACAGCCAAAAACAAACAATAATGGATGATTTCAGATATTTACTTCGACCTATGTATCAAATTGATTTGGTACATTAATTAAAAACAAATGTTTTCATTTTCTTCGTTAGGCAAACGACAAATGTTTATGCCTCCCCCTTACCACTCACAAATTATGCATCAGCATCCAAATATAACTAAGATTGCATCAAGATCAGGCTCTGGTGCCATTTGACAATTCCCACTCAACATTTTATAATCAAGGAACATAAAGTGTGAATAACTGGCACAGAATAATGACTTATTAGGGTGTGTTTGGTAGAAAACGTTTTCCTGGAAAACAAGTAGATTTTGGACTTATTTTCTCATATTTGGTTGATAGAAAATATTTTCCGAAAATGATTTTTAATGTTTGATTTATGAATGAATTTTTTCTAGAAAATAATTTTTGAAATTTAAAATATTTTTTAAAAACAAAATTAATTTTTTTGGGGGGTGGGCTGTCCGGGCGGGGGTGGGGAGGGGGGTCAGGGATCGGGTGAAAAAATAAAATTTTGAAATTGAAAATATTTTTAAAAGATAAATGTTTTTTCCAAAAAAGAAATGTAATTTGAAGTTGGATGAAAATTTTGGAAAATGTTTTCCTTAAATTTGAGGAAAATGAGTTGATTTGAAAAACATTTTCCAAACTTTTGTCCCAATCAAACATGAGAAATTGAAAAACTTCACACCAAACACACCCTTAGTGTGTAATATATCTTGAACATTTATCTACATCATCTAGAACCATCCCTAGGAGTGGTCTTGTACCATTATGGTTACCATTTTCAAAACTATGTTTCAAAATCTTCCACTTGCTTGCCTATTTATAAATTTTAGAAAAAAATAATTAAGGAGGTGTACTTTATTTTAGGAAAAATAAGAAATCATTTTAAAAAGGAAATTTTGAAAAGAAAACTTTATAAAATTTTGACACGGTGCCCCACAACAAAGCCGCTGCTGACAAATGCCTCGCCCCGCATCGTGCCACGCGTCGTGCCCCGAGGCCGCCCCCTCCCCCAGCAGCCTCGAGGCACCGTCGTGCCCCGAGGCCGCCCCCTCCCCCAGCAGTCGTGCCCCGAGGCCGCCCCCCCCCCTAGCAGCCTCGAGGCACCGTCGTGCCCCGAGGCCGCCCCCTCCCCCAGCAGCCTCGAGGCACCGTCGTGCCCCGAGGCCGCCCCCTCCCCCAGCCTCGAGCAGGCACCGTCGTGCCCCGGGGCTGCCCCCTCCCCAGCAGCCTCGAGGCACGACGGTGCCTCGGGGGGCCGCCCCCCAGCAGCCCCGAGGCACCGTCGTACCCCGAGGCCGCCCCCCCAGCAGCCTCGAGGCACCGTCGTGCCTCGAGGCCGCCGCCCCCCTAGCAGCCTCGAGGCACCGTCGTGCCCCGAGGCCGCCCCCCCACCTATAAAAAAACAAAGTCAGAATGCACTTAAACAAAATTTATATAGTTTAACAAAAAGAAGACATAAAAAAAATTGAGTTGGGTTGAGTAATCATCAAATATTGTGTTTCTTACCTGATGAAGTCTCTCTAACCTTTCACAGTGAAGGGAATGAAAAGGAACGAATCAAGGGTCTTGTTTTAATCCCATCAATCTTGATGAGCTGCACTTAAACAAATATTGTTTTATCACAAATTAATCAAGATAAAGGAGATTAGAAAAGGAACAATTATATTCAACAATAGGACATTCACATTTTAAATGACCAATCAGGGAAATCCTAGTTCTAATGATGGATGAGCCAACTGATCATGCTAGGTAAAAGGGATCAATGAATTAAAATGAAGACAACCACCCCTCTGCCTAGCTTCTTTCTGATTTATGCTCCTTGCTTATTAATGTGGAAAAATCCATGGAGACTAATGATCCATCTGAGTGCAAGTGGCAGGAAGAGGAATGGCAGTGATCTTAGGAAGAACAGTTTGAATAGAAACAGGTTTGCTCTGCTTGGTCTGACAGAGGAGGATGCTGGAACTGTATTACTTATTGCAAGTATAGAAATGTTCTTCTTAATACTTACAATCTTGGATGTACATGGTACCAAAGCCAAAAATGATTCCTAGTAAACTAGTCACAACTTCAGATACAAAAAACAATCTTTTTTTTTTCAATTTACTCTCAGTGCAAATCAGCTTATAAAATAATAGGAACCTAACTGTGAAAACTTTTCTTCAACCTAATAACATAAACATTAGAACTTTCTTCAAATGTTCAAAATGCAAAGTGGCTAGATAAACAAAGGCAGGAATTGGGGGAAGATGTTTCAGATTTTCCATTCATAATACTTTTGGCAAATAAAATTCTAATTATACTTTGAATTGAATTGGAACTCTCTATTGGGCTTATTTATAAATAAAAATTATAAATATAATACAAAAAGCGGCTGGGATTAGAACTGTTGCGTACGATTTCCCAATGGCCCAAGAAATGGCTGATTGGTCGGGACTTCTATATGATCTTCTTGTTCTAATGCTAGGCGTTTGAATCTGATCGAAGACTACCTAAATTTTGGCACTGTCTGCAAATCCTGGCACTCTGTGCCCACCAAGAACAATTTTAATAATTACCTGTTTAGAGCTCCTTGGCTGATGCTAGCGGAGGAAGACGGAAATTACATTCGGAAGTTCTTCAGCCTCTATAATGGCATGATTTTGAACATGAGGATTCCCAAAGCCAGCAGAAAACAATGTATGGAGTCCATGGGTTGGCTAATCATGGTAGGAGAAGACGAGGGGGAAATTAGTCTGCTAAATCCTTTTTCTGTTGATTTTAGAAAAGATTCAACTTCCAAATATCACAATCTTGATTTTCACAACTTCAATTTTTACCCAATATCTTCAATCATTTTACTTATTTAATCCTAGAATAAACCCCCCCAAAAAAAATCACAAAACCCACCTACATTTCCCTTGCATACACAAATTTATAGAAACCCCAAAGGCCATAACCAACATACAGATAATGAATCATCGATAATACACAAAAAAAAAGAAGATAAAACCCAGTACTCCAATTACTTTCCTACAGTAAAAAAAATACACATAAAAAGTTGAGACCAAAAACAGGGAAACACTCACACAAGTTTGGAAGAATAAGAGATCGAGAATACGAGCAGAGACAGTTGATGATTCGAGACATGAGAAAATTCCCGTCGTTTCTTGGCCGCTCCAGCATTCAATTCTCCAACCCCGATGAATTCGCAGCCATTGTTTCGCCACCGCACTCGAAACGATAAAAAATTTAAGCCCTTATCAAGAAAAAGAAGAAGAAGAAGAAAGTCGTTATTATATACGTTGAATTTCACAAGACATTTTTCAAATGTGAAGTAATATATACGTTAGAAGCAGACAAGGGTTTGAATTGATACAGTTGAAACTTTAGTGAATGAATTTCACAAGACGTTTTTCAAAGACTTTTTTTTCAATCTTGAAATAGATGGAATACTAATTCAAGATAAATGATCCCAGGCATGATATACTAAATTACACATTTCTACGAGTTGATTTCGAGGTTCAATTGATCAATCAATCAAGTAAGCCCCCCAAAACCCTAAGTCATAGGAAAAAGTACCTGAATACGATCGAGCAGTGGCATCTAGACGGGCATAACAATGTCTGTCTCTCATCATTTGCCTTTAAAAAGAACCGTTATGTATTTATAGTGTGCTTTCTCAAATTGAGTTTAAATTTACGTAACAAAATTGTTATAGTTACATTTAAAGGGAGCCGTTATTCTTTTTTGAAAATATAATCTAACTAATTATAATACTAATTTAATAAGATATTTGAGTGAAATTATGATCTTTAAGGACAACACTATTTTAAAATTACTTTAAAAACATTGTGAATTTATACAATTATTTCAAAGTGTTTCAACTAAAAAAACTTTGATGATTAATCTACATTTTGGAAAGTAGTAATAATACTAATCAATAAGCTCCAAATTTAAATTTGAATAATTTTTATAAACATTTTTTTCTAATTACGAAATATTTTTAAAAAAAATTTGATGAAACTTTATTTTTTAAAATACTGAGCAGGAAGGCGCACGACTTAGGAAAAACCTGTTGACCTGCGACTTACAAGTAGCAGTTATCCTGTGAGTTAGGGGCACTGCGTCTTCCGTCATTGATTTTTCAGGACTACCCTTCCGTCTAAATATTGCTCTTTTGATTCCAATCTTTTTTTTTTATATTCCTTTTGAAAATTTCACTCAATTTTTTTGCCCCTTGAACTCCAAACTCATATAATATATATATTTGTTGAGCCCAGAATCTGCTTACATGTATACAATCCTCCCATATGCTACAGCTTATTTGTACAACAAGTGCTTTGTACAAATCTATTATATTGTGTAAATTAATTTTTTGTTTATTTTAGTGAACAAGTATATGTATATTTAGTAATATGATGTCTTGGTTACTGATTTTTCCAAGTAAGAATAAAACTTGAAAAAAATAGTGAGACTAATCAACATTGGAGATAAAAACTTGTTCACTAATTAATCGCAACATATTATTTCAAGAAAACTGTGTAAACTGTGTATCAACCTGATGGAAATATGTCATACTAATACTATTAATCACTATTTCGTACTAGTATGCTAGTATTGTACAGACAAAATGGTTAACTACTATCAGACTTGAGTGTGTACAGGAACCGCGATGACGGTGCAAAATTTCATCAAATTAACCCCTTCTTTTAAATCCTCGATCAACAGCCAACAACGCTGCAAATATATGCCTTTTTGAAGAGTGGAAATAAAGATATCACAACCTGTAAACTAAATCAAACCGCGAAGAAGCTGAATTCAAATGCTGCTTTTCTATAAAGCTTAACTGGTTCTCAGCTGCAAAATTCATCATCTGCTTACGCAAATGATGGTGCTGACAAAGAATATGTCACTTTCACTGTACAAAGACCTGCCCGATGGGAACTTTGTCTTCAAGCTGTGCTATTACCAGATGAGACGATGACATTTCCCTCTGCCAGAGGACTACAACCTGCTTGGATATGCTGTTTTTCCGACTGTTCTGCTTCGTTTGTGGGAAAGATTTCTGTCTGAAGTGATGGGCATATTTTGTGGACATGCAACCATGTTGACTTCCAGAAACTGTCCCCTCCTACAGGATTACTCGGCCCCAGAATTCCACTTGTTTTCATGACAAGTAGAGTGTTCTTTAGGAGCTCGGAAATGAGTTCAGGGATCTTTTCACTCCGTTTCCCTTTAAATTTCACCTTCATGCATCTCTCTGTTAGACTCAAGACCCCTAACCACAGTTTGCAGAAGGATGTCGACTGGGATAGATGATTCAAAGACTGTAAAAACATTTTGAACATGAGCTTCAGTGCCAAAACTATTGCTCCTTCAGTGCTTCTATAATCCTTCACAAAGCTCGGCTGGGCAAGATTGAGTAATTCATCTAGTAATGTAAATATCACCTGATCAAAACATTGCAACCACAAATCTTCAGGGATATGGATCCCATCAACTCCAGTCAAGCACCTCTGCAGCATCAAGATGGCATGATCCCTTACCTCTTCTCTCCGGTCTTTACAAAATTTACGCAGTCCCTGTATCAGCCTGAGCCACATTTCTGTTATATCCTGGGTCATTTTTACAGCAGCCTCCTGCCCAAGTGCTTCCTTCGCCTGCTGAGACCATCTAATAAGAGAGATAAGTGATCCAGCCATCAGGTCTAAAGATCTCACAGATTGATCAACATTCCCAACATGAGAATCAGCAAACTGCGCCGCCACATTCAAACAGAGGACATAATTAGCAGGCAAGAGGTGGGCCCCATCTTCCATGATGAACACTAGTGTATCAAAACCTGTTTCAGATGCTTCGGGATGCCGAGCAGTAAAAGAAAGCAGAGATATGATTGTCCGCCAGCCTATATGAGACCGTATCTGCATAGCATTTGCTTTGACAAGGTGCATAACCTCCCGGGTTATCTGTTCAAGAAATGCATCAGCAACCCGAGCATCAAGCTTTAATATAAGTTGCAGAGACTTGAGAAGCTCATCTGTGAGATTTTCCTTGTACGGAAGTAACCTTTGGCATATGCGAAGCAGACCAAACACAGCCTTCTCTACCAAAGTAGATGGCATTGTTGTTAAATGGACAACACTTGCTATGTGATCATAGACGACCTGCCAAAGAAGCATTATTCTGTCACGGTTATTTATTGTGATAGCAATAAGCAACTCTAGACAAAATACTGCAGTCTCTTCGTCTTCCAAAGAATTGTTTCTTTTGCGAGGCTTGCCTGCAGCCAACACAAGGGCCCGAACAAGCTGTAACAGGGACTCAGCTTGCAAAAATTTACTCTCGGCAAAGATGCTATCAATGTGACAGCTCTGAATTGTCTGAAGAGTCTGCTGACGTGCGGCAAGCTGTTGTTCAGTTGGCTGTGGTGCAGGTTCTTCATCAAGATATAATAGTTGGCTAAACACCCCCATTAAGCCAGATGATTTTCTTGATGGAGCCGATGAAGGAAAACGAGATGGTGATGGAAAAACTGCAGTAGGTCTCCTAGGGTCTGCATCACCAGTAGACTCCAAGTCATCAGCGGCATCACTAAAGAGACGTGTGGGGAGAAGGCCCAATTTGTGCAAACTCAAAATGCAGTCTAGGATGTTCTTCCAACCAGAGCGAATGTGGTCTCCATATTCGTTCGCTAATGTGAAGACTGCTAATGTGGCCAATCTAGCTTTACCATCTTCCGCAAATGCAACAGTAAATTCATCAACATAAGATGGAACCAAAAGGGTAGTGAACTTGCAAAGAGATACTACCAAATCATTTAACACATCATCGAAGCTATAGGCAGCTGCAATTTTGGCAATGGCAAGGAATCCATTGATACATGTTTCCCAAACATCCTCTTGCTCCACATTATCAAAAACCACAGATATGGAAGCAATTGCAGGACCAGACAACATAGCAAACATATCATAATCAAGATATGGACCAGTATCACAGATAATATATGGGGAAGTTTGCCTTGATTTATGAACTAGACCAATCCAATGGCTTGGTGCCATCATTGGAATACCAGCACCTCGATCTGGGGTAATTCGGATCTCATCCTCACAGATGGAGCGGTAAAGCTCGGACAAAAATTCCCGAGGGAGGTCATTTCCTCCGTTTATCCTCCGGTTGTTCCGGATGAAATCTTCCTCCGTCATCTTCTTTTTTACCTGGGCATTGTGTTGATCTGTGTTGAGCATAATAATTGAATATGACAACAATAGTGCAGCATCTTTGTCAGCCAGAATATTTTGCGACTGCTCGTAATATCGCTCAGCAAATGCCTCAAGCACCCTCTGTATTTTCTGAGACTCTCCAGGCAATCTGAAGGTTTCTAAAAAGATTCGCAAGGCTATGTCTAAGTTCATGTCCCGAAAATCAAATGTTCCTGCAAATTCGTGAAGCACTTCAATATAGAAGTCTTCATGACTTCCTAGGAAATCCCCGATAAGATTCTTATCTAAGCCAGTCATATACCTGAAAAAGCATGCTACACTTTTTGGGTCACGTTTCTCAGGTAACAAATGCACTCCTTGGAGAAATTCCATACCCTTTTTTGGGTCTCGGTTAAAGTGATCAACTCCAATCAACAATTTCCTCTTTATGACCTTCATCTTACGAAGATATGGAACCCAGTGATTAGGATCATTGTAGTCCTTGCATATCTCTGTCCAAAACGATCTATATTCACCCAGATCTATTAGAGCTTGTTCAGAAACAAATGAATCCTGGCTTATTCGCTCGGCCATTCCTTGCATCATGGCAATTAGACCATCCAAGGCAAGCGTATTTAAAGCTGATAATGGGATGTTGACCGGAAAAGAACTCTTGGATAACAGGTTTGCAAGGTCTTCAAATACATTGCTGCAAGATATGTCACAATCAAAATTTGCATACATCTCAGGCATGAACATGGGCTGTCTGCAGAAGTCAACAAGAGTTTCTATGGCAACCTCTTGTTGTTGATAAGAAGCTCCATGCTTGCTTTGGGCAATCCTCAGTAACACACCAGAGAAGAAAGTTTCAAGCTGTAGCTTTAACTTAATACGCATATGATGATACAAATTTAGAACAATGCTACAAACTGTTGAAAGAATTAAAGGACTCATGGACAAGCCAAAACGCATCAGATTGTGGAACAAGTCTTTCTGTATCAGAGCCAATAACTCAGGATGATTTCCAGACGAAGCACCACTTACTTCTATGGCTGAATTAATTAACCCCAGTGCAAACAAGGGAACATCTTCATCATATGCTATAGGGTTGGATCTAGAACCAATTTCAATGGACTCCATCACATTCAGAAGAGAACACAGGAAATGAAATATCTCCACCATGCAGGGAACCCCATATGGATCCATCATAGGGTTTTCTCTATTACTAGCAATCTCCTCCTTTTGAGTTTTCTCATCTGTTGTTTCATCCCTCTTGTCTGATGCATTGGAAGGAACTGCAGCTGGTGCTGACTTACCAGTGGATTCTGCACTTACACAACCATTGTCATGTTGTTTTTCGCCTGCCTGCACAAAAGTAAGTGACGATAAACAGGGGATACTGGCCTCCATTTTTAGTGATTTAAGGGTCAAAGCTATGCAATATAAAAATGAGTCTTGTGTTTCTTCCATTTTGTGCATACCAAATTATGCTTCAATTAAAGGCTAAAATAAATAGATATAAATAGCAAAGAAATAGCTCTTCGGGATCTCTTTAGTCCAGTATCAAAACAACAAAATATGAGGGGAAAAAATTTATTGCAAATCACTATATGCATGTATCCTTGAGGGGCGGGGGGATTCTCTGTTCAGGTCTAGAAATGAAAATAATATCTCACTTTGGTTGGACAACTAGGTGGGTAATGACTCCTTGAAGGAGCTAATTCTAGATTATTTACTTTGGTTGTTAAGAACTAATCTTCTTTGGTTGATAGCAGTCGTAATGGTATTTGGAGCATAAAGATTTCTGGAATTTCAATGACCGGGAGGTGATTAGGCTTGCTTAATATTTCAATTTCCTGAACGTTTATCAGCAACTATCCAGAGCATCTGTGTTTTTACAGTGTGTTCTTCGTCATCATTTATCAAACAAGCAACAGAAATTATCAAGAATACCAAGAAAGATGAAAGAGTATAATTAAGTGCGAACCCCGTAGATTGGTAGACATTAGATAAGGGGGAATGATGCCTAATTAATTTCGGAGTTCCAATTTTGAGATGTCATTGAATGATCATTCTGAACTAATTCGGATATTTATTCAGTAATAACAAGTTTAGGACATTTTTTTAGATAAATAAGTAAATCGAATATAACTGAAGGGTGCATCAGTTGTTGTACATTCCTATCATCTATAAATCCAATCCCCGTCAAGCTAACAATCCTTGGCAGGCTAACTACTTCATGACAACATTAATGGACTCTAAACTAACCATTAAAGGAGTAAAAATACACATGGTCAGTCAAAAACTAAAATTCTAAAATTACAAGAGACAAGTACTGTAATTCAAGGAATTCTTGAACAGTTTTCTGGTCAAACTGGGTTACCAGCACTTCTCCATGTTCTAGAGACATTGTTATATGAACAAGGCTTGTCCCTTAAGGAAACCATGATTTTGCAAGTTCAATAAAGCAATTACATCAGAAAGTAGAGCATCTTAATCTGACCCTTCTTATATTTGAAGCTATTTCAGGTCTCCATATCAATATGCTCAAGAGTGTGATATACCCTGTGAATACAGTTCCTGATCTTCATGTTTAGCTGAACAATTATGCGGCAGTGTTGGGTCATTCCCGACAACCTACTTGGGTCTCCCTTTGGGGGCAAAATATAAGTCCATTGATATTTGGAGCAGTGTTATTGAGAAGGTGGAGAAAAGGCTGGCTACTTGGCAGAGGCAATATCTTTCTATGGGTGGTAGACTAACTCTCATCAATAGTGTCATGGATAGTATCCCTACGTATCTCATGTCACTATTCCCATTGCCCGGCAAGGTCTTGAAGCAGCTGGATATAGTCAGGAGGAACTTCCTTTGGGAGGGTAACAGTGAAGGGCACAAGTTTCACTTAGTTAAATGGTGTAATGTGGTCAGACCAAAGCTGCAAGGGGGTTTGGGAATCAGGGACCTAGCCAAGCATAACAAAAGCATGTTGCTAAAATGGCTATGGAGATATGGAATAGAGGGAAATAGCTTATGGAAGAAAATGGTTGCAGCTAAGCATGGTGAACTAAACCACTGGTGTACTAAGCAAAGCAATTCTCCACACGGGGTAGGGGCATGGAAACATATACGCAAATATTGGGAAGATTTTGTTCAACAAATTTCTTTCAAAGTTGGGATTGGCCTGAACGTGAAATTCTGGAAAGATAGGTGGCTTGGGAATTTCATCTTGAAAGAGCTTTATCCAACTCTCTTCCTAATAGCACGTGATCCTGACTCTACAGTTGCGCAGAACAGAGAGGACAATCAATGGAATCTACTTTTCATGAGAAACTTCAACGATTGGGAACTTGGCAGTCTGGTTGAATTAATGGGTAGACTGGAAGGTTACAACATGAATCCGCAAGCTACGGATATCATCTGTTGGGGTCCTAAGGCAAAGGAATACACTGTAAAGAAGGGGTATAAATTGTTGCACGCCCAGAATGATATTACAGATTTATGGCCATGGAAACTAATCTGGAAAACAAAGCTACCACTAAAGGTAATATGCTTCAGCTGGTTGGCATTAAAGAATGCTTGTTTGACAGTGCACAATCTTTGTAGAAGAAACTTCCAGCTGGTCAGCAGGTGTTATTTGTGTCAGGAAAGTGCAGAATCAGTAAATCATCTTTTCTTGCATTGTGCGGTGGCTGCAGGCATATGGCATATGTTCCTTTCCCTATTCAATTTGAAGTGGGTGATGCCTCAAACTATCAGAGAAGTTGTTGTGAGTTGGGGCCACTTGACAGTTGATGGGGCCATCAGGAACACCTGGAGAATGATTCCAGCATGTATTTTTTGGTGCCTATGGACAGAAAGGAATCAACGGTGTTTTGATGGAATTTCAACTTCTAATCACTCGCTCAAAGCTAAATGTTTGTTCAGTCTATTTTGTTGGTCCAACCCGTCTTATGTGAATAGTTACACTGCTTTCTTAGATTTCATTAGCTCTTTAACTCTAGGCCAGACATAGTCATGTTTTAAGTCTTCTCTAGATTTTTTGAATTGGTGGCTGGCTCCCGTGTCTTAACTGCTATCATGTAACGGAGCTAGCATATCTTCTTTTGTACTCTTTGCATCTTCTTGATGTCGGTAATGAAACAACTTACTTCATCAAAAAAAAAAAGTTTTAGATTTAGACAAGAATATGGCAGAAATGTTGAGTACTTTGAACTATATCAGATTTCAGTATTTGGCCTATCACCAAATTCATCTATGAGCTGACGGTAAGCCACATGCAAACTCCAACAAATTATGAATGAGAGCAAAAGTTAACAAGGTTTGAATAAGGATCACCATAGGCTCAACTCAAAAGGCCAATTTTCAATTCTAATATTTATTTTTTAATTTCAACTGAACATTTAACAAGTCATTTCTGGCCAAGAATCACTAGCACATTCAGCTATGGTCTCATTCAAAAGAAACATAAAAAAATCATAAAAGCAAATGTAACAATGTATATTGAGAGTCCCAATTACCTCCGAGTCAGCACACAATCTGCTTTGCTGATCAAATTCATGCGCTTTGATGACAATGTTAGGCAGGTGAGAGAAAATGTGTCTCACCAATTCATGCATTGTGTGTCTTGCTATTCTCTGCAGCAGTTCACTTTTGGCACTAGCTTGATGAACAAGCCGAAAGCAAGTGTTTACAATGTTGCACACGTGATGATTACTTAAATTTTCTGATGCCTTACTTTTCATGCAAGCCAAAAGAACCTGAAGTATTTTCATCAGCACCACTTCCTCAGAGGCAGGATCAGTCACTTCAAAGCGGCAACTTGTCACGGTCTCAACTATCTGATATAAAGCTTTCTCCACATTCATGATAGATGAATCAATTATTTCAAGGGTTAAGAATTTGTAAACAGAAGACAATGCAACACCGGTTATTGGTGCACCAGTTTCATCAGATTGAATCACATCCAAGAAAGGCTGAAGATATAGGAGTGGATCAACTCTGTTCCAGTGATGTTGCCATGAGAAGATACTTTTCCGTAATTCCTTGAAAGAATGGATGAGAGGATGCTCTAGCTGATCATCAGCAGCAGCATAACGGAACCCCCACCTTACATTTCTCCTCATAACGGCCAAAACAGCACCAATTTCTGAATTTACCATACATGCTAAGGCACCTTTGGAAGGCTTTACAGTGCAATCCTTGGGTTCTGAAAATGGAGTATTGACTTCACTCTGCTGATTGAGGCACCCCATCTTGATTAAACTTTTAATTTAGTTCACTTGAATTGTAAAAGAATCGAAAGGCTACAGAACGAATCAAGCAGCATCTTGCTAAATCATTGCCTGAGCATCAACAAATTGGTTTAATATAAGACAGCCAACCCTTATAAGTAGATAAAGGCAAGTAAAACAGTTAGTGAGATACCAAAAATCAACTAGCTACATTTCATTCACGGTTGCAAACGACTGAGATATCGTTAAAAGATTAAAAGGCTAAGAGTTATTAGAAGAAGAGTGTAGTGACATAAAAAGACAATAAAAAATAAGACATATCCTAACCAAGGTAATTATGATGTGCCTGTTTAAGAGCAAAACACAACCAAGTATAGCTAGTAGATGAAGCACCTAATTCCTTCAAAAGAAAGAGATTAGAAAACTGAATGAGATGACTAGAACCATTTGCTTTTGAAGGTATCTCTGTAAATTATCTTTTGCTTTTGCCAATAAAAAAGAAAGAGATACAGGCAGTAGTTAACAATTTTTGTTTTAAAAGGCTACTAAATGGTTTTTCAGTAATTTGGTAAAGTTGGTAAGTGAATAAACTTACAATTTCCTGAATAATTGAAAGTTCTTCTCCACCTTGAATATTCTATTAGAATTCAACACTACTCCAAGTACTCTTCTAGGCATCCAAAATGATGAGTCTCTGCCGCTTTCAAATGTTAAAATCACTCTTCTCTCTCTCTCTTAAATGCTCATCTTTCTTCCTGATTAAAAAAAAATATTTCTTTAACGCAAAAACGGAAAAACAAGATAAGTAAAAAGGAGTACAACCACGACTACTACTATATCGTATTCATTTGCTAGATCATTCTGTCAAGATGTTAAAAAAGTTTTGTCCTCCCATAGATAATTTGCATCCTAAGAAATATTAAGATTAAGCTTTGCCTTTCTGCATTTGCAATCAATACAGAACTTCTCACCTAAATAGATCAAAGAGAACCCCTAATACGTCTTAAATGAGCACCATTTGAACAAAATGAATATAGAATTTGTATAACTGACTGGCACCCACGGGTGTGATCTGGTGGCCAATTAAGTGTGTTGAACACCGTGAGGTACTACGTCCAAATCCCTGCCTAGACAAAACACGAAGTGATTTCTCCCATTTGTTCTAGACTTCACGGATGGACTCACCCGGTACCTGATGTTGATGGGAGGTTTCCCGTGGAAAAAAAAAAGATTGTATAACTGAATGCAACTAGATTGTGATTGAGATATAATTAATTTGTACAGTTTAGTTACCATCACAAGAACCCCAATCTCCTGAAACAAATAATCTCATCCCAAAAGCACAAATAACAGGAAAAAAAAATGACTCAAAATTCAGAACAACCACATTTCGAATCAGCCTTCAAACCTACCTACACCGCCATGAAACCAACCCAGGGGTTTAGGTTATGGCATATAAAAGATCACAAAAAAACGATCTTTACACAACCAATAAAATTCAAATCGCCTTTGAGATTTTCAAAAGCATATTATTACATAAATTGTCTCACGATGTCACATCACTTGTTATTGCGCGAGAAAATTCAGAAATTATAGCAACAAATTCGAAATGCCGGATCTAAATCAACAATCAGAGACAAAATTCAGAAATGAAGAAAATATATATATAGCTGAAGATCAGTATGGAGTATGGAATTCAAGTTTTCTGATTATATACATGAGTGATTCATAGGATCCAGAAGAAAGTGAAATTTACCTTATACACAATATTGAAAGCTGCTCGTAATAGGGTCATTGCAGTTGATAATTTTATTTTATTTTTGCAGTTGATTTTGGAGGGGTCTTCCTTGTCAATCTTTAAACAACGGGTTAGAAATCAAT
This sequence comes from Solanum sitiens, assembly GCA_016801875.1. Taxonomy (NCBI): domain Eukaryota; kingdom Viridiplantae; phylum Streptophyta; class Magnoliopsida; order Solanales; family Solanaceae; genus Solanum; species Solanum sitiens. Next base: position 541,885 of record JABWTJ010000051.1, on the reverse strand, counting down.
ATTTTTTGTTTTCATTATTATTCTCTCTTTTTTTATTTACATTTTCAACGTTTAAATAATTACTATTGGGTTATTAGGTTAATGAATTGGTAAGTTATGGGTTCATTTTTCAATTTTATGATTGTTTACAGCGATAATCTAATAAGATTACAAAAATTATTGTTTTATCTTTAATAATATGAGGAAAAATTACGTAGATAAGCAAACATAGAAATATTTGTTAATTAGCTAAATACCGATAGTTTGAATTAATTACGGGTCACAAGTTAATTTTAGTTGTAATTACGTCACTTATACATTTATACATAATTATATGACAAATATACGAATACAATTAGCCTTTCTCCACTTTTAGTCCTCTCTCGCTCGGCTTTCTTTTCCCTCTCCAATTTCGCTCGCGAGATATACCAATTACATATATATAATTATCTTACAGATATATGTATACAATTCACCTCTCTAGCTCGCCTCCCTCCTCCATCTCCCAATCTCGCTGCCAGATATACAAATACATATGTATATCAGTTACATATTTACAATTATATGATAGATATACATATACAATTCGCCTCTCTCGACTATTTATCCTCTCTCGTTCGTCTCTCTCCTCCATTTCCCAATCTTGTTCGCCTTTTTTCTCCCTCTCCCAATCTTGCTTGCTTCTCTCCTCCCTCTAACATGTAGCTACGAATCGTAATTAGCAAACTATAGTTATGGTGCATAATTAAGTTATTTTTGAGTGGCTATATGCTAAAATAACATTTTACCAACCTTATCATCTAAATTTTCATATTACCTTCGACCGTAAGCAACACAAATTGGTTGCTCTATTGTATTATCTTCTCTCTTCTTGACAAACTAGTATTATCTTCTCTCGTTTAGATTTGATTGTGACAAAAGACATACAATTAATGTTGCAGTTTTTTTTTAAGGAATTCGAACAATTATATCTTAAACAAAAGTGATAAATATAGAAATTTGTGTTACACTTATTGGTTACACCGAATATCGACCTTTGAGGATCAAAAATCCATAATAAATATCTTATTAATTTGATAATTAATTTAGTGTGTTCACAAATAGAAAATCAATATCTTCCATTTGGAGGGGGCCTAGAGTGCCCTTGTTGACATCTTTCTTTTAGTTGATGAAGCAATCAACAACTCCACATGGCATCCCATAACAAATGGGAAACTTCGAAATTAATCTAAATAAACAAAAACAGCACAACAAACACAACACATATATGCAAAAAAATATGGATAGTCTATTTTATTACCACTCAGTATATAAGTTGTGTAGATTGTGATCAATGTTGAAAAGTAACTATGAGCTAAAACTTTTAAACACTTAAACACAAGTAAAAAATAAAGCAAATAAGTGGTATCTTTTATAAAAAGGAATTTTCAAGAAAGACAAGTAGATAGTTTTGAACATTTGATCTCTTTTTCCATTTTGTGAAATTTTAGGTTTAATAGTTTTAACTTCTGATATTAAAGATTTGCGTATGAGGTAAGTAGGGTCAAAAGTTCAAAATCAGTCATCAGTCATCACCAAGATTATTCGTGTAATTTCTCGAAGGGGGAAAAGTCACCAGATATGTATCGAACTGATCGACAAGTGGACTTATTCTAGTGACCAAGTCAGGCCACAGCCAATGATTTTTGTACTATAAATTAACTCTTTTTCTCAAATAAAAAGAAAGCTTAAAAGAGGAAGCAACTCTTTTGTTGAGTCAAACCATATATTAAATCGCAGTATATGCCTTTTGTTTCTTATTTTTTAGTAGTATATACTAAAATATGTTGCCATGGCAACAAAGCCAAACCAATAAAACAAATGCATCTTAACAAACAGGAAAAGCACCTTTCAACTCTTATAATTTGCCATTTGACAGGATATTCCTTCTCCTAATCATATAAAAATATGAAATTGACATCACAACTTACTTGTGTATAAAAACTACTAACGCCTACGATCAGGACCAATAAGGTATCTAATCTCATTCGCGCTCCCAGGGAGAGTACAGTTATAACAAATTAAGCACATCGAATACACAAAAAAAAAAAACAATGGCTAGGAAGAGAAAAGCTGAAGGACTAACGAAAATTCATGATGCTGCAGATGACGGAGCTCAACGACCGCGGAAGAAATTTGTTGGAGTTAGACAGAGGCCATCAGGCAGATGGGTTGCTGAAATAAAAGACACCATACAGAAAATAAGAGTATGGCTTGGGACTTTTGACACTGCTGAAGAAGCAGCAAGGGCTTATGATGAAGCTGCTTGTTTGCTTCGTGGAGCCAATACTCGCACGAATTTCTGGACTTCTTCTTCTCCCCCTTCAACTTCAGCTCTGCCTCCGAAAATCACTAAACTTCTTCTCAGCAGACTCAGAGAACGAAACAAATCCGTAGCTGCTGCTGCTGCTGCTGTTAATGATGATGATTCATCCAGTTCTACCTCTCTGACTGAAATTGATCAGCAGCAGCAGAAGCAACAAGAAAAAATTGGAAACAGAGTAATTGATTTTTCAGATTCGTTGTATACTGATTATCTCAATTACCCCGAAGATAATGTAACTGAAAACAACGCAATTACAAGGGAATTAACAAGCACAGCTCAAAATCAGGAATTGAATTTTCAGCCTGTGAATGACTATGAGAGCTTGAGCGCGGAGATTATAGAGATAGAAGAGGCAATTAATACTGATGTTGAAGATATAGAGTCAGATATAGACTTCCAATTTCTTAACGAAATTGGATTGTGTAACTGTTCACCATTTGATTTAGCTGAAGAGCTATCAATGGTGGAGACAATGGATTTTGGGGAAGAAACATCCATTGTAAGTGAGGCAATGAGGAGGATGAATTACGAGAGGAAGTTTTCAGCTTCTCTCTATGCTTTCAATGGGATCACAGAATGTTTAAAGTTGAAGATGAAATCTGGAGGCGTAACGCGGTCTGACCAATTATCCAGGCTTCAAAATGCATGCAAAAGGAACCTCGACAAGGAGAGGGAAAATGAAGAACGCAACGCTGGAATGACTGAGAATAAGGATGAACAAAATTCATCGATGGAGAGTGCTTATGACTCCCTCTGGAGCTCTATCGATCTCCCACCAATATGCATCGTTAGTTGAAAATGTTGACAGAATCATTTGTACAAGTTAAAATTTGTGTCAATCTGTATGTTCTCCAAATGGAAAAAGGAAACGTTGGGACTAGTTTTTATTTAGACAAACATTTCAAATTTGACACAAGGAAAATCTTCGTTGGACTCCAAATGATCGTCGATAGGGGAGAAGAGGGAATGGGTCACAGAGAGACATCGCGCTCATCTTGCAGTTCAATCTGTAAGTAGAAACTGTAGGTAACTGAAATTCCATAGACACTGACAACGTTTAGAAGAAGCATTAAAAAAGAGAGTGAGCTAGAACTCCTAGCGAAACACAAAAAAAAAAAAAAAAAAGTTGCTAGGCACCTCTGACCAAGCAGGGTGAAATTTGTTAACAAGACAAAATGCAGTAACTGAGCTGGTATACCAATTATATACAAGCACGAGCTTTCCAACTTAGCTCCTTATTTCGGAGACTTTAAAGTACTCGAAGCTGAGCAAGAAAAGCAGCACAGAGATCCAGGAAGAGGAACTGTGGACCCTGAAGCCTCTGAAGGTCAAGCAAGTACTTCTCCTCCCTGGTTTTGTAAAGCTGCGCGAAAGGAACACAAACATCAAATAAAATTTCAGAACCATACAAGCTGTGCAAGACTCAGAAAACCAGCAGATCCAACAATAGAGTCATTGGTCTGTCCTATTCGGGCCAATTTGTGTGCACCTCGGCTAATTCCAACAGGTACTTACTACCTCTTACCAACACAAATATCGGGTAACTTTGTCTACCAAGGTTTTGGGCAGAAGTGAGGAAATCACCAAAGAAATAAACACTTTATCCTCTTCACATTAAACAAGGACCAATTCATATGCATTCAAATGTTGAAACCAACCTAAAAAGCCACTTTTCTGAGTCACCAGTGAGGCAGTGACACCCCCCCCCCCTCCTCAAATTCTAATAATAGAGGTAAATCTAACAAAAAGACCAGCAACTTGGATTTACAGTATCATAAAATTCGACATGGTGTGAGATTTAGTAATTTTCCAAAGATTTGCATCTAAAACACATTGGGGCAAGCATCAAGAACAAGCAAGCTACAAATTTGGAATACAGATTAATAGTTGCTGGAATCCTGCCCCTATTTATGATAAAATAGATATAGACATCCACTTAGAAAGAATACAGGCATACAAGTGAGACTTTCACCAATTATGTGCTACTTCATTTACTGCTAGTGCAAACTACTTTCTCACCCAATTCTTTGTTCATGTCATTTAAGATTGACCATGTTACTAAAGCTATTTTCATGATATACAAGTGCCCTCTAAACTCTATCTTAAGGCCAAAGCAACATTCATGTACTCCTGTATGAAAAAGTTAGACAGAAACTAGATGTATGATCCATGAAATTTTTCATTACCTGAACTTCAAACTTGACCACATTTGTTAATTTTGTGGCCCCGTCATTCTCAATGATGGATGAATCATCTCCAAAGAACTGATTCCCGTGCATGGAATTAACACCCATGCCTTCATGATGACCAGGTACGCTAGGAACCCATCGACATTTCATGTTATACTGACCAATCTTTTTCCAACATACATTCAGTTCTTGCAGAGCTTTCAGAACTTCAGTCATTATTTCACGTGGATGCGCTCGAGACTGTAGCCAAAAAACAAAAAGGTGTTTATTATGTATAGCATACTGTTGAACAGAATTTAGAAGCAAATTTGCTTAGAAAATTTCTCAAGAGAACCCATCAAATTAACTGAGTCTGTATATGCATGAGCCTATATTTACTATAGATGGAATTGATAAGACGTTTTCAAAGTCAATCAGATTGAATACAAAATAGGATCACGGAAGTTTTCAAAGATTATCAGTGCTTCAATTTCCATCATAAAAATAAAAACAAAGGTCTCGTACTTAGCCCTTCCCTCCACTCACATGTTAACATAAATATCCATTTGCATATTTCTTTGATCAATAAGTATGAATGTCCAGCCCCCAGGGCTTCGGTCTAGGGGGGTAAGAGAAGGTAGAGGAGCAGGGTCATATGACTGTCCAATTTTTAGCTTATTTAAACGAAAAATAAAAGAGAGAGCAAAGTTAGTTATTTGCATCATTGCATGAGGCAGCAAACCAACCTGGAGGCCAAGAGCCCATTTTCTTTCAATGGGGAACTGTCTTGCACCAGCTTGCTGATAATCCATTATTCCTGGGAAGCGTTGACCAACAGGGGAAGCAGCGGTGTCATTAGAATTGATCCGGTTGTAACCATATTCCTGTAAGGGCATTTTTATACATCCAATTAGACACATTTAACCGCAAAAAAATCAACCACAACCATATACCCAAGCTTAATGTTGATGAACTCGGTGACTGTCATAAAAATGTAACATATTTATGGACAAGAAATTCATTAAATATTGGCGAACTAATTGGCTCCATCTCACGGAAGCAGATGGAAAGAAACTGCAGCTTTATTCAATAAAAACAAGCAAAGACGCACCATGGACTCCTGAAATTCAGCTCCAAGATAGCCAGTGGAAACACGATGGCGATTGTCCAGGAGCAGATAGTACGCAACAGTGCCCTGAAATACAACTAAAATTGAGGGAAAAGGGCAATCCAGGAAAAAATAGATAGCTGATAACGAAAATTTACCTCATTTTGAACTCTATTGCGAAGAGACTCAGTAAGGTTGTTCCTGTCAAATCCCATCTTAACCACCTCTTGAAGAATCTCTTCATCGATCTGCAATCAAATATTTTTCAAGGATATTTTGACTAGATGAGAATTCTTCTGGTTTAGGAAACCATATAAAGAGCTGTAAGGTCACACAAAAAGCTTAACATATGAAGTCACCACAAAGAAAGCCCCAACTACCATACAAGTCAAATTGTAGTAAATGTAATAAAAGAAGCATTTGGAAAAATAAATAAATAAACCAAAGAAGATGCGGTGATGCACCAAAACATCCCAAGCATATCAATGAATATAGAAATTTCCTAAATACAATTCTTTTGGCCAACAATTGTATCCATGCCAGCTTGCACGCACCACACTGGGCTCCTACTACCTTCCACCAGCACATACCTGACTACTCTGAGCACCAGGTGATAGCTCCATGGACAAGGATGATGTTGTAGAATCCCTAAGAAGACAATCGTCAAGGTCTCAAGCTACGGAGTTGCAAGTCAAGATTGTAGGATTTCAATGCGAAATCAAGATGTTTATCATGGACGAAAATCCCAAGAACGAGTCCAAGAATAGTGAGAAGAATGGACTAAGTGCTACGCATATTTTATGGTTCAAGTCCAAGTCCAAATGGAAGAAGATAGAGGCCCACATGCGGCTGAAATTTCTGCCCATAAGAATGAGCTTAAAATGCTCACCCGAAAGGGGGGAAAGAGTCGCATACAAGTGACTTGGGAAGTGCCCACATGTTTTGGTCAAATTTGAAAACTTCTCCTGATTTCTTTGGGGAAGAATTTTTGGTATAATTCTTATATGCTTTCCTAGCTTAAAGTTTCCTCGTTAGATTTTATTTTTTATTTCCACAATAGTAGATTATTATTTTTTTTGACAACGGTAACAGTTTTCCACAATAGTAGATTCTAATCCAATTCTATTTGGAGAGTTTTTCCCCAATATATAGGGGTAGATTTTATTATCTTTGTTTAGACAACATTATTGTTAATTGAGAATTTCTCTACTTTACACCTGTGTGTATGGCTATTGGGGATTACAACCTTTTAAGAACAATTATTTAAGAGGTAACATTAATTTTTTAACTTGATATCTTTGGTTCTTATTCGTAAATTAAAGAAGGTAATCAGTCTTATACTAATTATTGTTAATTTCTTCGAAATAGAGGTCTAGATCACTATTTGATCTAAGTTATTGAATTAACTCTATTAGTATCATATATTAGCTTTAATCTGCTAATTTCTGAACACTAAGATCAATTAGGATTCCTAGAACTACTTTTGGACTTGGGGATTTTATTCTCAAATTTCGCTCTAATTTCTTCTCATTAATCTTAGTATTTTCGCGTTCGTTTGTTTTCTTGTTTATTCAAGTAACCCAATTCTTATCACTAGGGCTTAAACATGAGGAACGAAATAACAAGTGTCTTTTGTCTGTATGGGATTAGGAGACCCTGATCTACAAGGTTTGCACCCACTTTATTGACCACAAGTCCACAAGTCCACATCCTTGGACCTTGGGAGCATTTCCCAAATATAATAAGCTGAACTATCTGCTTATATTTATCTGGTGGTGGTGTTCGCAGAATGGATTTGGTGTAAAACTAACAAAACTAGAGTGTGACTTCATCACAAACTAAGGGTGAAGAAGGTCAGAACTACTAAAACTTTTATTTTTTATTCAAAGGACCCAAATGGATCCTGATTTATTAAATAAACATGTGATATTTACGAAAGTGAGTTAGAGAGCTAATAAGGTTGGATGAGTGAACAAGCATATCGTGATCAACACATTGAAGGAGAATATCTAGCGCAACAAGATATGGTTGTGACAGCAAGACAAATCACAAATCTGACCCTTCTTTAAGATGCACAATTGTGTGTTTGCCATCAGGGGTAACTGCTGATCAACTTTTTTAATGGCTTTATTCTAATTTATTTTTACGATGTCTTTTTACCAAAAAGGAAGATTTATGAGGCTCTGATGACAGGAACTTCCACAGCAATAAACTCTCCCCATTGTTCAGGTACTTGCAACATTTCCTAAATTAACAAACTGATCAAGATATATGAGCAATTCTGATCATTCTTTTTCATTCTTTGCAGGGCAGCGCGACAGAAAGATGTTGATAGGTTAAATAAATAGAATCTACCATTTAAGGCAATCAAAGATGCAAAAGAAGATAGGGATTTGCATAGTGATTCCATCGCATTACAATCAAGAAATAAGCTGTGTTTGATCAACAGAATACTGCTTTAGTGCCGTTTATATGGGATAACAAATAAGTAAAAGCTGGGGAAAATTTCTATCCTGCCATGTATAACTTGTTCCATGTGAAACATTAAGGCGAAAAAAGACTAATCATTAATAAGTCAAATGTACATTAAATCTAACCTTCTTTGCTTGTTGTGTGGTATCTGGTGGAGGTACGGCCAAATAACGTGGCAAATGAGCTTGGAACCAAGGGTGCAGGCGAATCTCAGGAATAGTCATTCGCTTCATTGGGTCGACTATAAGCATCCTTGGAATCAAATCCCTCGCACCAGCTGATAAATGGCTGGGCAGAGTATATATTCCACCCTAAAGACAAATTGATATAAAGTTAAGCAATTGTCTGAGATCAGCCCCAATGGATTCAATAAATGTATCAACTAATCTCTCCCTTTTTTGGGGAACACACAGGGAGCATAAATTCATTCCAATGGAGAATCGTTTTCATTTTTCCTTTTCCATTTGGCATTTCACATCATGTCCACTTATCCAAAACAACAAAAAGGGTGAGATTGGGTCCCAACAGATCTAAACAATCTTTGTTTTTTCCTGGACATGATACATTTGGAAGGGCAGAACTGGAAAACAAAGAGTTACCAGCATAGTAAAATGGGATAAATCAGTAACATACTCAAGCCTCATCAACGAAAAGTGGAGCTACCCACACAACATCTGACTTATTATGTATGCAATAATGAAAGTTAGGATATGGGGCCAAAAGTTGTAGTCATTTACCCACCAAATAAAATTGAACGCCAACATGAAACGGAGTCGGACTACAATCAGGTCGCAGATTTGGGAACACATAATTTCAAGCCAAGGGCAGCTAAATCAATATAGGATAAAATTGAACGAAGGATCAACATTAACATGCTGGATTTCAAGTAAACTGAAATATACCTTTATTTTCTTAAAAAGATTGGGTATGTTTTCATCGTCAAATGGAAGGGTGCCACAGAGAAGAGCATAAAGAATAACACCACAGCTCCATACATCTACCTCAGGGCCAGCATACAATTTACCTGATATAACCTACAGAGAGAAAGAAAGAATTTAATGGTTATCAAAAAAAAAAAAAAATCAATGAGCATAAAAAGCACTTTTTAAAGGGAAAAAAGGCTTAATACATAGTTTACAGCCCAAGGTTGTATCCGAATCCATTTTATATGCCCCTTTAACCATGGGAATAACTTTACACACCAAACATTTCCAGAAAGCATGCCTAAGGGGTGGCAAATGGGTTGTTTGGGCTAAGATGGGTTCAATCCATAAATGGGTCATTTGCTCAACCATGCCCATAGCCTACTTGGGCTAAGATGAGTTGGGTCAAGATGAGCTAAACGATGGGTCATAGCCAGAGGCGGATCTATGATTTCTAGAACATGGGTGCACAACTTAAAAAAAAGGAGAAAAAAGAGAGTAGTAAGTAGGAATTGATCCCTAGACCTTGGGGTACAAAACTCAACATTGAACCAAATACACCATTCAAGTTTTTTGGAGTATGAGAGTCAACAGAGAATATTAGATCAATTCAAGAATATGTACAAAAAATATCTAATTTGCAGAGAGACCATGCGTTCACGCGCAACATAATTTGGGCCTACATTCGCCCCTTGCCACAACCCAACCCGCCCAACTTGATACAAGTTTTGTTCTTTCCTTTAAAAAAATCAATAAACATTCTCAACCGAATATCCACAAACAGATCTCCATACCTATTACTTGTAGTAAAAAGTTAGTCCTAAATGGTTACAATTTAGAAATATTTGGAATTTTTCCTTGGTGGTGTTTGTAGTTTGAATTGAGTATTTAAATAAATGATTTGTTTGTGTCTGACATCAATTCTATTGATGATATACATTTAAAATATATGTAGACTTTTAATTTTGGACAAAACTATAATTGGTCAAAATCCTATTTAATGCATATAACTTTTATTTTTTGAGAATGATTAATGCATATAACTTTTATGTATCTTGCATTTAATACTAATGTGTAAAAATCATATTTATTTATTTTGGTTTCCCATTTGGTGCCAGGTACCTACATTGGAGCCCAACTAAACTCGGATTTGTGCCCGAAAGTCCCACATTGGGGATACAGTGCTCTCTAACAGCACTAACAAAGACAACTCCATACCCTAGAGGTCTCGGTTTCACCACAACCCTTGTTGGTGTAAAAATCATAATTGATTCCTATTCAAATTGATATTCGTTAGAAGGAATAAAATAAATCTAAAATAGTTTAAATTAGTAAAGATTTAATGTTGATTTTAAAATATTAAATATTAAAAAATAATTGAATGATAAACTTGTCCAACAAAAATATGTTTTTTAAAGAGTAAAAAAAGAAGACATTATTTCTCTTTCTTCTACCAAAATCACCCTATAGGGTAAGATCGTACCAAAATATAAAATTGCCTAAGAGCCCTTTTGGATTGGCTTAAAAAAGTAGTTTTTAAGTCAAAAATAAAAAGTTAAACTGAAATGATTTTTAAGTCAAAAAATAAAAAGTAGGGGGAAACCTACTTTTGGTTTTTGATTTATTTAAAGTCATTTTTAACTTATTTAAGTCATTTTTAATCTTGTCAAACACTTCTTTATTTATTTTAAGTCATTTTTTACTTATTTTAAGTTATTTTTTATATTTGCCGAAATACTTTTTGAAGTCTAAATAGGCAACTCCTTCAATTAATTTTCTTAACAAAAAGTGGAAAAAAATACTCATTCATATCCCAGCAAATAAATATATAATTTATAATTCCGGCATTTAAAATATTGATGTTGATTATCATTATATTCAATATGAAACATATATCTATTCCTGACATTTTCAATCTTCGTAGTTGTATAGACTTTGAATTAATAAATTTATTCTAATATGACTTGACCAAAAACAAAAATCTAATAATACAGGGAAATATACCCAAAAAAAAATGATGATGAAAGTAAATAGGACTTCCTATTAAGCCATTGAAAAGGTCAAAAAACTTAAATAAATTTAAAAAAAGTAATATCATCATTAATTATATGTTGCATAAAATCTCAACATAGTGACATTCTTCTTTTATTAATTGACTTAAAAGGTCAAAAAAATAGAAGTCATAAATATTAAGATAATCCAAATGATGACAACTTGACATTTATCTTGGATAATCATGAGTTGAACTCTATTTATTGACATTGAAGTTTGAAAAATTATACCCTTCGGGATGGCCCAATGGTTTGGGCTTGGGACTTCCATTTTGGGGGTCTCAAGTTCATTCTGGGTGGAGCTCGTCGCACCGGGATTGCCTAGTGCGGATTACCACTCATGTGTGGTTTGCGAGCTATTGCATAAAAGCGGGGTCTTACCATGTGCGCACCCAAAGGATAGCAACTGTCGGTTTCCTTTGTCTTCAAAAAAAAATGAAAAATGATGGGTTGAGTTTGGGCTTAGCTTCCGTCATGGGTTAAGATGAGTGGAACTCAAACATAACTCATTTGTATGTAGCCCATGCCCAAACCATTCAAAACATGTGCGGGCCAAATGGGTTTTGGCCAAATTTGACACCCCCATGTCTAATACACACCATTTTTATGTTTCATCACTTTCCTTTGATAAGTGTATTTCACACACCAATTACAACCCAAAACATTTCACAATATATAAAAAAAAAGTACTTCAGAAATTGTAAAAAGATCAAAAATTATAATTAAATATTATGCTTCCACATTCTTATTCTTCTTCCCCACTATGAAATAGACAAATCCATTCAAACGAAACTAATCTGGGAACTATTTGGATTGTTTCTTCTCCTCCTCTTGGCCATTAAATTATATTGTTGAGTTATCTCCAATTTCAAGAAAATTTTCCCACTCCAATGATTCCCATGGTCAAGGGGTTGTAAAGGGGATCTGAGTACACAGCCTTTTTGGGTGGGTGGGGGAGGGGGGTTAAACTATGTATTATCAAAATGCAGCATACATTCTAAGTATTGTGATGAATCACAACTCTTTTTTCAATCAGTTAGGCAGAATCACAAAAAAGTAATTGCTGTTAACTCGAATCAGAAGCTTCAGTACCTCTGGGGCAGCATAGTTTGGGCTTCCACAACTTGTCTTCAGAAAATGACCATCGCGCATGATATTGCTCAAACCAAAATCTGCGATCTTCACATTCCATTTGGAGTCCAGAAGGAGGTTTTCAGGCTTAAGGTCTCTATGAACCACCATGTTTCTATGGCAGTACTCCACACCAGAAATTATCTGTTTTTTAGAAGAATTAGAATACCATAACTACTTTAAAATAGTTAAACAGCATGAAAGAACTCATTCAAGGAAGTGGCACATCCACCTGCTGAAAAAAGTTACGAGCTTCATCCTCCTGCAATCTGCCCTTCTCAACAATGTAATCAAATAACTCGCCAGATTTCACATACTCCATCACAACATATATATCTGATGGTGTCTCTATGACCTCATAAAGCCGTATAATATGAGGATGCATGAACAATCTCAATATTTTGATTTCTCTACGGACTGCAGAATGTCAGCAATATAAAATTCTTAACACAGTCCAGACATCCATAAACAGGAAAAAAATATATAATTGAAGCCTAGAACCAAGAGCAAGCAATGGCCAATCATTGAGAACAAAAATCATCCTCCATCAAGGTATATCCTACTGGGCACTAGTCTAATCAAATCACAAACACCTAGAGATTTGAGAACATTTCATACATGGAGTTCAATGCAACTTTTGAGTGAAAAAGAATCAAAGATTATCGTTTAAATTAAAGTAGAAGAAAAATTCAACCACATTCAAATCAATTGACAATCTAATCATCCATTTATATAGGTTTCAGGTCAGTAGAACAGAAAAAAACAAAAATAAAAAGGAAGAAAGCTAATGGAGGAGGAATGAAGGCAACAAACAGGCCAAACAGTAGGTTAAACATCAATCTTCATCTTGCAAGATTCAGTTTGTCCTTCTTCCAACCTCACCACTTCTTACCCTTTATACCTTAAAAATTAGGGGTAAAAAGGAGAAACGATGTTCATATACTTTGGATAGTAAGGGAGAATGTGACTGCACTCTCTAACTCCTATACCTTTCTCCTCCATGTCCATATTCCTGATTTTTCGACGATTAAGAATCTTGACAGCAACTTTGTGCCCTGTTAAGGTATGTTCAGCTATTTTAACTTTGCCGAACGATCCAATGCCAAGTGTTTTCCCGAGTTTATAGTTCCGTAAAAATGAGTCAACACTGCTGGTGCCTTGCACTGCTGTTCCGTCCATTTTCCTATCAAGACGAGAAAATTAGAGGCGAATTAGACATTCATCATTTAGAAAAGGCACAAAAAACACTCCAAAAGGTACCTCTGCCAGTAATAACACTCAAAAAGAAGAAATTTATAGCTAGATTTGTTTTTAGAAAGGTAAAGTTATATTCTTCAGCGTTAAGAATATGCTGGCTACCTCCAACAAATTACTAGCTAGTACCATAATTAATTGCTAGATGTGAGTAATAAATTTGAGATTATTTTCAAAATGGATTCTTCCTTGGAAGCCAAGATACTCGGAAAGCACAATGCTAAGTTGCTCGGATTCGGGTGCGGGCAATTGATACGGGTGCGGATTTGACAGTTAGATTCATAATCTAAATTTTAGGATTTTGGGGTATGGATCCAAGTACGGATACGGGTGCTGGGATATGCCAATAAATGTAGATTATGACATATAAAGAATATTTTTTGAATAATTAAAGCTATTGAACTAGAAGTTTTCGGTCATAAATGTGGTCAAAGTACTCCCAAGGTAAATTAACCAAATCCGGTGCGGATCCCACACCCGATCCACACCTAGTCGTGTTGAAACGTGTGTGGCTAGGATTTTGAAGAATCCGAGCAACATAGACACAATGCACAACTGCCTAACTCATCTACCAAAGTTGCATATACTAGTATCTATAGGGAGCTTAATTGTCTCAAGTGACAGCACGATAGTAAGCCATCAAAACGCAACTTCCCTTTGCCGGTGCTGCGGGAGTGCCAAAGATTGCATTTTTAAAACAACATATATACCTTTTCTCTTTCCATGATAACTTAAAGAGGGAGAATTTTGAATGCCTAAAAGGTACATAAATAATGTCTTTTCATATAAAATAATCATTATCTGTAATTGGATTGTAATCTCCCTATAGTAATTTCTTTTTGCCAATAAGTTGGAATATATTTCCAAAATTTACAACTCACCAACAGGTATCAATAACACAGTAGTAAGAATAATACCAACATATACATTAAACACAGACCCAAATGCTGATGAGGAGTCAAACCTAAGGCATCATGATCTCACTACCTCTCACAAAGCTTCAATAACCCCCCACCCCCACCCCTTATGCTAAAATTGGCACATTTTATCGCTCAAATTCTCAAAAAATCGACAGAGAAATTCTCAATGAACAGTACCCAGACCCTAAAAAAGAATGAAAAGGAGCTAACTTCATAAGAAATTCACAACCCCCATAGTCAAATATCAAATTAATCCCCAACCCCACCCCGTCTATAACCCTAAATGCCAAAAACATCAAATCCCATAACCCCAAAACCAAATCTTGAAATTACCCAATTATCTAACCCCCAACCGGTCATATTCTTGAAATAAACCCTAGCAAGAACAGATCTGATAAATACTGATAGAAAAATACATCTTTTAACAATAAAACGAAATCAAACCTGCAAACCCACCTGGTAGAAGCTAAACCCCAAGAAGCAGATTGAAGAAATTCAACAACAAAATATGAAAAATTGGGAAAATCAAGCGATTATCTTCAACATTTGGTGATGAAAGAGAGTATCAATGGCCTCCTGGAATACAGGGGGGAAGAAGTTGAGGCCAGTCGTGGGGTGGGGGAGATTGGGGGGGTGGGGTAAGGATGGCTGCAGAAGCACAAGAATGGAGTTCACTGATTTTTGATTCTGTTAATTTTTCCCCCCTGGTATTCACAGAAAAAAACTTCTTAGCCTTCTGATAAAATAACTAGAAACTAATTATTGATATTAATTAATTAATTAATTAATTTAATGTAATTTAATTTAATTAATTAATTAGATTCTATGTTCTAGAATTAAACAATTTTAAAAAAAAAATAATATTCTATGTTTTATTATTTATAACCTAAAATAAATTATGATTACAATTCTAAAAAATTGTTGTCTTGACAGAATCAAACCTTTGATGTTTTCCTTCCACAGAATCTGCTACAGCTAACCAGTAGTGTGCCTTTTTGGGCCAAAGTGGTCCATATAAAAAATGTGATGTGATGTGTTCAAATTTAATTTTTTTGAAAAAATAGCAATTAAAGAAGAGCAAATACATGTGCTACTTTAGAAAGTTAGATCATTAATTTCATTTAGCAACTTTGAGTTTTGTATCTATTATGTAATATAATAAAAATTTATTTATTTTTGTGACATGAAAAATTGTGATTGCTATTTTTTGAGTGCGCATAGGGTAAAACTCTTATTTTATGTAATGAATGGCAAACTACACAAGAGAAATAATCGTTCAATTCAACGAGTTTAATAGGTACTACATAATTTAACTTTTGACATTTAATACTTTGATTCTATTTTTTAAGAATATTAGTTCAATCTTGATTTTTGATTTTTTTTATTGTTTATATCCAATGAAGTTTATTTCGATCGATTTGATTTGGATGTTTGATATGAACTTTGCATGGTGGAGTTATTGTTGATTTAAAAAAATTTACATCATTTTCAAAATAAATTTGTCAAAGAAAACTTCCTCATCTTTAATGTAATCAAAATAATATAGTTAGCAATAATTGGGTCACTCAACAATGTAAAAGACACATCCAAAAAATATTTAATGAGATGAAAATTAGAAATGAAAAGGTATTTTCAATTAGAATTCAGAACAATATAAATCTATACAACAAATTTAATAAACATTAAATTTGGAATAGCAATTTTATTTGAGATTTTTCTTTTCATATTGAATGGTTGTGTCTAACTTTTACCTTACTTGCATATGTCCATTCTCAGTTATTCTTCAATATACAAGTTGAAATTTCATACCTGCAATAATTTTGAAAAAGAGCGTCTAAATGTCCTTCAAAAATAAGTAAATAGGATTATGCTAAAAAAATTATCCGCACTCTTATTCGATGAAACTCATCATAATTAAATTAGCAATACCTCTCCACAATTAATTTGTGCAACATTTTTTATTCGGCTTAATTTGCATTTTTGTCCGGTTGAAATTGCTTTCAATGTAATTATTTATTTGACAGTATATTTATAAAAAATTATTTAATTATTGTTTAATAATTCATGTCTAATATTGATGGTATAGTACTTTTTTCTAATATGTATGACTTAATTCCAACATAAATTATGACTTTACAATAATTTGTATTCTTGTCATATCGAAATAGTTTTCAATGCAATTGCTCGTATGATAACGTGTTTATAAAAAGTTGTTTACTGTTTGATAATTCATGTCTAGTATTGACATTGTAGTATTTTTATCTAACATGCATAATTTAGTTTCGACATAACTTATGTAAAAAAAATATAATAACTTCAATTTCAAACCCACAGGTTATATTATAATAAACATAATTAAATTACAACTTATGCCACGTAACTTAATTACTATATGACTTGTGCCTTTTTCATTTTCTTTGTTGAGCTTTAATTATACATAAGAACATTTCTTTACTTCCACCTTTCATCTTAATTCTTTAAGTCAATTACTTCTTTCATCAAATTATTAATTAATTTTTTTCTGTTATTGTTGTTTACTACTCATGGATTTCACAAAGTAAGATATAATTTTATATCAACAACGATTGTTTTTCAACTTTTTTTTTATATGAATTTCTCTAGATGAATTTTCTTCAATGTTTACAAAACTTCATTCCCCACCCCCCACCCCGTCCCCCTTTAATTTCCTCTTATTTATAGTTTTGATGGATATGGAGATGAAGATGAATATGGTGTTGATGGTGGCAAAATTGTGGGGACATAGAGATTAAAATACTTTAAGCAATTATTCAAAAAGCACATGCTTTCATCGGAGTTCATATAAACACAATAAAATTATCAAATTTTGTGATCATTCAGTATATATCTTACTAGATAAATTTTTTGACAAAATCTATTTTTTTTTTTATAGTCGTTTTAAAAATGGTATAATATGTGTATCAATAGTGTGTATACACTAGATACTAGTTACACACTTATTATACACAAAACATATAATAATGAATACATTTTGTTAACAAATACTATAGAAATGCATATTATGCCATGTTTATATGCATGATACATTTTCTATACAAGAATAATACAATTTATAAACATTTGCTCAAATTAGTCTGAAAAAGGGGGGAATTAAGCGAAATGGCAATATATTATGTAATATAGCTATAGTTTCGATTATTTTTAATTTGTGGCTACTGCTTCTCGAATTTTTGCTATTCGGTTTTCTAATTGTATAAATCTAGAATTTGTATAATTCAGTCATTGATTGTATAAATTCAGAATTTGTATAATTCTATTTGTATACAATTTATGAAAAATTCATATTAAATTACCTTATTTGTATATTGGCAAGTGAAACATACAAACAGAGTCCTGGAAAATTCCTAAATTTATAAATACGAAATTTGTATATACTTACATTTTTTGTATATTCGCAAGTGAAATATATAAACAGCAAGAGAAATATACAATCCACATCTTCCATTTCTATATATTTATCCTATTTGTATATTTGTAAGTGAAATATACAAACCGCAACCTCCAGAGCAAACAAAACTATAGTTAATGAGCGCAATTACCGAAACTATAGTTATAGAGCCTTATTATACGTATTATCTTTGTTATTTCTAAATATATATAATTTAAAAAAAAAGGCTATGAAATGAAATTTATTAAAGGCAAAAAATTCTTTTAAACTTCTTGTACCATCCAGTATCATCAATAGTTTCACCCAAAATGACCATAAATGTCTTTGTTCATAAGAAAGTCACCTGTCAGCAAGAGAAACAGTTTTTAAGCAGCCCAGCCCACGGGCCAATATCTAGTTTGTATATGGATCTCTAGTAATGGGCTAACAAAGCCCATTATCCAATATTCCTGATTTTTAAAAAAACTAGAAAAATTACATAAATTGGTACATTTTAATAAATAATTACTGATTTTAGCAATATTTTTTATTTATTACCATTTATAGCAACACTATGTTAAATCTGCAATATTTATTAAAAGTGAATTATGTATGCAATTTATATGAATTATAATTGTTTTTTGAAATATATTATGTTTGTTTGGTAAGAATTTGACACATTGTATTAAAGTGTATTAAAATGTGTGATAAATGTATTAACCATCATTAAAACTTGTATTATATGTGAATAATAAATTGTTTTTGTAATATATATTAAACTTGTATTATAAATGAATTAAAAGTGATCAAATAAAAAAAAAATATTATTGCTATAAATGATAATTATTTTATTATAGTATATTTATGTAAGTTTCCTTTCGAAACTTAATCCAAGGCTTATACACATGTAGAGCAAACGCCGTAGATTTTCCAAATCCCTAATATTTTGGGGAAAACTTGGCAAATAGTGTTTGTCCATACACTTTGCCATTATTTGACAAATATTTTTGGCAAATATCCCAAGTACTAGTTTTTTCTAGTATTTGGGTCAAATCTCATTATTTGGGATCTTTTAAAAATTGAATTTTACCCCAAATTTTTATCTTTTACAAAAACAACCTCTACAGTTGTTGCTTACGTCGTATTACACAATTTTTTACGTTAATTCCAAAGTAGTAATGAAATATTCGGTGAATGTTAAATGATGATATGGTTATTGATGAAAATGATGAACAATTGGCTCAAAATAACAAAGTTTTTTGCCTACTTCACAATGTACACTAATTGTTCTAGTGTCATGGACACTAATTGTTATTATTGTAGCAAAGATCCAATTGACTTGTAATACAAACTTATGGTTAGTTTTGATATTTTTAATTAAAACTTATTGGTATAAATCATATTTTTCTAAAAAAGTGAAATATATTTTCCAAATACTATCGCCAAACACATGGTGAAAGTTACCCAAATAATATTTGCCAAGAATATTTGAAAATCTATGGCCAAACGTTAGCGTAGTTGTCCAATGAGACGAATCTTATCATTTATACTCATTTTGTTCAACAATATTCGTTCACTATTGACTTTGCACACTTTTTAAAAAAGTTTAAATAGAGTGATAATTTTATCATATCAACCTTTGAATATAATAAATACAAATATCTTGAAAATATAATAGAGAAACAACTATAATTAGTGATAATGATAAATTTGAAACTAAGGGTGTGTTTGGTATGAAGAAAATATTTTACTGGAAAACAAGTAAATATTTGACTTATTTTCTCATGTTTGGTCGGTTATTAGAAAATATTTCCCGAAATATATTTTAGTGTTTGATTTTTGAATGAAAAATATTTTTAAGAAATATTTTTTATTTTTTACTAGAGTAGAAAATAATTTTGCAGTTGAACTTTTTTTAAAAAAACAAACTTTAAATTTTTTTCGTGGAAGTAGGGGTGGGGGAGTTCGAGGGTAGGGGTGAAAATATTATAATTTGAAGTTGATTTTTTTTTTAAAAAAAATATTAATTAATTAATTTTTTTTGGGGGGGTGGGGTGGGGTGGGGGGATGGGGGTGGGGGTGGGAAGGTCGAGGGTAGGGGTGAAAAAAATGAAATTTTGAAGTTTAAAATACTTATTAAAAATAAACTTAATTTTTTTTGGGGGGTGGGGACACTGGTACGGGGGTATAGTGGGGTGGAGGGGTCAAGGGTAAGGGTGAAAAAATGAAATTTTGAAGTTTAAAATATTTTTTAAAACAAACTGTTTTTTTTGGGGGGGGGGGGGTGGGGGGCTGGTAGAGTGGGGGAGGTTGGAAATGAGTTTTGAAAAAATGAAACTTCGAAGTTTAAAATATTTTTTAAAAACACACTTAATTTTTTTTTGGGGGGGGGGGGGAAGGGTGGGGTGGGTGGGTGGGGGCTGGTACGGGGTAGTAGTGGGGTGGAGGGGTCAAGGGTAAGGGTGAAAAAAAATGAAATTTTAAAGTTTAAAATATTTTTTAAAATAAACTTAATTTTTTTGGGGACAGGGAGCTGGTAGGTTGGGGTAGGTAGGGGGAGGTTGGAAGAGAGTTTTGGAAAATGTTTTCCTTAAGTTTTGAAGGGAAGTCATTTTCCTTAAATTTGAGGAAAATTAGTTGATTTGAATTTTTTTTTTCAATTTTTTAAAAACATTTAACCCAACCAAACATGAGAAAATTTATTATTTTTTTTTTCATACCAGACACACCCTAAGTGTAAAATTATTCAGTAATTTCATAAAGTGGACAAATATTATTAAATATTTCAAAATGATATAATGGACCACTATTATTGAACGGATGAAACAATAAATTATTTAGTAAAAGATAACACAAAGTATTTATTATTTTATGATACCTAATAATTACACAATCTAACATGACATTTTCCATTCCAGCATAAAAAGTATTGCCAATTGAGGAGGGAACATCAACATTATACATTTTGTTAATTTTCATATATTCAGTTTCATCGAGTTGACAAATAAATATTTTTTTTAACTCAAATTTTTTGCATTTGATAAAGTAAAGAGATATTTCAAAAATATTTATGTATAATTTAGGTAAATATTATATCAGAGTGAAACTGTTGGGTATGAGCTAGCTATATGAGGAGCAGAGATCTCTAGCCAGGGCGGACATACCCTTACCCAAGTGGTGTCAAGTAACTCTCATTTTTCTCAAAATTATGTTAGATATATAGAGATCAAATTTAGTTTAATAAATATATAAATACAAATATTGATAACTCTTGATTTAAAATTAAATATTTAATTTAATTATTAAGATATTACAGTAATTCTTTGAAATTGTGTATTCTAATCCTACTATCCTCATATTCATCAATGATGAGGAAGAAGACAATCATGCGCATTATTAATTATGAAACTTATTTTCCTAAATAAAAATTTCAATTTTTTTAATCAACCAAATATAAAAATGAATTAAAATGGGAAAAGTCTTTCACAAAGACAAAATGTAATACGTGTTAGAAGGAAAATTGGAGGATAACGAGCTTAAATTTATACACGTGGTTGAGAAAGAAAATAAAGAAATAAAATTGGTCTATAATTGTTGATACTGTGATAGTCCTTTTCTTGTTCACTTACAAATAAAAAAAATAAAGATAATAATAATTAATCTTCAGATATTGATCTTTTTTACACCTAAAATTAAAAAGAAGTTCAAATTGACCTCTAAAGGTTTGTTTCTTTCCAAAATAATAATAATAATTTTGATCAAGAGTAATTGTCAATCGATCGAGTGAAATATATGAATATTCTTTAATCAGGTTAAGGAATTTGTTTATCTAAAAAAATATTTTTTTTATAATTTTTGATCAACTAAATATGAAAAAATTGAAATAAAAAGTGTAAACACATGCATAATCTATTAAGGAAAAATCTTTAGGTCAGAAAATTTAGTCATAATTTGGCCAGAATGATATTTTTCTTATGTTATTTCACATTTTTAATATTTTTACCCTTTTAACTTTAATCCACTTTAACTTAAAAAGATGAAAAAGGGATAAGTTTTTTTAATTTTTTTTAAAAATATTTTTTTAATTTTTTTGATCATTTACGCTTCCTATCTATTAATTTGTTTTGGGTAGTATACATGCATGCAAAGATCCGAAGTACTCCTTCCGTCCATTTTTGTTTGTCATAGTTTTTATTTTTAGAGTCAAACCATAAGAAGTTTGACTAACATTTTAAGATGTATTTTTTTAGGGAAAATTACGCGGATAAGCAAATTTATACTATTTAATTACTCATCATAGCTATAGTTTGCTATAATTACCACTCACGACTAACATTATACATTAATTACGTGAGTTGACTTCGAGTTTGTATAATTCGTCAGGATATACAAATAAATATGTATAATATACAATTTTTTAGCCTATATACATATACAATTCACCTCTCTTCCACTCTCTGCCCTCTCTCGCTCGCCTCTCTCCTCCATCTCTCAATCTCGCTCGCCTCTCTCCTCCCTCTCCCAATCTCGCTTGTCATTTATACAAATGTATATATATAATATACAGTTATATACAATTATATATATATACAATTCACCTCTCTCCCACTCTCCGCCCTCTCTCACTCGCCTCTCTCGATCTCGCTCGCTTCTCTCCTCTCTCTCCCAGTCTCTCTCGCCTCTCTCCTTCCTCTCCCAATCTCTCTTTCTATATATACAATTACATATGTATAATATACAATTATCTAACCAATATACATATACAATTCACCTTTCTCCCCCTCTTTTCTCCCTCTCTCTCGCCTCTCTCCTCTCTCTCCCAATCTCGATCGTCTCTCTTTTCCAAATAACATGTAACTACAAATTATAATTATCAAACTATAGCTATGAAGAGTAATTAATTATTTTTAAGTGGCTATATGAGAAAGTTTCCTTTTTTTTTTATCATATTGATGCAAAAATTGCAGTTTATAGTACTTTTCATATAGTTTTTTGAATATCTAAATTTTTTGCTAAAAATATCAAACTAATATAATCTAATTTAGCTTTAAAGAATGGTTAAATTAACTTTCGAAAAGTATAATATGACAAATAAAAATAGACGGAGAATACTAGTAAAGTAATTGTCGTTCAAATAATGACAGAGCTCATAATAAATGATTCAAAGTTGAATATGTTGGAATACGAGTTTAAGTAATCATTTTTAAACTATGTTCTTGGATCTTGTTTATATATATATATATATATATATATATATATATATAAATTTGATTAGAATTTAGTTAGAATGATATTTTTTCTATGTTATTTACATTTTAAAATATTTTTACTCTTTAATTTTAATATCTTTTAACTAAAAATAGAAAAAAAAACAAATTATTTTAAAATAATTTTTTTAAAGTTTTAAAATTTTCTGGTCAAATTTTCAGGTCATTTAACACTTTTCTCTATCTATATATACACGGTATTACTGAATATCGTATCAAATCAAAGTTTAATTGATTATTTACAAAATTACCAAATCGAAATTTTAAAATTGGATATTTGATATGAACTTTTAACTACCAATTAACGAATTACTAAACCCTAAATTTGAGAAATCCGAACCGAATACTGAACGCCCACCTACATTCAACAAGTCATTTAGTTAAGGGATGAATTAGTAAAATAATCAACTTATTTAAGATTTCTTAAATACCATGCAAACTAAAAAAAATGATCAATTAATATGCGAGAAAAAAAAATTATTTTCAATAAAAAAATATTCAGTAATTATTTACATAAATATTTTTTATTGAATTAATAAGAAAAATTTTATATAGAAGAATTAGGATGTTTTATTAACGCTTGAAAAATATAGTTGTTGTGGGTAGGTCCCTCCGTTTCATTTTATATGTCATCCTTTTCTATAAATAGGTGGACCATAATAATTATTATTTTATAAAATTTATACATAAATTACTATATTTTACATATTATACCCTGATAAAATAGTTAATTAATCCTATCATTTATCAATAAAATTGACTTAAAAGGAAATATTATGAGTAATATGATTATAATTAATCATAAGCCTAGTGAAGATAACTGGTTATCCATATTCCACAATCCACATGATGAGTCTGTGTTGCTTCAATAATTCCCAAATATTCCAAATCCTACCTATATTCAAAACCTATTGGTGTATATCTGTGTTAGTATTCGATTTATAATTTATTCTACTTAGAGTCACGATTTATTAGAAATAATTCAAAGACGATAAGATTAACTCTGTTCTTTTTAAATTAGAGTTAAAGGATCAAAAATATCTTTAAACCATTTCAATTGAGTTTCATATTTGAACTATATATATTGTGAGTATGAGCTATTTACCTGAGCTATCACACCTAATCATTGGCTAAACGCACTTAGATATTGACTAGACCGGATGTTTGTAGTCTCAGGTTTGTGGTTCGTGACAAATTCAATAATTTTTTTGTATATTCTGGATTTGCAGTAAAAAAGAAAATAAATATAAATGTATATTAACTTGGGAACCCCTATAACAAAACTGATTGATAGGTCAGTGGTAAGAAAGGGGTCATAGAGCTATCAACAAATCCAAAACCTTTAAAAGGAAATTTAAAACCCACTGGCTCGGCCTTCGCATTAGTTTTCCATAAAATTTATCGACTTAGCATATATAACAGTTCTTTTTGCTATTTTTTTTAAAATGTAGTTTGATTAACTTATTTATACCTCTAAACCCTTTTCTTTCAAGTCGAAGATATTAATTCCATCGTAATAGAGACAAAGACCACAAGTCCACAACTAACAAAATGGAGAAAAAGGTGATGGATGCCTTGAGTTGATTGGAATAAATTAATTTATAAGCTTATAATTTTAACTTTAATTTATTTAAATTTGCCATGGTAAAAAATTTTTTCTCAAATAAAGTGTATTTTACTAACTATTAGGTAATATTTTAAGTAGAAAATTCATAATTTCAATACGTAATTCAATTATCAAACTGAAAAACCTGATATAATTTAACTGTATTAATGATCCTTTTTTTAACTCCTCAAACTATATACATACTCATGAGAGAGAATAAAAACGCAAGCAAAAATTGTCTCAATTATAATTCATATCGTTTATGCAACTTGACTGATAAATTGTACAAAATATACAATTTATAACCTCTGTCTCATTTTATGTGACACTTTTCGTTTTTTGAGAGTTAGATAATTTAATTTTGATCGGAGATTCGCGTATGGGATCTTCAAATTTTTTGAAACAAAATTTATATATTTGCTAAGTAAAGAGTACTATAAGTCACAATAATTGATAATTCAAAATGTTAACAGGATCTATGAAAAATTTACGATCAAAGATAAACTTGTTTAAATCTCGAAATGCGTAAAGTGTCATATAAAATGAGATTGAGGGAATAATTTTTATGATAGTTAGATAAAGTTAAATGAAATTCTTTTCATATAATTTTTTTGATAACTTTGATTATTAAACAAAATAAAAATTAAATGATTATTCCTGTAATTAACTCATATATGATGTTTGACAAGTTGAATGATGTTTTATTTCAAATATACAGTCTAGTGATTTTTATGGCACCTAAATAAAGTGGAGTGATTTTTAAAAAATAAATAATTAAGTAATCACTCATGAAATTATGTATATTTATATATTTAATTTATAAGGTGACACAATGTAATGTTATATTTCTGTGGCCTTTTGCTTTTTTCTCTCTCCTAATATACTTAATTATAGGAATATAAACATATATCTTGTTGTTCATACTTAAAGGTTTGTAGCCTCATTTGTTTTCATTAAGATTAAGAGGTTTAAATCTAAATACACACTTAATATTAAGATTTGCATTAAGATCTACGTGTTCTGTTCTGATCTGAATACACACCTGAATATTAAGATGTGATGTCTAAATCTGAATACTAAATAATTAATGTGTTTATTTCAATATCTGAATATGGAAGTGAAATTGAACATTATATTATTAAAATATTATAAAATTTTCCTTTCAACAAAATATATCACTTTTGATTAATTTTTTTTAAAAAAAGTTTTAATAATCATGATTTGGACTACTATTTTTCATTCAA
Organism: Solanum sitiens; assembly: GCA_016801875.1. Lineage (NCBI taxonomy): Eukaryota > Viridiplantae > Streptophyta > Magnoliopsida > Solanales > Solanaceae > Solanum > Solanum sitiens. The sequence goes on along the minus strand of JABWTJ010000051.1, from coordinate 515,991 downwards.
AAATCTTGATAAACAACAATATACCAAAACATTATTGCAACCAGTGTTCTTGAGTCTTGACACAAATCAATACAAGAAAATTGTTAATATAAAAAAAAACTTGAAAGAATTTATGAAAACTTACCAGTTGGAAAAAATTGTGTTTGATTGACAAAAGTGAGAGAATTTTTTTAGTTATGAGATAAAATAGCACGGCCAAAATAGAGAAGACATGATTTATTATTTGATAACTTATCAAATGAGTTGAATGTTGTTAAGAGTCTCTTACAGATTTGATTCGTTCAGATCTCTTAAGACCCATTAAGAAGTTTTTTAAAATAAAATAAATGAACTTAATGGGCTGAATCTGAATAACTCAGATTCAGACCTAAAAATCAAACTTACTTAATGGGCTAAATCTGAATAATTAAGATTCAGACCTCTAAGTGCAAACAATGAGACCTAAATACTTATAGTGTTGATCGAAATTCTCTGAAGTTTAATTTCATGATCTCATAATTAATATTTAATTCAGTTGGGTCAATCTGATGAACTTTATGCACATGCTAGGTTTAGCTTTATAAGCTTTTTCCCCCTGTTTTTTCCTTTAATAGTATACGAGATAAATAAAATTAGACTAAATTATTCTTTCGAAAAAATTTAACGTAAATTATCAACAAAAATTATATAGAGTGTAGAGATGTACATGATCGGATAGTTCAGATTTTTTAAATATCAAACCAAGTTATTCATGTAAAAAATTTAAATTTATAAACCAAATCAAACCAATAAAGTTTGGATTTTTTCAATCTCAGGTTGGTTCAAATTTTTTAAATACCAAACAAAATAATTGTGTCGAATTTTTAAATTTATAAATCAAACCAAACTTCGGATTTTTCCAGATTTTTGGATTTTTTTAAAAAATCTTGCATACAAACATATTATTAACTTGTGCTTCAAATATATCTTTAGTCTAACGAAAATACAATTAATTATCTAAGGTACTTCTTAAAAATATAACACAAAATATAAGATGAGTATTGATGACACAAAAATATTCACTAAAAAATAATAATGAAATCCTCATACAAAATAAATATTGTAAAGTATAATGAAAATAATCATAATTTAAAAGTACTAGATCATGCTAAAATAAGTTTAATAAGTATTATTACATATCTAAATATTTGAGGAAAATTAAATTAGATTATGCATTTTAATTGTCTAAACCAAAGTAAAACTAAGAACAAATATTCAATATTATTGTCATTCTTAGTGTTTAAATTAATTTTTTTTTGGCATTAGTATTTGATTTTGATTTTGATTTAAGTTTTATTATAATTATCAACATCTATGAACTATAATTTTTATTGGACCATTCCGAATTTTAAGTTTTAAACGTGAAATAATATATTAAAAGATAAAAACTATGAAATAGTATAAGAAATATTTTAAAATGATATCAAAGTAAATATTTTTATGTATAAAATAAAATTTTAAAATTACATATATAATGTTGATCGGGTTGGTTTGGTCTCGGATTGATTCTTTTTAGTTAAAACAAAACCAACGCAAATATAGTCCGATTTTTTTTCAATACCAAATCAAGTCAAACCAAACCACTAGTCAGATTTTTTCCAATTTGACTCGATTTATGATTTAATTCGATTTTCGATTCGATTTTATACACCCCTAATGAAGTTAGTGATAATTAATAATCCTTCATCCTTAACAACAATTTCATGTTTGAGTCCCTCAAGTACGTAATCATCTTTTCTTTAAAGTACTATTCTACCTCATAATACAGACTTTCCATCGTTAGGCTCCGTTATAGATAATCGAAAAATATAGAACTTGATTAATCGCACGAGCTTAGAAGCAGAACTAGGTGAGGATTCATGCTTTTCGTAAATCTTATATTTATGTTAAAAAATTAAATAAATATATTTATACTAACATATAAACCCCCATACAATATTGATTTAGAACTTCTAATTTTTAACTCTAAGCTTAGCTCCGCCTCAGCTTCAACCAGGAGGTCTCTGAATAGATTTGAGTGGTTTATATAATTTGGGTCCAATAATTTTTGCTGGAATAATAATATATATATATATATATATATATATATATATAAAATTTAAAAGTTATTTATTTGACTTTGGACTACCTTAAATTTAGGGTGTAACATGCATGGCTTGACGCACATGCATGGTTTTATTTCTTGGCTGAATGAGAAATGAATTTAGCTTTTACAATGTACATGTGCTCCATCACAAAGTCAATGTAAATGGCAAAATCAATAAAAGTGTCTTAGTCAATATATCGAATTTAAGACACTTAATCAATTAATTATTTTTATTCAAAAATATATAAAATTAAGATATTTATATTAAATAATTTTTTTTACATGAATTAGTATATTTTAATAAATAATTACTGATTTTAGTAATATTTTTTAGTTATCACCATTTATAGCAATACTATGTTAAATCTGCAATATGTATTAAAAGTGAATTATGTATACATATGAATTATATATGAATTATAATTGTTTTTTAAAATATATTATGTTTGTTTGATAAAAATTTGACACATTGTGTTATAAGTGTATTAAAATATGTGATAAATGAATTATCTATCATTAAAATTTGTATTATATGTGAATGAAAAATTATTCTTTGTAATATGAATTAAACTTGTATTATAAATGAATTAAAAGTGATCAAGTGAAAAAAAAATATTATTGCTATAAATGATAAATTTTTTTTTATTATGATATATTTATGTAAGTTTCTCTTAAATAAATTAAATTCGAATTCAGAATGAGTTTATTAATGCCGAATTTTGATTTTGTCTATATTTTTATTACATACATTGTAATAAGGGGAAAAACAAAATTTAAATTCAGATCGGAGTGAATTTATTAATGCCAAGTTTTGAATTTGTCTATAATAATAGTACCATTGCAATGATGGGGCGAAACTAATCTTTAATTCACCTATGAGTTCGATAAAATTCAATAATTTTAACGTAAATTTTTTATAATAATAATAATATATTTAGTTTAATTATATATATATGGTCGGGAGAAGGTAGAATATACACAAATTTGTTTCTATTTTTATGGGATAGAAAAACTATTTCTAATATACCCCATCACAAACAATATATCACAAAAATAAATAAAATTATATTAATATTAAAAAATACACTTAATAGGAGAATAATTCATTGTTCTTAACTCTTGGGTTCAGAAATTTTTATATGACTTTGAGTCGATAAATAGTAAAAGTTTTCTTTATTTTCTTCTTAATTGATTTACGTTTCAGATTCCATTCACTTCATGGCTGAGAAAAATGTTTTGACTATTTTTTTAAAATTTTTTTTATTCATAATGATTAAATTATATATGTTCTTCTTTCAACCTTTTCATTTATTTTCGATAATGATTTTAAATAGTAGAATTTTCATTTAATTATGTACATCATTTAATGAATGAAAATAGAGAATCAGATGATATTAGTCTAATCCAATGAATGCTTGGTAGTCCAACATTAACTACAATTACTCTCTTCGTCTATTTATTTATTTGTTGTACTATTTTAATTGGAGTACTAAAAAGAAAAAAAGAAAGACACTTAAAATTTGCAAATTCTCAAATAAAAATATGTAGCATATATGAAAATACTTTTTTTAGTTTTTAATAATATATCATATAAAAAAATTTAATTTTTTTTCTTTAATATAAAATAAAAAATAATTATTCCCTCCATTTCAAAAAGGATAACCTAGTTTGACTTGGAACGGAGTTTAAGATTTTTTTTTTTTAATCTCATGATTCTAAATTAAAGTTATGTCAAATGTACCAAAATGCCCTTTTGTCTTGTGGTCTTAAACATGTCACGTGGAAAGTTTAAGTTCAAGTATTGTCAAAAAAAAGAAATGAGTCATTTTTTTAAACAGACTAAAAAGAAAATAGAGACATTTTTTTTAAACGAAGAAAGTAGATAAATTGAAACAGAAAAAGTAATTCATTAGGAAACCAAAAGTTCACGTTATTAATCCCAGCCAAGAAAATGTTAGTTGTTTGGTGGTGAGTTAGATATATATTAATTTCTGCATAAATAATATTGTATATATTAATTGTTTAAAGAAATAATTATTTATATGTAAAATCAGTTAGATATTTGATTTATAATATAAAAATATTCACAACTAAAAATGTATATATAAATTACAAAATTATATATTATTTTATATAAAATAGAATAAATAATATATTGGTGTACTTAGGTAGGTTCAATTTCGTGGATATTTTCTTTATGAAAAGGGAAATTCGTAGCCGCTTACTCTTTTGATGCGCACAGAGTATAAAATTTCTGTGCCTATGCAATAGCTTGCAAACTACATAGGAGAGGTAATCCGCATTAGGCAAGCCCGGTGCGACGAGCTCGACCTAGAAGGCATACCTCTTGCTTTTCCTGGCAAGAGATTTCGAACTTGACACCTCTAATATGAAAGTCCCAAGTCCAAACTAGTGATCCACCCGAAGGATCAAATTTGTAGAGATATTATTGCAATAAATAAAGTTTTTTTCTTCTTTTTTTCAACAATAAAGATAACTTTTAGTTTAGGTGCTCAATGCTATTTGGTATTCACATAAGAGTCTGAAGTCTTCTGAATTAGCACCGTATAAGGTGTAATTCAAGACGAACATTTTTCTATTAAAGATTGTTTTCACATTCGAAACTCGAATTCTGAACCTATAATTAAGAAAAAAATAATCTCATCAACTAGACCATATCTTTTGGCGATAAGATAAAGATAAAAGATAATTGATACTCTACGGAGTATATATTTTTTTTTAAAAAAAAAATAAAGAAATTAATTACGGTAATAATACCTCGACAGTGTTTGGTGGGGCAGAGAAATGGACGGAGGGTTGTAATAATGATTTTGTTTTGAAGACAACCAGACGCACCTTTTTCTAAATTTAAAATACTGTATAAATTTCAATAAACAAACGCTTCGCACGCACTCTCAGACTTACGTCAAATTACTTTCTTATCCCTCTTCTTCTTCCTCTGAATTCTCTCTGTTTTTTTTTTTCAAAAAAAATAACCAGAAAAACAAATCCCAAATATAGAAACAACTGCTTCAAAAAAGAGATTTCTTTTAAAAAAGAGCTTGGATCCGACCCGTTTTGGACCCATTTGCTCTTTCTAGTTTCTTCTCCTTTCTCTCTCTCTGTTTGTTGAAATTTTTCATTTTTTTTTCACAGAGAGGGAGACCTACATTCATTTATTATTATTGTTAATGGTGTTTTCTTCATTCAAAAAACAAAAAGGTATGAACTTTATGTTTATATTGATGGTGGGTATCTACCAGAATTTATATTTGATGTCCCATTTTTTGTGTTGCGGGGTATAACTTGTTTGAGATTGAGACGTAGTTTGTGCTTTGTTATTAATTATTTACCTTAAAATTGGGGGTTGGAATTAATCTTTTTTAAATTTTGGTAACATATTCATCCCATCTTCTTAGGTATTTCTTAATTCTTGACCTATATTGATTAGTAGCTTGTTGTATTGTGATTTTTTTTTTTTTTTGCTGTTTTCATTCTTGATATTTATAGCTGCATTTTTGAAAAACAACTTTTCTATATCTTGAGTTATTAATAAAGATCATCGTACATTTTATCCATTTCCTCGGGATATATTATTGTTGTTCTCATCATATTATTGTTCTCATCATCATTCTTCATATTTTGGCCTTTTCTGCTTTTTTAAGCAATTGCATTGTTAATTTTATTGCTTTTTATTTTATTTTTTTAATGTGTCTAACAACTACTTTGGTGTTGTTATTCTTTTGTTTGTTTGTTTGTTTTGTGTTATGATTTTAATGTGGACCTATTTTTTGCTTCATTCTCTCTTATGCCTAATCTGACAATTGTTTTGTCTGATTCAGTCTCTGAAAGTGAATACAAGGTCATCTTCATTCCATCCTTTTTTCATCATTAACAATTTCAAAAGACAGGACAAGAAAAATATAAAAATAAAAAATGGGAGAAAAAGCAGTTTATTACATTTATGTTGAACACCTTTTCAGTTATGTCTCCAATTTATTTGCTTTTTCTTATGTAATCACATGAAATTATTAAAGTTTGTTTCATTAGTTTCTTTGCACTTAGCCATCTTTGTGTTCTTTTTTTTTTTTTTTTTGTCAGTAATATTCTTGTATTACATCTGTTTTTTGAGGTTCACTGCTTTTAAGCCTGTTAAAAACAGCTTTTGTCTCATCTTTTTGAGTTTTATTCCAAGTATATATAAGATATTGAAAACTGCTAAATCAAGATCAATTTGTAGATTTTACTATTAGTTCCAGATGTTAAGTACTTCTTTAAGGTAATCCTTTTGTACTCCAGAAACCGCAAATGCAGATAATGTATTGCATCAAATTTCATCTCATTTACTAGTCACATCTTTGTAGTTCATGTGATTGTGACTTCTTCTTGACGTAGACGTTATGTTTTCTGTATTATCATTTTTCCTTTCAATTATTACTTTGATTTGCTTCACTTGAGACGAGGGTCTTTCAAAAACACACTCTCTACCTTCATTAGGTAGGGAAAGGTCTGCGTACACTACACTCTCCCAGACCCTACTTTGTATGTTGTTGTATGGAATTGTATATTCAGAGATTTCAAGTTTCTCTTGTTCACGTGCCAGGTATACTTAATATTGTGAGTTCCAAGTGGAATTTACATCTTTGCATGGTGCATCAGCAATTAGCAGATAGATTTGTGAGCTGAGTAGTAATAATGGGTGGTTGTGTATCAACTCCAGCAACCACAATCAGGGCAAGGAAGAAACACCATCGTCGCCACAGAAAATATCATAGAAAGAATTCAAACTCAGGTATAATAGGAACCAGGAAAAGAAACAGCGATGCACGGGTGACAGACATTGCTGTTAGTGAGTTTGTTCATACAACTACAACAACCTGCAGAACATCTGAGGTCTCCAATTCAACATTTCATCTTACTCAGTTGCAGTGGCAGCATAATCAAATAGATGGCAATGGCAAACTCTCTTTTTTCTATTTTGAACCTTATATTTTGGTATGCACAATGCTTAATGGACTCTTCAAAAGTGTATTTTTGGAGAATATGACACAGGTTTGGCAACTTTTTTGGAGAGTCCGAGCAGCATAGGCTTAAAGAGTATAATCCTGCTACATGTTTTGTATCATGACACTTTCTGTACCTTTTATTGTGGTTATGTTAGTTCTGGTGCCTTTTCTGTTCACAAGAAGGGAACAAATATGCATTCTAACATCTTAGCAAATGGAGTTTTGTGTGCTTAGGCTATCGATAATGAAACTTTTTTGAACTGTAAGCTTGAAAATGATAAGGGATTTACAATTTTACAGTTCTTTGCCAAGAAGAAGCATGGTTTGACTCGCACAGCATTTTTGAATCCGACTCAGATGATGACTTTAGTAGTGTTCATGGAGGTAATGATCATCAATTTCTTTGTTGTTGTGCTTATAATTGATGACTTTGTCTATCTATGGATTAAGAAGGCCATCATTCTTGAACAAAGTTATGATATTTTCATTCTATTCCTTCTAGATATTTTCCCGAACATTTCAAATGGACAAGTAGTTCAGTATGAAACTTCATCACGCTTTATGGATAGCAAACATAAGTACAAAGAATACCATGAGAAATATCTCAAGATAGATGGCTTGAGCAAAGATGGAGTTCAGGATCCAAATGGACCTGCAGTTGTAACTGCTCAGGACTATGAACGTCCATCCATGGGGAAGGGTGAAGATTTTGGCACAAAAAAGAAGAAGAACTTGGATCGTGCGTATGCAAGCTTTAAAAGTGTTAAAAAGGAGATACTTCAGATGCAGGAGAAAACTCAGGAAACTGTTTTCAAGTCTGTTTTACCGAAGCTGGTAAATACCTTGAGTTTCAATGACAAAATCATAAATGGACCAAACTCAGCTCCACACTCTCAAGTAAAGAAGTCGACTATTATAAGGCTTTCTATGAAGAGGACATCTGTTGATGGGGAAGAAAATGAATTTTGTGAGTACCTCGCCTCATTTCTATACTTCACTTTCAGCATAAATCGAGTCCAATATGAGAATCACATTTTTATTCTCATTATTTTCGAATCTAACTACTAGCAAAATCTTGCTGAGATCATGAAGCACCTTCAAGTTTAGATTTCCCATTATAGAGTGCTAAAAATGGAAGGTTGAAAAGCTACTGTGATGGTTAGTTAATAATGCATTAAACATAGTAATACTCTTGTAGGTTCTTCGAGAAAGTTTCTTCGCCGCCCCAGGGCTGGGCTTTTAATTCCCTGTTGCACAGAAGAGAAGTCTATCGCAGGAAGTTGGTCAAAAATTGAGCCCTCGAACTTTAAGCTCCGTGGTGATAGTTATTTCAAGTACGCTCTTAACTTACATATTTTACCAATTAATTACTGTTGTTCGACTTCTATAATGGATTTTAAACCTGTTTCTCTACAATTTTTCCATTTAATCTGCAGAGATAAGAGAAAAGCCCCTGCTACTAATGTGTCTCCTTATACTCCGATTGGGGTCGACTTATTTGTTTGCCCAAGAAAGATCAATCATATAGCACAACATATTGAGCTTCCTTCTATAAAAGGAGATGGAAGAATACCACCTTTACTAATTGTTAACATTCAGGTATTAGAGCAGTCTTTCCCAACTAAACGAAGTAGTTTTTATTTGATATAACATTCTATTCTAACTAATTTAGTTGTTCTTCTTTGACAGCTGCCCACTTATCCTGCTCCGATGTTCGTTGGCGATGCTGATGGAGAAGGCTTGAGCCTTGTAGTATATTTCAAACTTTCTGAAACTTTTGAGGAGGACATCTCTCCCCAGTTTCAGGACACCATCAAGGTACTACTTATGTCAACTTTATGAAGCAAAATCAACGGATTTTCTTCTCCTTTCGTTTTTCATTTTTCCCTTCCTCTTTACTTGTAATTTAAGGAAGGTATTAACGAGGGGAGAGGCAGAAAGTAGAGTATGCTAGTTCTGTGTTCCATTTTGGACAGTGGTTAGCTGAAAGGTTAGGCTAGGGAGGTCGTTAACTTTACCATCTTGCAATTTAAATGATTGACAATTACTTCCTTCGTAGCTGGCGATAGAGTCTTTTGCTGATATGGTTATTCTGATCTGCCTTGCTTCCCGATTTATGTTTCTTTTATACGTGCTACTCGTTTATATGATAGAGATTCATCGAGGATGACATGGAAAAGGTGAAAGGTTTTGCAAAAGAATCAACTGTTCCTTTCAGAGAGAGGTTGAAGATCATGGTTGGGTTGGTTAATCCAGATGAGATTGTTACAAGTTCAACTGAAAGGAAGCTTCTGAATGCTTACAATGAAAAGCCTGTGCTTTCCCGCCCTCAACACAATTTTTATCAGGTGGATCTTTGATACCCTGACTTTAGTTTGTTTGTCAGTTTATCAACAGTGTTGTTCTTTTTTAACACCACAATATTCTCAATGTGCATGGTCTCTGCTTATTATAGGGCCCGAATTACCTAGAAGTTGATCTTGACATTCATCGCTTCAGCTACATAGCAAGAAAGGGGCTCGATGCTTTTAGAGAACGTTTACGACATGGAATACTTGATTTTGGTCTAACAATTCAGGTTTGTCATTTCTTTTCAGAAAGCAGATATGATGCTAGTAGTTTTGAGGATGGTTGGCTTAATTACTTTAGGCTTTATTAATGGTGTATGTTCATTGTGTAATCACAAAATTCTACAGGCACAGAAGCCAGAGGAGCTGCCAGAGAAAGTGCTTGGTTGTGTTAGATTGAACAAGATTGATTTTGTTGATCACGGCCAAATACCCACCCTTGTGAGAGTTGAGGAAGATTCGTGTTCAGAATAATACATCTAAAACCTACAGCTACATGTTACATAGGGGAGTAGATGTTAGTGTATCTTGAGCTCTGTATATAGCTCATTTGTTGTTAAGAAAAACAACACCTCACATTTAGTATTAAATTTGCACCAATTGTTACTAACTCACTAAGTTATAGTGGACGCTCGTGGTACTCCGAACCCACTGGCTTAGCATACTTGATCTGCTTCAACCATTTGCGTTGGATAAGAGACAAGGGGAGTAAACCGCTCCTAACTCAAAAGTTTTCCATTCCTGAAGTGCTAGCTGGACACTTCTAGTTAGAGGTGAAGGAATCTCAACTATTCCGCCACACACCTTGATGTCATACGAGTCAAAATGTTTGGTGGAGAAGGATAATCTTATTTGTGATTATGAGATTGTTTCTGAATTAGAACATTAAGCTTGTGTAATTGATCTTTTAGGTTGTAATGGTTTATATTGGAGAAGCTTTTGAGCTTCCATGTAATGTAGCACTTGAACCAAATAATAACATTTAATTTGGTATTCCCTTTTTAGTGGGGATTTTGTAAATTCAGCTTTTTCCTTAGAGTGGGAACTTGTTGAATCGCCAAATAACACTTGGATAATTTCTTTTTAGATATATTCTTATTTGAAACGAACTAAAAATAAAAAATAAGTCAGGATAAATTGAAATGAAAGGAGTATTATGGACAGTTAAAACTTAAATACCAAATCAAGAAAGATCGAATGAAATGACAAAAGAAAGAAGGCTAAAGAAACAAGAAATCATACTGGCAGTCTGTGGCTAGAATCACAACACATCACTCATAAAGTGCACTAGATTTCTTCAGATTAAACCTTAGCCAATTCTAACTTATAAGAACCAAACAATTTCTTGATAACATTTGGCCTGTCTGCTTATGTGTAAAGCCATATCCATTGGCCCATACTTTCAAAAATTTAACACTGCCAACAGTGAAAAGGTATCCTACTTGTACTGGATTAGCTCAAAAACTTCATGTGGTCTACATGTAACCACATTCTCCATATATAACACAATGAATTCTCTCTTTATACATCAATCCCTTTTTGCTATATCCACTTATCCAATATATATACACTGATCAGTTTCTTTTTATAGCAAGAATCTCTCTAAATCTGCAATTGCAGTACTATTTGGCTAATTAAGGCAAGACATTCTCAGATCAATATGGAAGCTTGCTTTGTCACTTCAAAGCCCCTCTCAGAGAAACTCTTCCCTTTGTTAGGATCAAGAGTTTCTTATTCTACAAGGAGGAGGTCATTTGTTAGTCAATTTCATCAGCCAAAAAAAGTTGGCAATCCTTTTTCAGTGACATGTAAGTGCCCTGTTTCTAGTTTCCTTACTTTTGTTTATCAAAGGTATTTTCGTGGAGGCTCGAATGAGTCAGTGCAGTAGTGATCGGGATCAAATCTCAATCACCTCCTAAGTTAGTTGCACAGAGTCTTCACTTTTGATGCCGTGCCGCATCGTGTCAGATTTTCCAAAATATGCTACTTTTGGAGAATATCACTAATGTAAACGGAGTGAGAATTTTCATTAAGGATATCAAAATATAAACCACACACACAAAGAGTTAAAGTATTTCAACATCTAATATAGTTAGTGTAATTTTTTATCAAAGGAGTTTCGATCGAATCCCCCGGTCCTATCTATCTCCGCCATTGGTATCTATCAACACGATTCAAAGCACGAGAGTCAAACCATCAAATTTTCATTGTAAACTCAATCCTAAAATTTTCAAGTTTATAAAAAATAAAAGTTACATATTTAAATACTATATAGAAGCACTACTAATCACAAATCCATAATTATTAAGAATTCAAATGCTTTTATATGAAACATTTTGAATCACATAAATTTTGGCATATAGAGCACTGTAAAATGAAACAGAAGGAGTATGCACAAAATTTTCAGGTAATTTTCAAATTAAGCTATAAAAAATGATCAGGTAAACATATATTGAGAAAATTTTGTACTTGTAGGTTGCCAGGCAAGTTCACCATTGCCATCACCTTCACCTCAAGATGAAGAAAGACCTTTCACTGAAACAGACTGGCGATCATTTCGAGCACGATTAGTCGCCGGCGAACGAGCTTCCCGGTCAGAAGATCTCTCCTCCGTCGTCAATCCCGACACCGTCGACGATCTTCCTCCGCCTCCGGCCGTCACAATCGGCACCAAATGGGCCCACACAATTCACGAACCGGAAAAAGGTTGTATACTCATTGCTACCGAAAAGCTGGAAGGCGTTCACATATTTGAACGGACTGTAGTTCTGTTATTATCAATGGGCCCAATAAGCCCAATGGGCTTAATTTTAAACAGGCCTTCACTTATGTCGATTAAGGAAATGAAACCGTCGGTACTTGACATGTCGGGTACATTTGCGAATAGGCCATTGTTTTTTGGTGGGCCTTTAGAAGATGGGCTTTTTTTAGTAAGCCCAAATGAAGATGGGCTTGGAAAAAGTGGAGTTTTTGATGAAGTAATGAATGGTTTGTACTATGGTACAAAAGAAAGTGTGGGATGTGCTTCTGAAATGGTGAAAAGGGATGTTGTTGGGGTTGATAATTTTAGTTTTTTTGATGGATATTGTGCATGGGAAAAAGATCAATTGAAGGATGAGATTAAAGCTGGTTATTGGACTGTAGCTGCTTGTAGCCCAAGTGTTATTGGGCTTTCTGATGTGGGAAGTGTTGGGCTTTGGGATGAAGTTCTTGGGCTTATGACTCCAAAGAAAGTTTGGTGATGTGAACTTTTGAGTTAGATTTGTGTTGTTGAAAGTAGAAGCATAATTATTGTAAATTATTATGCATTGTTTTTAACCAATTAAAAAGATAATGAAACTATTGTCTAAGTTGCACTGAACTCTTCAATTTCGATGTTTTACCTGCTTCTAATCCTTTAATTCATGTATTAGTTATACATATGTGAGTATCAGATAGAATGTATAGATTGATTGAAAAAAATATAGCAAATAAGGTATCAGTAATACACAAAGCTAATATATGTATTTTTTTTAAATTTCTAATGCACTCTAACAAACGAGCCGTTAAGGGGGTTGTTTGGAACGCAGATTAAATTATTCTGAGATTATAATCTCTAAACTAATTTATCTCATCAGGAAAATGGAATGAAATAGTCCCAAACTGGATGAATAGAGGTAGGCAGGAGCGGAGCTAGCTTATAAGGGGTTCATCCCAACCCTCTTCGGCGAGAAATTATATTATTTATACATGGTTAAATAATTTTTTAGGTATATATAATAGGTGTCGAACTTCCTTTGGCTACTTCATGTGTCTATTTCTCCAAATATTGAACCCCTTTAATGAAAAGTTTGGCTCCGCCGGAGGTAGGATATCTTAGATAAAATTTATACTTCATTTGGTAGATGGTACAAATACCGTTTACCAGACATAATATAAATTTTATTTCAAATTTAATCGTGAGACCAACCTGAAACACCACTCTCATTCAAACATCAGACTAACCCAAACTTTTGGGATAAGAGTAAGAGATTAATGTGTTGTTAGGCAATATGTTTTTGGAGGTATTTTGATTGAACATTGATTGTATGTCAAGTTTTGAAGTTAATCAAGTTGTAAAATAGAAGTCGAAAAAAAGTTATTGTAACTTTTCTATAAGGACTTCTCTTAAAATTTTGGGTAAAATATATTGTGTTTTTTCTCCCGATCGGTAAAGAATTCGTGGTCTTCCAATGCATAAAATTTGAAGATCTACGAATCTAGTTTTCAACGCACTGAACCATTTGTCCATACAACTTCAAAATAGAGAGATATTGACCTTTTCATAAGGCTACACAAACAGATACGTCAAGATGGACCCCTAGCCCCTATGTCAATTTAGCTTTATAAAAGTCGGTTGAACTTCGTTTTCACTCATAAAAATCTATATCAAGTAACTAACTCTATAAACTAACTATAATCCCAATACATGAAATTACCATATCAAGTAACAAAATCTCACATCCATGTTAGTGTTGGAGGTACTTTTCATAAGAATGAGTCAAAGCATCACATCTTATTATTATAGTAGTACTAGTTACTGTAACATTATTTTTTTTTTAAATAACAATTGGTTATACTTTTTTACAATATTTGAAATAATATTCATATTTGAAGGCGTTACTGTTTTAAAATTGAGCTAAAAAACAAACTATAAGTTGTTTTTCAATTAAATTAAATTTCGATTTTCACTGTCAAATGTTAAACATAATTTATCGCAGCAGTGAAAGAAAATTAGCAACCACATTCCCAGTTTATGCTAAAAACATGAAACATATAAGCAAAGGTCTGTGAATGAAGAACTTGATAAAAAATAATAATAATAATCTGAGCTTGTCTATAATATCCCTTAATCATACAAAAAAGTACCAATATGTATAACCTACACAGTTCATTAACTAGGGACTTAAAATTTTCTATAATCTACTGTCTAAAATGACAAGATATTGATTTAATCAAGAAAACAACAAGGGCGATGGCGATCAAACTGACTAGGGAAAAAAAATGAAATGAAGCCAAAAGAATCATCTCACAACCTCTAACGGAGCCAAATGGATAGCCAAAAGTGAGCGCCACCATCCTAGCTTTTCTTCTCGGGATGTCCCAGTTTTGTATATCACTGATGGTAACAGTGAGAGCCAAATGTATACTACATCCACCTAAAGTGCAGATATAATGTGTACTTTGTCACATCAACAAGCTAGGCAACGAATTTTTATTTTACAGATGGGAAGAATGAATCTCATATCCATGCTAGTGTCGCAGGTACTCTTCATAGAAGTGAGTCAAAGTAGTACATCCCATACCTGAATATATCCCAGCCAATTCTGTCAAGTATCAGAATCTCCTTCTCAATTCGATTTTAAGTTCCCTAGCAAATATTCAGCAAAGCCTATGCCATTTGAATTTGTATCCTGCGTATTGTCCTTGCAGCATAACACGTACACTACTCCAATATGTGACAATTCCTAATGAAATCATTGGTGCTGTTAACATACTTGGTCCAAAAAGGACGGAGATGCTCAAAGCCTATTTCAAGCCAAGGCTTCGATTGACCATTGTAATGAATGACAGCAGCCTTCTTCACATTCTCAACATTGGTATTATTCTGATAGCCCAAGCCAAGCATGTGCCACGACGGGTCAATAGGATGAACATGACCTTTGAATGCAATCAAAGCAGGAGGCAGTGTTCCAAGTTTCCACATTGTCAAGTTTGACTTCAGATTCTACAATGATCAAAAAACTTCAGAATGCCAACCAAAAGATTATTTCCGTTCACCATATTGAGAAAACGCTGAAGACTAGATTGCATGATTTCAAGTTGAATTGCAATTATAAGTAGATCAAACTATTCAAATGTTTTCAGAACTGAAATAATAGATAAATCCTTGAGTGGCATAATACTACACAATTTAGTCACCCAACATCTAATCTACACCAATCCCATTGGGAAATAATAGGTAAAGCAAAGATTCCATGCCACGCTAATACCTTGTTTATAGAAGAAAGGACCCAAAAGTAGACAATACAGACCTCTAGAACCTTCAAATTTCTTAATCACAATATCTGTTAAGTGTCAAACAGAAAACCAAGATCGCAAAGCTTATCTCATATAACAAGCAAAAATGCTGATCTAGGACGTACTTGTATCTCCTAGATGGACATGTCACTCGAAAAAAAGTTAAATGAGCCACAAAAGAAGACAAGTAATATGAAGACATAAGTAGGAATACAGGAAGAACTGCAGCTTTTGAAAGATTAAAAAAAAGTAATCTCCAGCTCTTCAGACAAAAAATAATGATCTCGTGGAATTTAGAAAATTCATATATTTAAAGATTAGGTTAAGAAATCATGAAGATGTGATTACCTCTTTAAGCCATGAATGATAACTATCTCTTATACTTGTCTTTCTCCATGCACGCAAGTCAAATATATTCATCCCATAAGCCCATGCACACTCATCGGGGTTCAAATTCTTTGCAATGAGAGGATGAGAAAAATTGAAGTAATTTCTGAATCGCTTAGACATCACCCACCTATCTTCACCTTTACAGGTCTCAACAGCTCCATTCACCTTACCATTCAAATCAATGTCCCACAGGGGGGATAGGTCACGCTGAATTACAATATCATCGTCTAAGAAAACCACTTTATCAAGGTTCGGGAAGAGCTGCAAAATACAACACAAAAAATCACAAACTTGTACCGCCAAGAGAGCATACATATCTATCTATACAGTGCGGAATAAGAATTATCATTGTCTCTAGATTTATCCTGGAATTGTATTCCTGAGAAGTTATGATTAAAAATTTAAAACAAGTGGTATTCATTTATCATTTTTTCCTTTTCATTTGCTTTACTTTTGTTTTGATATGGTATAAAACACCCTCCCCTCCGTACCCCTATGCAGGACCTCAACAGCGGCCCTTCCCACTTTCGCTCCGTTAGCAACTTGAATAACTACCCTTGTCCTTACTAGGTTATCCCTCTCTTGTCAAGCCTTTTTGACCTGACGATCTCATCCTTCCAAATTATAAGTTAGAGCAACAGAAGACAATTTATGACATATGACGAAGTGTTACCTCTGGTAAATATACGCGGATATGATTTAGCAAGGATATGTATTTTGGACTTCTAGCCTGCAATTTTGAGGCAAAAGAGCGTGGAGTAATATCACTGAGATTGGCACCTGCAATATGATTTCCATGGTAGTATTTCCGAATCCCATAATGGCTCTCAACTGCTTCGAGCACGGGAACATTTTCTCTTGTCAACCAGTCAAACTGATGAATACCTTTAACTTCCACAATAGCAGGAGAGACAGGATTCAGAGCAAACCATGAATGCATGCCTGCATATGTTTTCTTATCAGTGATGACATGGAAAACAATCTTTTCAGGTTTTAGAGCTGACTGCATGCCAGAACTGACGACAACGGCCGCAGCTAGGATGTTATCAGTTGACAGTACAAAATGGTGCAATGAGTTGTCGGAAAGCAAAGGGAGTAGTTCTGGTGAAGGCAACTGCTTGCGTGCATGAGCATTGGTCGAGTATTCATCAGTCAAACGCAGTGAAAGGCAGTGAATGCCTTTTGGAACTGCACTTGCTGCAAAATGTTTATTCGTTAACTCAGCAAATTTTGATTCCCTGATCTCCCTTTCAGATCTCTCCATCTGCAAAATAGTGAATTCATTATATGAAAAGAAGAGTGTAAAGGGAAGTTTAATAAGGGCTATATATAGATCATCCGAACATATACATAGAATCTGAATGTATGCATAGGCATTAAGAGAACCACAACTATGGGGTAGATAATGTTGCTCGGACTCTTCACTTTCAATGCCGTACCCGTGTTGACACGACGTGGGTGTGGGATCTGTACTGGGTGTGGTCAACCAATTTTGGGTACTTTTACCAAAATCGACGGAGAAACACGGGACAGATACAATGATTTACGTAATCAAAACTAAAGCTAAAGTAAAATTGAAGAAAATGGAATAGCTTTTATATAGAAAAATGTCGATGTTAAAATTTTCCTTTTATCTCGTTGTGTGGTTCTCCTCTTGATCAATATTTTCTCCTTGGAATACCTCGTAAGTTTTCCACATAGTGTCTCAGAATTTACACATATAACTCGATTTTTAGATACTCAGAATTATTTTAGCCGAATCCCCACACCCATATCCGTACCCCCTAATCTTTAAATTTAGATCATGAAGGAACCGTACCTGTATTAGACACCCACATGGCACACCCAAGGCCAAGCAACTTAGACCGAACTTTTATTTTTCTTGGGTTTTTGATAATTTACGTTATGTCAAACAAATAACTGCAGCACCTAATTCATTGCATAGCAAACATCACAATGAAACGTGCAACAAAATCTACAACAGTAGATAACATTCAGAGGAGAAGAAAAAGTATTGGTATCCTAGAACAAACGGGCTATATATGACAAGAAGAAGGGTTCTTTGCTATTAATGAACCAATCTCATGCATTTCATTCCATTATTCATATCTTTCTGTATTTGTCCCTGCCCAAAACAAAAGGCAAGAGAAACAATAAAGCAAAATGAAAATGCAGAATTAATGCACCTAGAAATAAATAGTACACAAATAAAGAGAGAGATCAATTATGTACATACCATTCCCTTCAACATCAAAGCAAATTCTTTTGTGCTGTGCTTGTTGTTTTTTACTTCAGAAACCAGTTGACTATACGACTCTGGGAGCTTCAAGCCAGCAGGCACTTCCTCAGAGTTCACTTGATTGAGGATCTTAACAAAATCCTTAACAAGCTTCTGCTGAAACAAAAAATGTAAAGGCTTGGGCTAAGGAAAGTATTCCACTTAAACTTGTCCAAAAAAAAAAAAACGAAAGGTATTCAGCTCAAAGCCTCAAACGCTCAACAAGATTTGAAACTAGGACATGAAACCAGCAACAAAAATGTAGATGGAAGTTTGTTTTACCCCTGAACCATCAGATCGCCCAAGGAGCTTTGGTCCCAATCGTCTGCCTAAACAATCTGAAGATCAATGTGAAGGAAATGAGGTCATGGTTTCTCAGGACAATCATAAAGAAAATGAAAACTAGCACCCTTTCTGGAACTAAATTAAGAGAGAAGCAGCAAGGACAAGCATCATAACTAGATTTAACAACAAGACCAAATTCAAACAGCATGTGTAGACACACTGGTATTTTAAGGCTGGGGTCCAAAAACCAAAACAGTCTGTCCAGCAAAAAAGCTTCTTATATCATTTCTTTGGAACAGAGAAACAACATTCCGAAATATCCCAAAGCAATTGAATAATGTGATATGAAATTGTGAACTGAAGAAACTTGTGATTCAAAATAGCACAAGGACCTAGATAACAAACCACAATTAGTGACGGTGTATACATAGGAGAATTTGTCGCACATGCAAGAAGCAAATCTAAAATCGCACTTACCAGATACCATTCAAACAAAACATGTGAAACAGCACTAAGCCCCCACGCCCACCCAAATGCACACAGATACTCAGTACTTCAACTCATATCACATTCTCCCTCTTTTCCTTTCTAAGGGATATTTGTCATCAAACTGAAATACTTCGATAGTGTCATGATATAAATTATCAACACTGCTTTAGTAAATCAGACAACACTCAACAAACTAAGAAATAAAACAACTCCTACCACATTACCAGTGAGAGGGAAATGATTTAATCCCTATTGAACTGTGACAAAATCCAGGCAACCTAAAAATCAATTGATCAGTCCACTATATGTTCCTTTTTTTATCAGTCTGACCACTCAATACTCAAGGCTCAAGTTCAAGCTAATTCGTCAAGGAAAAGAATCCTCTATATATTGTATTATATTTGTGCCCCATTTAATCAAATCTTGTCGAGTAATTTGTCTAAGGAAAATCATGGGTTTTCTGAATCCCACACTTATTCCTACCCAAACTTAATGTAAGTGCAACTAAACCGTAATCCCAACTAATTGGTATCACCCATATGGATCATTTACTTTCATAGTTACATTATGTTCTAGTTTTAGCTACTTTTGCATTGGTTACTAGAGATTATAGCTTTTCTCAGACAACTACCCTTCATGTAATTTAGGTCTATCTTGTCCCTTTTGGTACGTACCCTCTATCACCATAGTGTTGCTTGACTGATGCATTTACAAGTCTACACATAAAAAGCTACCTGATAATAATGAAACACGAAAGTTTCCACCTCAAGCAACAATTTTTGTGAAGCAGAACATGATCTAATTAACTTTACAATAAAGGAAAACAAAACAGAGAAAAAATATTAAAGATCTAGCTAACAATGCAATAAAGGTAAATGGAGAGAAAAAGATTAAGTACCAAATGAGGAGCATTTGTTGACACCTTCAAGGGTAACAAGAGCAGTGAGAATGAAGATAAATGGCAACAAGAAAGCGAGGAAGAGTATGGTGTGAAAGAGTTTTCGGTAAGAGAATTGGCGAGATGCGACCTTGATCTTCATCAAATCACCTAGCCCTCCATTGCTATTTGATATTGTTATACTTCTCATGCTAGGTGAGAAGTGCAGCTGCATCTTCCTCCCTTCTCCACCCCAACTAATTTATCTACTCCAATCACCACCCCTATTCCCAATTCACCAAAACTCCAAACAAAAAGCTACCTTAAATAAGGGACAGCACCCACTATCTCTCCCTTGATTCTACGCCAGTGGGGCAATCTTAAAACAATCAAGAAATGATCTTTTTCACCACCAGATCCACCACAATACCAATTTGAAGACTCTTAACCTCTTTTCCAATTCTGGGTAATGCTTAAACCATCCAAATTCGCTCTTTTCACCATCAGATCCACCAAAACAGAAATTTTGAGGATCTTACCGTTAACGGTCCCTTTCGAGACCAATGTATTGGATTCTCTCACCTCCTCCAAAAAACCCAAACCGAGCTATAGCTTCTATAATAAACGGAAACGTCTACAACCTTCTATATCAATTTCTTCCTAAACACACACATCTGTGTGTGCAAAAAAAGAAAACTCTGTATGAAACGAATGAATTAAATCAACCCCAAAAAACGAAAATTTGAATCTGATGAATAAATCCGAACAAATTCGGAGGTGGGAATTTGTTCTTGAGCTGAAATGAGCTAAAAAAAATTCTTGAGATCAGAAGAATGGAACACAGAAAGAGAAAAAAAAGGGGATGATGGGATGTAATGGCCTATTTTTGTGTTATTCTGTGTTTTTTTCTAATTTTATGGATAATTCTTTCTCTATTTTAGGGGAAAAATATATTGTTTTAATAACACAATCTTTAATCTATTTATTATTGTAAGAAACTTATATGACATAACCAAAAATAAATTTTAAAGAAACATGTTGGAACTTGGAAGAGAGAGAGAGAGTTATTCGAAAATCTCAAGGAGAAAAAATTATTTAGTGTTTAAAAATAAATAATTAATGTTATAGTAAATCACTAAAAAGATACTAATTTTTTTAAAAATGAAAATTTAATTTGAAATATTAAAAGTCAATCCAAACAATTGACTATTTAAATTTTCTTTTTAACTCTTTTTTTTGGCCAGGGTAAAAAGAAGACGATAATTGATTTCGCTAATTAATGTATTTTTAAATAGTATACGATATAGTTTAACATGAAATTATGAAAAATGAAAGTTTTCTAGTTACTTAATATTTTCTCTGTTTCATTTTGATGTGGCCTACTTTTTTTTTTTTTTAATTCGTTCTATAAAAAATGTCATTTTTATTATAGTTAGAAACAATTTAACTCTAAATTTCTATTTTATTTTTAATGAAATTTTTATAACCACACAAATATGTACAAATTATTTTAAACCACAAATTTTAAAAGTTTTCATATTTTTATTAAAACATACCGTGTCAAGTCAAATGACGCAAGATAAAATGGGAGAGTGAGTATAATATATAAAAAGAAAAAAAATACTTAAATTAGACAAACATTCCACCATATTTATTATTTCTCCTTTTGTTTGAAATTATTACATATTATTCCACTAATTAGTAATTTCGTTATTTTTCATACTATATTTAAAGTCAAATAGACCTAGATACATATATTTTTACTATCAGATACACTAAAACATGGAGATAGGTGAGCGGGAGAAGGAGAGAAACGAACATAATCAGAAGGAGGCGAGCGAGAGAAACGAACGAGATAGAAGGGAGGCGAGCGAGAGAGGAAAATGGTGAGTGGGATAGGAAAAAGGTGAGTGAGAGAGTCATATACATGTAACTCAACTTGGATATCTAGAATAAATTTCACATAATTTTAACCTCATGTATCCAAGATACATGTATTTCAATGTATCTGGACGCGCCAAATACATGTATCAAAAGTCTAAAATATGATAAAATATATAATATTACAAACTAGCGTGAATCTAAGTAATTAACTCATAAACTAGTGAAATTTCTGTAACACAAAAGAAGATTTAATCAAAATGTGAGCAAAAATGATAACTTTTATAATTTTGATTAGTTGATATATCACAGTAAGTTTTAGATTGTATTATTGATGTTAATATATACTTTGGTATATATCATTGAAAACTTCATCTATAAACAACCTAAATTATAAACAATATTGTTACTAACTAGGTCGGATATTATAATAATTTTGCTAATTATTCCATACAATTACGATCTTGTAACACATTCTTTTTTATTTTTTAATAGCTACAATTACCTAATAAAAAGATTTGGTAGGTTTAAAATAAGAGTTAAATGTATGTATAAGTTTGTAATGCACTGATGACTCAATTTTACTAAAATCAAATGAAATGGTTCAAAAGATTTTAGAAAAAAAAATAACAAAAATAAAGATGAACTTCTTCTGCTAAACAAACTCTCATTAAGACTAATTTAATCAGAATTTGACTTTGATATTTTATTTTTTATGATTCTTGTTGTGTTCAAGATGAATTAGTCGTGTAAGGCACGATGCATTAGGCATTATTTACACATTTTTAGGCAATTTCATTAATTTGACTATCCACAAATCAAAAAGGTTATTTTATTTTGGCAAAAATACTAGTACTTAAATATTTATGATTGATAGATATGAGCAATCTTAATTGTTTCTCTGAATTTGAATATTCGATAATCTTTATTTTTGTATGATTACATTATAAATTTATAGGAGAGTAAGATATATATGCATATCACGTAAACGTTTTATTCACGCGGTATTGGATTTTTTCTTTTTAAAAAAAAAAGAATTATTAACTTCAAGATTTTCATTTTAGATCAAACTAGTAAAGTTTTGCGAAATCCCATTCACAAATTTAGCCCAAAAATACTATATTGAAACAGATAATCATTGGTAAAAAAAAAATCGATAATCATTATATATACATAATATATAATACGAATTATACAAGTAAAATGAGTTAATATCTTAAAAAATCACTCAACTTTAAAAATTTATCTAATAAAGTCATTAAACTTTGATTTGTATCACAAAAATCACTCAACTTAGACTTTTATATAAAAAAAATCACTCAATAAAATTTATTTTTTCTCTAAAAAATATTAATATATCAAATAATTTTTTGTCCCATATAAATGTACACTCCTCAAATAATTCATAAATAATTTTTTTTTTTAAATCTCGAGTTTACTCAAACTGAAACTATGCCAACTTTATTCACCGCAACTAATGCTCTATTAGTTAATATTAATTTGATGATAAAATTAACTTTATCTACTTATTTTAGAAAGTTCTTTTAAAAAATAATAATAATAATGGATGATATTTGATTAAGTAATTTATTTATTTTTCGAAAAAATCTTGCGGATGATCATATGAAAACTGTTATGTTTGGCCAAAGTTCAAAAATACACATTATTTTCTTTTTAAATGTTTGTCCAAATATTTCAATATTTTTCCACTGTAAGTAATTTATATAAACAAAAAATTGAAAAATTGACTAAATAAAATATAATCTCCGCCCAACCAAACATTAATTTATACTGCCAAAAACACACACAAGAGACCCTTAGTGATCAAGACATAAAAATCGAGTAAATTTAAAAGTACGAATTCAATTGTATTTATTTGTGGAGTCTATATATTTGCATAACATAAAAGATTATTTTTCATATAATAAATTTAGTGAGTGATTTTATTGATATAAATATTTAAGTTGAGTGATTTTGTTGATATTAATATCTAAGTTGAGTGATTTTATTGATATTAATATCTATGTTAAGTGATTTTATTGATATTAATATCTAAGTTGAGTGATTTTATTGATACAAAACAAAATTTAATAACTTTACTAAATAAATTCTCAGAATTTGACCTTTTGAGATATTAACCCAAGTATAATTCGTTGTTTTGTTTTATTTTTCATAAAAATTAGGCAGCATGTCAAGTTTCTCTTCCGAAAAGACTTTCCGCGCATTAATTAAATTAAATTGACTAACCAATTCACTGACCGACAGAAATTTTAACCCAAGGTCAGCTTTTCATATACACTCATCACTCTTCTAATTAAAAAAATGTACAGTAATACTCTCTCGGTCTCTATTTAATTGTAAAAATGACACACATATTAATATAACAATAATTAACATACTGAAGTTACAATTTTACTTGATTAACTATGATTTCAAAAAAAAAAATTAGAACTTAAATATAAAAAATAATATTCTTGTTCATCAATTAATGATAAAGACAAACCACCTTTGGGTGGCAAGCCCTGACATGTCAGAGGTCTCAAGTTCGAAACTTCTTGCCTAACAATAGCAAGGGATTTGCTTGCTTTTTGGGTCAGATTTTACCCCGTATGCACCCAAAGGTAACGATTGCGAGTTTTCCTTGTCGTAAAAAAGAAATCAAGACATACCGGGCATATAGAGGTTAAACACTAAAACTCTAAACACTTCTTTATAAACTATAGCTGAAAAAAACACTTGGGTCTTCATGTTCTGGCTTTAATCAGCTCTAATTGCCAAATAACTGTCCACTTGCTTTGATAAAAGCAAATGCGACTACTATCAAACATATGGCATATGATGTAATGTACAAGTAAACTATTCATATCGACTGTAAGAAATCTAAGAAAATGGAATGAGAACGAGCGTCATCTCCTCTAAATCTCCATCGGAAATCCCATTCTATCTGGCGGGGGCTACTCCAGATGCTTGCCTTTTCATGTTAGCAATGTGCTTCTTACCAGTGACATGATGACTGAAAACAGTCTCACTGTTGCAAACCACCTTACATACAAGACATTGACGGACGTCGTTTGCAGCTGCTCCTCCTTCCAAAACCTTTAGTCTCTTGGTCTCCAGTTTCTCACTCAGCTCAGCTGCCTTTTTCATTGCATCTTGCCCATCTCCAGAATTTACTATGTCAGGCTTCTCTTGTGGTCCAATAAATGTGCTACCTGACACCTCTGAAGGAACAAGAGATGCAGAAGCAGGGACAGACTTCTGTTGCTTTGTTATGTTAGCAATGTGCTTTTTGCCAATGAGATGAGTTCTGAAAACAGTCTCACTGTTGCAAACCACATTGCAAGGAAGACAAATACGGACCTCGTCTGTGGCTGCTCCTCCTTCCAAAACCTTACGTGTTTTTGTCTCCAATTTCTCAACCACTTTAACGGCCTTCTCCACTGAATCTTGTCCATTTGCTGAATTCATCTTGTTAGGTTCCTCTTGCAGTCCAACAAATGGGTTCTCTGACGCTGCAGAAGCAACAAGAGGGGCAGAAGTAGAACCTGTGATAACACTGCCTCCTTTTAAGTTATCCAAACTTCTTTTGTGTTTTTTGCCTAATATATGTTGGTCAAGAACAGTTTGGCTGGTAAATTCAATTTTGCAAATATGACACCATACAGGCTTTATCTTAATTTTTCTTTGGCCTCCTCCCCAAGACCCACTTCTCGGAGGTTGGATAAAAAAGTTGGGATTCACATTTGCAGGAGTCAAACTCTCTGCACCATTTAGGGACACTGCAGTTATCTGTAGATAAAGTACTCGGATTACATTCTTTTTAAATAGAAGAGAACTTATATATAGTATAGAATGCTGAAACCATTTAAATATATAAATATGTGATAAGATGAAGCAGGAAAATAGATGTGCCAGATTTAGTATGTGGATGAGATGTTTGTAAGAAATATTTACTGCAGGAAATGAACAAACTTCAAGTGAGATGTCAATCCCACGACAGATTATCATCTAATAAAACCACATGGATGAAACACATGGTCAATAATTGCAGAACAAAAACAGCATGAGGAGGTAGGTCTTTTATTAACGGGATCCAGCTTTGGTCCTTGAATGATGACGGGTGCATAACTTATCATCAAATGTCATAAATTTAGCAACATTATTAAGCATCTAACGATGAACACCAACCTATCATCAACAGTACAACGTCTCGGTCCCAAACAAGTTGGGGTCGGCTATATGAATCCCCACTTCAGCTCATTTCATATCCTAGTCTTTCTTACAAAATAAATAGAAGTAAAAATAAGTCAAACTAGCAAAGCATCAACACTATCATGGACTGCCTCAATCAGGAAAATCAACCTTAAAAATGTCAACTGATTCAAGATAAAAGACTTCTACAGGATTTGACTTTATTAGTCACTGAAACTCAGTCCCTACATGTATAAATACAATCTGATTCCACGAAAAGTAACCTTTATTATTGTTTCCCACCTCCCCCTTTTCTTATCAGTTGTTGCTGTTTAGTTGCATTTTGGGAGGAAATGGATCAAATGGGTAAGATTCTGCATCTCAACAGTCAAATTCTCTGTTCTGATCAATGGAGCACCAGAAGGATTTTTCCCAGCTCAAAGAGGTCTGAGGCAGGGAGATCCTTTGTCCCCTTTCCTGTTTGTTATAGCCATGGAGGGTTTAAATAATATGATAAAGGTAGCAAGGAACACTAACTATCTAAGGGGATTTGAGGTGGCAACAAATCCTAATTCTGTACCAAACTTGGCAGTCACACACCTTCAATATGCAGATGATACTTTAATCTTTTGTGATGCTGAGGAAGGGCAATTGCTGATCTTGAGGTCAATTTTGGTGCTATTTGAAGGTGTCTCTGGGTTGCATATAAATTGGAGGAAGAGTATGTTGTTCCCTATAAATGAGGTTACCAACATAGAGGAGTTGTCTAGAATTTTAAGAGGGGAAGTAGGAGCTTTACCTACCACCTACCTTGGAATGCCTTTGGGAGCCAAATCAAATTCCATGAACATTTGGAGCTCGGTGATGGAGAAGTGTGAAAAGAAGTTGTCCAGATGGAAGTCACATTATTTATCTTTAGGAGGCAGAGTTACCCTTATAAACTCAGTGTTGGATGCTCTTCCCACCTACATGATGTCCATCTTCCCAGTCCCAAATGGTATCATACAGAGGTTGGACAAGGTTAGGAGAGATTTTCTCTGGAAAGGGAATAAGGAAACTAATTCAACAATCCTTCATCTGGTCAAATGGAAAAAAGTGCTTTGGGGGAAAAAACAAGGGGGTCTTGGCATTAGAAATCTCAAGCTACAGAGTAAGGCTCTCAGATTGAAATGGCTTTGGAGATATTCACAAGAACCTCAAGCATATTGGAGTAAGGTTATTAAAATCAAATATGGTGAAGAGGATAGGTGCATGACAAAGGAAGTCAAGACCCCATATGGGGTTAGTGTGTGGAGATCAATTAGAGTACTCTGGCCTTTCATGAAGCAGCACACCAATGTTAAAGTTGGAAATGGGCTCAAGACTTCTTTCTGGAAGGACAATTGGTTGAGATCAGATAGCTTAAAGAGTTTGTTCCCTAACTTAGCTGTGATGGCAGTACAACCGGAGGTGAGTGTGGCTGACACATGGACACAACAAGGTTGGAACATTCATTTCAGGAGGAACTTCAATGACTAGGAAATTGATTCAGTCATTGAGTTCTTCAATTTGTTGGAGGAATTTAAAGGTACTAGCGAAGAAAAAGACAGACTTTGGTGGAAATTGGATAGCAAAGGCAGTTTCAAGGTGAACTTTGCATACAAGTTTTTGAACCAAGGAAATCTACAAAGACAACATTGGCCGTGGAAGCATATATGGAAGATCAAAATCCCCTTCAAAGTTGTCTGTTTTACTTGGTTATTGACAAGAGAGGCTGTTTTGACACAAGAGAACCTCAAGAAGAGGAAATTCTCCTTGTGTTCCAGATGTTACCTTTGTGGTGAACAGGTTGAGACAGTTAGCCATCTGTTTCTACAGTGCAGGACAACTACTCAGTTGTGGAGAATCTTTGTTAGCCTTAGGGGTATTAGTTGGGTCATGCCTAACAAAATAACTCATTTGCTATATAGTTGGGAGGAAGCAGGAGTAGGAGCTGCTGACAAAGACAGATAAAGGATTGTCCCGGCTTGTATCTGGTGGACAATATGGAAGGAAAGGAATTCAAGATGTTTTGAGAGCAAAAATTGTGATCTACATATGATCAAACTAAATTGCGTTAGACTTTTTTGTTTCTGGTGTAAACAAATATACTTAGAGGACACTGACTCAATTATAGACATCCTAGGATCTTGTTAGAAGTAGAGTCAGTTAGATGTCTTTTTGATTTTGCTGTAAATATGGTTTCAGTGCAACCCATGTACTGACTTGTCAATAAACACAACTGTTACCTTCTCAAAAAAAAAAAAAAAAAAATTGCATACAGAGAGATTGTAGGATTTAACAGTTGGAACCACCTTCTCGGTAAGAGAAATTCCTTAATTTACCACTTTGTTTATTGCATGTAACACAAATGGTTTTGAAACACCAAGATAAATGTTAAAGATTTGGTTGCAGCTAAAACAAATATAAGAGCTTAGGCGAGACTTTTGGATGATTTGATGACTCACTTCCGATAAAAGTCATACAAACTGAGACATTTTGGATAGTTTAGAAGTAGCCCTTGTATCACTTGCCTTACTTTTCTCTTTCTTGTTTGGCTTGCTACCTAGATAACTCCCTTAAACTTGGCATGTTAGCCTTATAAACTTACAGAATGACCAATTAGATACTTGATAACAATGTATCCTCTAAACACATAGTTCATCAAAACCAAGGGCGTGAAAAACATTTGCTGATGATCTATCAAATAACAAATGAAAAAAGGACACGTGTCAAAATAGAAAAACAAATAAATAAAAAACAACCCACTCTCCCACAAGACTACATCCCAACTAGCCCGCTTATTATTTTTCATCTCCACCCTACAGCAATCCCCCATTGATTTCTCCCTTTCTTCCTCAATCCCCACTCCTCCCTCCCTCCACCTGTAGCCCTCTCTCATATCTTCTCTGCAAACCCAGCTTCACTGTCTCCCTTTCCCCTCAACCCTTGCTCCCATCTCTCTTTTTCTTTAGTTTCTTCTCCTTTTTAAATAAGCAATTAAGTACCATCGACAAATACAGATAAGATATTGGTTCTAATAGGAATAAGAATAAGATACAGAAACATAAAAGGCAAAAATACATAATCTAGGCTTTCTCACGCACCTAGATACGAGTATAAAACACATGATTTGCCATGTCAGCATGAGGTCCTTATATGGCCTATTCATGTCAAGTTAAAAGTGTCTGACTGGTAACTTCATAAGTTTATATTACAAAAATGTGCCACGTTTAAGGCACTATCTAGGTATTTAGCCTTCTTGTTTCTTACTTAAAATCCAAATTCTTTTCTTGAAACCTTCTCGAATTTCCACCAAAATCAACTCACAAAATGCAGATGGTTCTTCATCACAATAATATTACCATCAGTACTCGTTTATAGGAATTAAAAGTTAGCGGGAGAAATGAGACGCTGCAGTAGTTATGGATCTGGCTACATTATGTAGGCATTCATCCCTTCTTTGGGATATGAATTTGACTACTCTATGGAACAAAAGAAAACATTAACGAATTTTACAATCGTTTGAAAAATGTTATTATTAAATGACACCAAAATCATATAATCTCTCCATAATTAGAATGAAACAGGCCAAAGGATACTGATGGTAATACTTGAAAGACACCAAAATTACTCCCTCTCTATTCCAATTTATATGTTCCAAATTTTCCATTTCATGACGCGACACAATGATTAGTATCAATCCATTAACAATGTTATTCATATGAGTTTAGCAACTGATAAAAACTCAAATTATATCCCTCCCAACAAAAGAAATGTTTGAGCTACACAATAGCGAATGACCTATGTATACATAACAGGAAAATAATAATTGACCTTGTATATACAAGGTAACTTCCACGGTGAATGAACCCCCTTCCACCCCTCTAGCTCCACCCCTCTCTACAGGATAACTCTATCCATCAATACATAGGAATACAAGAAAATCCACTGAATGTCACCTTTGCTGAAAACTCAAACCTAGATTCCCAAGGTTGTACATCAACTCATAAGACTCCTAGACCAACCCCATGGGAAACATTCTAGTCCGTATCTCAGTCCCAGTGTGACTGATCATCCTCTCGGACTTAGACCTGCTACTAATCATCGCCTTGGTAAGCTATTGACTCACCAACAAGCTAATCAGATGCGGGCTTAACTATTTACATTTCAAACATTCATATATCACTTCATCATAACTAATACAACACATCAATCCAATAAACATATCCTATATAGATGGAACATGTATATCGAAATTGCTGATATTCAAGGATGCTCAATTGACAACAGATAATTAACAACAGAAGTGTTTACAACTGACCTCACCAGTCCTGAAAGGGCCATTTGATCCCAAAAGTCGCACCACATTCGGATCCTGATAATACACCTGCGTTGCTTCCACAGAGCTAGTAGCACCATCGATCTGTCCATAATGATAGACCAAATTTTGTCCTTGAAATTTGTGTTCTCCACCATAACCAAGTGCGTATGAACTAGGGTTAGGGTTTTGAGGCACAAATTGATCGGAGTTCGTCATCACCGGTGGTGAACGGTTAGGGTACAAGGCTGGGTTTGGCGTTACTCCGGCCCATGAATTGTAGTTGTACTCCATTGAACTGTGAGCAAAATTGAGCTCTAGATGTTAGATATAAATGGAGAGCTTCATCAATGGAGTTCACAGAGAATTTGGCTGAAGTTATGTATTTGTTGTTAAATTCATTGGGTTATTGACACAAATAGGAAATATCCAAAATGGTTTTTTTATTATTATTATTTATTATTAATATTGCGTTTTAACTTTTATGAGTTAGAAATTAAAATGATATGTATTTTTTTGTATATGATTATATGTCATCATTTTGTAATCTTTGTTAAGACAGAATACATAGACATAATCCTTAACTTGGTGTCAGCTGACAAGTATGATCCTTAACTTGTATTAACTGACAAGTATAATCCTTAATTTTGGATATGCACAAATAGACATTTAAACTTGTATAAAATTAAACAAATAAACACATTCGTCCTATATGGCATCCGACATGACAATTTTGTGTCCTACGTGACGTCATACATGTATTATGTCATGTAGGACATGTGTGTCTACTTGTTCAATTTTATACAAGTTTAAGTGTTTACTTGTGCACACTCAAAGTTGAAAGGCATAGTTATCCACTGGAACAAAGCTAAGGGTCACGTTTATATGTGTTATGCCTTTTTTTAGATTAAATTTTAAAAAACTTTTGAGATCATAAAAAGGAGATATTATGAGTGAGGATGATAGAGTTTATGAGTTATTCTATCAATTTATCACGATTTGCATGTTATTTATTATTATGATTTATATGTTGTCGTTTTGAAATATTTTATTTTTTATTTTTATACCTTTGAATCAGAAAAGAGAGCGAAAACTTAAAATTATGATATTATAATAGAGTTTATGAGTTAATTCTATTCATTTATCACAATTTGCATGTTATTTATGACTGATTTATGTGTTACTATTTTGGGGGGAAAAAGTCTTCCTATTATAACCCCGAGATCATAAAACGGGAGTATTATGTGTGAATTTAAAATTATGATAACTTAATAGAGTTAATGAGTTATTCTATCGATTTACGATATGCATGTTATTATTTTGAATTATTCTATCATGAATGAAAATTAAAATATGACAACGTGGTTTATGAGCTTGACTTTAAGGGTTTATTTGATTGTTTTCTCTAAACCTAAAAATTCATTGTTACATACATATAAAAAGTGAAGATAATATTTAAAAAGGTATCAGATTTTATCATTTTTGAAAAATTATCCAAAATAAAATCATTTGATAGTCCTTATATGAGCTAACTTTAAGGGTTTTGTTTGTATTTTCTCATTAAACTTAAAAGTGTATAGTTACAAAAATACAAATATTGAGGATATATATTTAAATGTGTATCATATTATATTCTTTTTGTACAAATCACCCAAATCATCACGATCTTTTAATTTTGTCTATAGGAATTTATCCAAAATATGATATCAACACTACACATGCAGAAGAATGAAAAATTAGGGTTCAACGAAGTACAATAAGTGTGTCCTAATTTTAATATAATTATGGCTCTTTTGTGTGTGTTTTAAATAGGAAAAAATTTTAAACTAGTTAAAAGTAGTAACTTATTTATGAAAAATAGCTATAATTTTAAAATATTACAAAACAAAAATAATGTTAGTTTATAACAAATACTTCCCGGCCTCTCTCTCTTGCCTTTCCCCCCTCTCTCTTTCCCCTCTATCCCTTGCCACTCCTCCCTCTTTCTTGCTCTCTCCTCTCTCCTGCCCTCGCTCTTGTCAATGAGAAGAAATACATTCAAATTTATTATGTATCAATTATATTCAATCTAATATAGGAGAAAGTTTTATATTTTATTTTAATTGTATAAGAAAAATTGTATTTTGTATCAATTGTATTTGT
This sequence comes from Solanum sitiens, assembly GCA_016801875.1. NCBI lineage: Eukaryota > Viridiplantae > Streptophyta > Magnoliopsida > Solanales > Solanaceae > Solanum > Solanum sitiens. Next base: position 483,622 of record JABWTJ010000051.1, on the reverse strand, counting down.
ATTCATACGAATATAATATGTATTCATCCTCTCTGTCAAATGTATTTGTATATTATCATACAGAAGATGAATACAATTGTATTCATTGTATTTCGAGTATAATTGATACAAAATAAATACACAAAAACCAATATAAAGTACAATTGTTATAATATGAATACAATTGATACAAAACAAATCAGAGTCCTATTGATACAATGCAAAATAAATAAAAAAAATGCAATTTTCTCTCCTCCCTCTCTCAATGTCGCTCCCCTCTCTCTTAATCTCTTGATTTCGCTCCCCTCTCTCCTCTTAATATGTATTCGTTTTGATACAAATCAATTTAAATGTGTAATTTTTTTCTCCAAAATCAGTGAAAAATACACTGAGAGATCTACCTCACCTCTCTGCTCCCTCCTCCCCTAACATTTTATTATTATTGATAATAAAACAAACTATAGCTATATAGTCCTATTTAATGCTAAATATTTTTTGTTTTGAAAAAAAAATTCCTTTTAAATATTCACAAGTCTTGTCAGTCAAATTTATATACTCCCTTCTTACCATTTTATGTGACATCATTTATTTTTTGGTCAATCCCAAAAAGAATGTCACTTTACCTTATACTGTGTGTATTTAAAGATATAATTCCTCTTTTACCCTTTTTGGTCCACTTAATTTTAAAGATTATACTCCAATACATTTATGAGGAGAGAGAAAAGTGAGTCTACTATTTGAATTTTTTAAGGAAAATTTGATAAACATTTCGAAGTCTTCATTCATTTCTAAAACTCCGTGCCCAATCAAATATTGTCACATAAAATTAAAACTTGTTATCCAAATTTCTTCTTTTATTTTTCTTTGAGAAAAATGCATTAACACATATTTCTCTATCCGGATATTATTTAAGATCTATCTTCTTCTCTCACTACTCATGAGTTATGAATATCATATATTATAAGTTGTCCCAAAATGTTTGGTAGCAATATTTTTGAATCGAACAAACAAAATCCTCTAACAAAGAGAAGTAAATGACAAAGGTGGTATCATCAATACAAAAGAAACATTAAGAGTCTGGTAGTGACCATGAATGGTCCTTCAGCCTAAGTGGGATAAAACAAAACAGAAACTGAACGTCGTAAAAAAAAAAAGGTAAGAATCCCAGCTGACTGCATCATATAAGTAATATCTTTGATTTGTGAACAAGCTACTCGTCGAGCCAGGTAAAGCAATTAAGCAACAGCTGGCATGTCCTTGAGCCAAGCATCCAGAGGCTTACCAATTGAGTAGACTATAAATCCGATCTCCCTAAGCTTCTCCGCGTCCACAACATTCCTACCATCAAATATAAAAGCAGGTTTTTGCATGCTATCGTACATCTTCTTATAGTCGAGAGACTTAAATTCATCCCACTCTGTAAGGATGCAGACAGCATGGGCATCCTTAGTTGCTGTATAGGCATCCCAAACAACGCTGACTTGTTTCACGGTTGTTGGACTCATTGGCTGAAGGTGAAGAGGATGATCCCAATCAAACTTTTTCATTGAGAGGTCTCTCTGAATTTGGTCCTCATTCACTTGAGGATCATATATGCTCAAATTAGCCTTGTCCCCCAGCAGTCCCTTGCAAACATCAATTGCAGGGGTCTCTCGGGTATCACCAGTATCCTTCTTGAAAGCAAAACCTAGAATGGCGACTTTCTTGCCCGATACTGTGTTGAACATGGACGCAACAACGCGGTTGACAAAACGATTCTTCTGATAGTCATTGATCTTGATAACCTGTTTCCAGTATTCAGCCACCTCTGGAAGACCATTGCACTCACAAATGTAAACCAGATTCAGAATATCCTTCTGGAAGCAAGAGCCACCAAAACCAACACTGGCATTAAGGAACTTGGGACCGATCCTCGAGTCCTTTCCAACAGCATATGCTACCTGTGAGACATTTGCTCCAGTAGCCTCACAAAGTGCTGACATGGCATTCACAGAAGAGATTCTTTGCGCCAAAAATGCATTGGCAGCCAATTTTGAGAGCTCAGCTGACCACAAATTGGTAGTGAGGATGCGTTCTTCAGGGACCCATTGGGCATAAACATCCTTCAATGCTTGGATAGCCTTCTGCCCCCCTGGAGTTTCCCGACCTCCGATTAGGACCCTGTCAGGTTTAAAAAGGTCATCGATAGCGGTCCCTTCCGCAAGAAACTCAGGGTTTGAGAGGATCTGGAAGTTAATGCCCTTGCTGTTGTGGGTCAAAATCTTTTCAATTGCCTCGGCAGTTTTGACAGGAACAGTTGATTTCTCAACAACTATCTTATCAGATTTTGAGACATCTGCTATCATGCGGGCTGCACTCTCCCAATAAGTTAGATCTGCAGCCTTGCCTGCTCCGAGACCCCTCGTCTTGGTAGGAGTATTCACAGAAACAAAAACGATATCAGCCTCCCGCACATGTTTCTCCACATCTGTGCTGAAGAAGAGGTTCCTGCCTCGGCACTCCTTGACTATATCATAGAGGCCTGGCTCATATATGGGGAGTGTATCACTGTTCCAGGCAGTGATACGAGGCACAGAAATATCAACAACCACCACTTCAATAGAAGGGCATTTGAGTGCTATGACAGCCATGGTGGGCCCCCCAACATATCCAGCTCCTATACAGCAAATCTTAACCATTTTCCTTTGTTCCAAACTGCAAGATATAAAAGTTCATGATTCCATGTATTTTTGAGGCTGTATTACTCACAAAATAAAGGCATCTCATAATGTAAGGAAGGAGCAATATGCACAAATTTTTTTACAAAAGTTTGAATGTGTTTATAGAGGAATAAAAATGGACCCATATAGTGCGGAAAGAATGTAGAGGAGTCATATAGACAAGCGTTGGTATCGAGGTACACTTGGTAGATTCATTGATTGTGTTCATATATTGCCATTCACTGACCCTGTTCAGCAAATGCTTGTCCTAGTTCTACAGTGATATCCACAACAAAAACTGATAGCATATACATAATATGAGCTAACTACCAACCACCAGATCTACATTCTTAATCCCTAAATGTATTACTCCATCATAAAGGAGTAGGCTTTCATGTATTTTAGCACTACAACAGTATAAAGTTTTAGTCAAAAGAAGGAATTAAACGAAAACGCATAGTGCCTACGTCCTGTGACAGGGGCGAACTTATAGGCCATATTATGGTTCATGTGAACACGTGATCTCTCCATAAAACTAAAACTAGATATTTTATGCAAATATGTTCTAAAACACGCTTACTACAAGAAGCCTAAATGGTGCACTTAGTTGAACATCGAGTGATTCGCCTCTCCCCTGCTGTACATTTTTACTTTATGGTTTATTCTACTTGATAAGCCACATTCACGCATTCACCTACGGTACTGTTTACCTATAACTTCAAAATTCTATCAAATATGCACCAATCAACAAAACGAAATGTGAGAATTTCATTAATTGGACAACAAAATTCCACAAGCAATTACATTTACTAATCATGAACTTAAACGGATCTAAATAAAAAAAACAGTCAGATTCAGAGTCATCCTCTCGCTCTGAGCTAAAATTCCACTGACATTAGCCAGATCAACTCATATCACAAATCAACCAATAAATTATCAAATCAAACATTAGATCTAGAGAAATCACAACAATCAACCACGCATTTCCGCAGGAAACCGAAGATTACAGATCAAAACTACGCACACCGACAATTAAAAAAAACGCTCAAAATTCACATCTAACGAAAAAACTTGAGGTGAAAGTGAATCAATAACAAAATGAATGAAGCAAATTATCATTACTAACATGCAAAATCAATAAGAAATGGAGTGAAGAGAAGAGTACCTGTAGTTTAACGAGAGAAGTGGGGAAATGGATCTGGAAAAAGAGGAAGAGTATAATGGGAGCTAAGAAGGCGGGGACATTCTTAAATAGTCTGTTTTGTGTGAAATCTTAGATCTAACCCAACGCTGCAGGAGAGCTTGACGAATGACGAGTCTTCTTTAAGCCAAAATCATAATTTAATTAATCAATTAGTAGTAGTTAGGTGTGATTTGGTAGTTAGTACAAAGGTGAGTTGTTCGGGTATTAAATTATATTATGTTCGATAGTTAATTAGAAGATAAAGTATTTATATGTAAACTTAATGTTATACTTGATTTATTATTGGATGAATTTACATAATTAAAATATGTATTTAACTAATACTTGCATTGACGTTATGTTTTAAAATTTTGTTTCAAAATATCTCGATGGGAGTAATATGTGTGCATAAAAGTCGTCTTTTTTTCTTTGGAAAAGAGGAATTTTATTTGGGCATAAAAGTCATACTACTTCTCTAGTCCAATTAAGTTTGTCAAATATTTTTTAAAAAAAAGTTAAATTATTTTGTATTCGTAAATTTTGGCAATATTCTAAAATTATACTCTCTTCGTCTGGTTTGTTTGTCATGATTTCTATTTTTAGAGTTAAATTATAAAAACTTTTGCTAATATTTTAAGATATATTTTTTCATCATATTTATATGCAAAAAATTGCAATTTATAGTACTTTTCATGTAGTTTTAGGATATCTAATTTTTTTGTTTAAAATATCGAATTAATGTGATTTAATTTAACTTTGAAAATTAATCAAATTGACTTTTGAAAAATACAATATAACAAACAATACCGGACGGAGGGAGTATTTTCTTAATTAAATTGACATAAAAATCTTGTATTTTATGGTATGTTATATCATTTTTAAATATTCAATTTTTTTAAAAAAAAAATTTAGTTTAACACTAAAAAAATAAATTAAATTAACTTTTAACAAATTTAAGCGAGGAAGTACGTAAAACCGAATAGTCGACTGTCCTATTCCAACAAATCAGCAGGCTTATTCAGGCCGAGCTAAAAAGCCCTTTTCTCAAATGGTTTCCAAAAATCGTAGCCCAACCCTATTAAATCCCGGGTTAGACCAGGCCGGCCCAACAGACCTAGCCTATATTGACGGCTCTAATCATTTCCATATTAAATGCAACAATAAATAATTAAATTATAAGTACACCATTTTACTACTCCTATAATAATAATGAATATTCTTTGATTTAATATATATATATATATATATATATATATATATATATATATATATATATATATATATATATATATATATATATATATATATATATATAGCCCAAAGTTTGGAATTATTATAGCAATATCGATCAAAGTTTGAATATATTTCAGACAATTTTTTCTAAATAAATTAACACAATTTTCAAGCATATATAATGTGTATTATAGAATATATCTTTATATATATATTTTTTGGTATTGCACAAATTGAACACATATATATTCTCAATTGTATAACTTTTTTCAAAAAATTATTGTCATTGACAAACTTGTTGATACAAATAAAATAATTTAATTAATTAGAGATCTTATTCTAAATTTTAGAGATCTTAAGTTGAACTTTCTTAAGAGGCCACATGCTCTAATGATTCCATCTGTTAATCTAACTTTGATTTCAAGTGGCTTAGTTGTTGACTTGTTGTTAGTTTGGTAGTATAAAGTTTAGAAATTGAAGATTACTTAATAGTAGAATCTTAGTTCAAACTTATATTATTATTATTATTTTATTTAATATTTGATATTTATATTAAGATATAATAAAATTTAAAATAATATTTTTTCCATTTTTAATTACTTGTTAATATTTTTTTAATAGTTGTCTCTAGTTACTTGTTCATTCTACAAATTAAGAAAAATTAAGAAAGAATAAATTTTTTTCCCTATTATATCAATAATTAAATGATTAAAGTAATTACTGTGTGAAATGTAAAAAATTTGTCTATTTTATAATTAATAGGGTAAAATAATAAATCCATTATATCATTAATTATTATTTTAATATGTGTTATTTCTAAAGTGGACAACTAAATAGGAACGTAGGAAATATATTGTAATGTATATTTTCAAAGCTGGCATTTCTAACAAGAAAAATTTATTATTTTAAAAAAGTGAAATTTAAAATTTGTCATTAAAATTGATTGGACAAATCTCAACCAGTTCATTACTATTCATATTAGTTTTTTGCCTGCGGCTTTTGTCAATATTTTCTGAACTAGCAAATGTATTCATCCATCGTTCTCTCTCCATTACGGATACTAATTTTATTTTAGGAATAAGGTAAAAGTACTTTTAAACTATAACTGAAATTTTAAAAATACATTTTAATGAAATTAAAATTTTATTATCCCTTGAACTCACATTTTAAAAAAATTTATGTACCTTTTTAGCTTAAATGACATTTAAATATCTCTCACGCGCTTCAACAACGTAGAGTCGCGAAGTGTGCCACGTAAGTAGGGATGACAATGGGGCGGTACGGGGTGGGTTGAGCTTAATCCGCATAATTTTTAATCCGCCCTACCCCGCATAACACCTTTTTTCATTTTCAACCCGCCCTGCATAGATTAGGTCCACGTACTTTTTAATATTTTCTTTTTCTAATTAAGTTTGATAATAAAAATAAATTTTATAAAAAAAATATTTTTTCATTTAGTTATATTAAATTAATAGGATAGTGACTTAAAAAAATATTTTTAGAAGTCAATTGAAAACATGTAAGAATTATATTATTTTTTATTAAATCATTTTCATTTATTATCTTGAATTTTTAAATAGTGTTAAATAAATTATTTTAATAAATAATATTTTATCACTCTTATAACATGTAAGAAGTTGAAGTTAAGTTTGAATCCACATGAAATCACATATACATGTAACCCCCATCACCCATATTAATTTAAATAAAACCTACTTCAATCCGTCCCTCACAATCTTAAATCCGCCCCGCTCCGTAAATCCACCCCGTCATGCTTCATTGCCCATCCTACACGTAAATCAAGTTCAAAAAGTATACAATCTTAATTTAATTAATATATATCTCTGAAATTTCAATTATAATCTAAATTGTATTGATTCCTTATCCCTTTTATTTGTATTTGCTCATCAAGTCATCATACATAATTGTTAAAGAATGACAAAAAGTCCCACATCGGTGGTTAATGAAATGGGTGGACTCCTTATAAGGCTTGGGCAATCCTCCTCCCTTTGAGCTAGCTTTTGGGGTGTGAGTTAGGCCTAAGACCTAATTTCAACATGGTATCAGAGCAGGGCCCGTCTCACCCGATGTTGGGACCCCCGAAATCAAAATTGCCCACGCACCAGATGCTAAGCACTGGGCGTGAGGTGGGGTGTTAAAAAATGACAAAAAGTCCCACATCGGTGATTAATGAAATGGGTGGACTCCTTATAAGGCTTGGGCAATCTTCTTTTCTTTGAGCTAGCTTTTGGGGTGTGAGTTAGGCCTAAGACCTAATTTCAACAATAATATATTTAACAATATTTTAAGGCCACTGAGCCAAACGTTTAGTGAGTTTGTTGAGGTGATATATAGGTGTGGATCTAGAATATTCTACATGTTTTATTCCTTTTGGACAATAATTAGTATAAATATATTAACACATTTATTAAAAATAAGGATAGTTTTCATATACATCGTTCGAGCTAAAATAATATATCTGTTGTGTTGGGAGAAATCATGTTCAGAGCTATATTATCAGTAATAAATTTGATCAAAAATAACAATTTTGATTCAAATTTATATTTGTTCTAAAAAATTCATTGAATATATTATTGATTTAGAACATCAATAATTTAAATTCACAATTTTAAATTTGAAAGTATAAGATGCTTATCAACAATCTTCTTTGAGAAAATGATCAAAAGCCCCCCTAACCTATACCCGAAATCCCAACTACACACTCCAACTTTACGTGTGTCCCATTACCCACCTAAACTATATTTTTATCTAAATTCTACCCACCTAAGCGCTGACCTGTCATGGGAGGTGTTGTCACCGCCTCTAGGCGCGTTTGAAGCAGAATTTGACGAAAAATTTCCCCCTTCTCCTACAGTCATCTTCCCCACTTTTAAATACCCATTACTTCTTCTTCCCCCACCATTAATCCTTGTTTCTTTAGTAAAAAAATCACGAATTTCTCTCAAAATCAAGTAGGGTTTAGTTGTTATTGTTCATTTGTACTTCAAATCTTGAATTTAGGGTTTGTAATCTGATCTAATTTCTTATATAGGTTTCTAATTAGAAGTTTGAATTTTTTCGAAATTCATCAAAAATGGCAAATGAAAACTTGAATTCGCTTTGTATGAATGAATCAGATCCAATGCTCAACGTTGTAGTGAGATGCAAACACGGAATTTTGCTGAATTTGCAAACTTGTTGGTCGAAATTAAATCCGGGAAGAAGATTTTGGTGATATCACTTGATAATGCAGAATCGTCTGATGTAAATGCTCTTACTTTTGATGATGCAGAATCGTTTGATGATAACCAAAAGTGGAGTAGGAGATGAAAAGAGGATTTTTGGAATTTTCTTGCTTTTTTGTTCTTCTTTCAATTTAGGAAGAAATGGGGGGAAAAGCAAGAAACGGGAGAAAAAGAAGAAACGAGAGTTTCTAGGTGTGGGTCCCAGCGCGTGGAATCACGCAGCTTGACTTATTTGGTTTACGTGTTGAGGTCAGCGCTTAGGTGGGTAGAAAATAGATAAAAATATAGTTTAGGTGGGTAATGGGACACCCGTAAAGTTGGAGTGTGTAGTTGAGATTTCGGGTATAGATTGGGGGGGCTTTTGATCATTTTCTCATCTTCTTTTAACTAATAGTTGCAAAAATTACTTTACACAAGCTTAAAAAAATGAATTTCCTCAAAAGCACTTACCAATTATTGGCTAAACACAAAATATGCTCAAATATTAGCAAATCATCTTACAAATTAAGTAATTACAAACAAAATGTAATTAAAACAAATGTACTTATTTAAAATATATTTTTGACAAAAAATATATTTACATACATTAACTTTCTTGTATTTTCTACATTTCATTATGATTCTTTCAGCAATTTTTAATAGAATGTAATAAGTGGTTAGTGATCACAATATAAGAAGGGGGTTCCACCTCAATCTGATTACGATGGGTGCTCTCGCTTGAAATAATCTAATCTTTATATATATATATATATATATATATATATGTATATATATATATATATATGTGTGTCTTCTGAGTTGAGCTCGTCGCATCAGACTTGCTTTGAGCAGGTTACCTCTCCTATGTGATTTGCGAGCTATTGCATAAGAGCGGGCGCACTCAATGAATAACGGCTACAGATTTTCTTTGTCATCAAAATAATATATATATATATATATATATATATATATGTATATATATATATATATATATGTATATATATATATAATTTTTTTGTTCGATCTGATTAATATCTTTTTAGTAAAATCAAAAACCAAACAAGATAGTATCGATTTTTAAAATTTAAAACAAAATCTAATCAAACCACACCAATTATCAATTTTTAAACTGATTAAATTCAAATTATGTTGCAATTTGATTTTTTTAATCATAACCATGAACAATCCTTACAATATTATTTTTGATACTCTCTCTGTTCACTATTATTGTCATGATTTATATTTTTAGAGTTAAACTATAAGAACTTTAACCAATATTTTTATCATATTGATATGCAAAAAATTATAATTTATATAGTACTTTTCATATAGTTTTTGAATTTCGAAATTTTTTGTTTAAAATATCGAATTAATATAATTTAATTTAACTTTAAAAATTAATTAAATTGACTTTCGAAAAACGAAACATGACAAATAAAAATAGACGGAGGAAGTATATTAAAGGGAAAATGGACAAATATACCCCGAACTATCTTAAATGATATGCAGATACCTTCTATCATACTTTTGGAACATTGATGCCCATGCTGTAAAAAAACTATAACATATATATCATTTATACTCACGAACATACACGTGTCATAATCTTATCCACTGGCTCGACATCGGATCGATGGATAAGATTGTGCCACGTGTCCCTATTTAGTTCTCTGTTAGAGTGAAAGCATATGTGTTCTACTTTTTGGATGACAGAGATATCAATATCCCTAAAATATGACGAAGAATATCTACATATTATTTATGATAGTTTAAAAGTATATTTGTTTATATAGCTAATAATAAAAATATAATTAATACTTATCTAAGTATTACTAATGTGACCATATTCATCATTATTGTTTTATACACACTGCCAAATGGCACTGATATGTTGCTTATGAAGACAAATAAATTTAACAATCTCGAGGAGAAGTACACTTTACTTAGGCCGGAGGAGGAGTTTGATGCCGGAATCCCAAAACCTGCAAGTGTGTAATCGGAGAAAGTTTATCCATGGAGCGCGTAAGGCTTCGATTGACGTTCGAGGACCCGAACATTCTCACTGATTTGCAGAAATCAGAGGGTCTGAGGTGCAGTTGGTTTCTTCTCAAACCCCACTTGCTACACAAAACTATCTCTGATCTGTCTTCTCATATTCTCCGCACTTTTCAACTCCATAGCTCTTGTCCGCATGGCCTTCTCCTCTCTGTATGTTCTCTCTAACTTCAATTTTAGGTTATTTTTCGTTTTGCTGATTTATGATTTGTGGTTTCAGTATTTTGTACTAGTTGAAATAGAGTGGTTCACTGAGCTTGCGTGCACTTTCACTGAGTAGCTACTGTTAGAAAAATAGGAAACATAATCGAAGAAGAAATGACTTTGTCCGTATATATATTAGGAAAAATACAAGGAATTTCATACAGTAAAGCCTATGTTTATACCTGCACATTTCTCTTAAGCTACTTCGAGAGTCCTTGTATTTATAGAACTTAAAAGAGATGATTTTTCAGAATAGTCATGTTCTTTTACATACACATGTGTTCAATTTAAGACCTTTATATATTACAAACTATCTAACAGCTACATTCTTTAACTAGTTGCTAACTTTTCCACTGAGGCTTAGGAAAATGGAGAAATCACCTACCTTCTTTGTTTTCTGATTGGTATGAAATTATGGTTTCCCATGTTATTTCATTGACTGCTGCCTTTGGTGCTTGGTTTGTTACATTGTTGATTGAACTTGGAGATGGAGACCTTCCTCTGGCTGCTCCGTTGCTACGAATTAACATTTCTATGACACTACATTGTTAAGTGGCTCACTTTCCCGTCATATACATGCAGATGGATGGTTTTCTCTTGCCTCCTTTCGAATCAACTTGTATCTTGAAGGATAAATGTATAGTCAGGTTTGCTAATTTGCAGCTTTGTCATTTTTAAAAAAAATTGTTCTTCTTATTGTTATTATTATTACTGTTGTTTCTATTCATAAAAGTTATATTCTTGAAACTCATATGTTAGTGTGAAGAAGAAAGGCGGTGTTTTGGCCATTGAAGGAAATGATGCACCAAGTATAGTTGAGAATATCAGAATTGTTGAGAAGCAACCTGTAAACACGCGACACTTACTGTTGGCGAATAAGGAGTTTGACAATGAATCTGGAGGTTATGAGAGTGAAGATGAGGAAGGGGCAGATCCAACAAAAGTTTCAAGTTCACATCTGGAAAATTCATTGGGTTGTAATATTATCTCTGAGAAAAGGAAGGCATCCGAAACACTTCCTGGCTTGAAGTAATTTCTTGATCACTTGGTTGGAGATTCTGATTTGCCCATACATTGGTTTTGTAAGGCTCACAATTGACTTCTTGAATCTTTTTAATTCACAGGAAAAAGAAACATTGTTCTGAAGTTGCTGAGAAGGTTGATGAGCAGAACAAGAAATCTCAACAAGGTCTGACAAGCAAGAAGAGTCATTGCAAGCAAAAGAAGCTAGCTGATCCGGATAGCAAAGATGTGGATAATATCAAAGGAAGTGCTGAAAGTAGCAAGGTTAATGACAGTATTTCGGGCATGAAGAAGTACGACTATTGGAAGCTGCTATCTCATTCTTTGCATGATTACAGTTTATTTTGGGTTATTTTTGCTTTATTTGGCCAGTTTCTCCCCATTTTCTTGGTATATTCCTTTGAAAGCCTTACTGTGGTCATTACTAGATGTTACATTCCTTCCCGCAATGCCACTTAGTTGAGGGTTTATTCCTTTCCACTGCTACCATTTTAGCATCAATAACAAAATTGAAGGTGTTGATTGTCTCCATCTCGATGAGTGTTTCCTTGCCGATGTATTTGCTTTGATTGTGTATCATTTAAGTGTTGCTCACCCTTTGTACGGAGTATGGATTTTGGTGTTTGAACGTGAAGTCCAAACTAATAGGAACTAATACAACATTAGAGCCCTGTTGCATGAGAGCCTGGATACCCCATCTTTCCATATCAGGCATCTTGTAAGTTTCCCAAGTTCATCTTTTTCCATCTTCTGCTGGTTAAAATCTTGAATGTATCTTCTTCATAATAATTCCTAGTAATTTGTCCCTAATCTGATATTTGTTTGCGGTGGGTTGACAAGTTCAATCTTATTAATGAGAAGTGCAAGATCCAGGAAAATTTATATTTAAAGCTGCTTCTCTTGTGACGACTTAGGCATTTAGAAATGTTCAATATCTTTGTAGCTACTGAACATTTTTTTCGTTTTCTATAGAAGTGACGAGATTCAAGAGAAGGGTGTGGAGAATGTAGAGGCAACCACCAAGCCTGAGAGAGTAAAAAAGGTCCATTTCTACAACTTTTCTCATACATTTCTTTGAGAAATTGACAACAAATAATCGTACAGTTGGTGGAGCTATTTCAGAAAATTGTGTGAAACTGTGTAGATTAATACTGCATCTGCACTGTATTAGAAGTGATACGTAAAAGTGACATTTGTTCTTGTCATAAAGTCATCTGACATGATCAGATGCTATTGTGCATTGTCAGATCTGTTGGTTACTATAGTTTTTGATGAAGCAAGTGGTTTCATTGATGGCATCTAGAAGATGCAAAATTACAAACAATATTGCATCCAAAGATAAAACTGAGATAACTCTATAGCAAAAGCAGTCTACTCTAGAATCAAGGAGCTAACAGAGAGCAAAAAGTTGTCATGAAAATCTACAGGGAACAAATTGTGTCAGTTAGACAGAAACATTAAGCACCTAGCCTTTATAGATTGATTGGAAGTTGATGCACCATCAAAACATCACCTATCTCTTTCTGTCCACAAACCCCAAAAAATGCTAGCAGGGATCTCCAAATCTTCCTGATGGCTCTGTCAACTTTCCATGTGCGCTAACTTTCAAAAGGCTTCCTTAGTATTCTGAGGGATGTCCCAACTAGTCCAAAAATAGGGAAGACCATACTCCATAAATCTGTTGCAACTGTGGAAATTTTCAACAATCATTTTTCCCACATCTTTCTTTTCAACTATTTTTAAATAAAAAAAAAATAAATCTGTACCAACTGTGCCGTGTAGAAACAAATGATTGTTGATCTCTATACTATTATGACACATGTAGCATCTATTAATCATTTGGACTTTTCTTTTCCTTTAGTTCTCATGTGTGAGGCATGCTTCCTGTAGTGCAATCCAACAAAAACATATGATTTTAGGGGGTAATTGGTTCTCCAAATTAGCTTCCATGGCCAGCTAGTAACCTCCTTTGACAGAATAGCTCCCTTCCTTAGAGCTTTCCCACTTCAACTGGTCCACATTCTGGGCATTCACTGGACAGGTTTCTATTCTTGACAAGAGGCTCAGCAGATCTTCGAACTCCCAGTCTTGCATATTTCTTCTGAATAGGATGCTCCAAGTATTGTTTTCTCTATATCGGAATATGGTAGAGGTAGGATCACATGATTCGATAGAGGCTTGGGTAATCCTCCTTTAGCATACTATTCCCAAGCCACTTTTCCTCCCATAATTTGATGTGTATGTCCTGATTGAATTCATCCCAGAGTTTGCATGTGTTTCCAAGGTCCAACTCCAAGTGGAGCTCTGGAAAGCATAGTAGTGACTATGAATCCATGCTTGGCTTAGATTATCTCTTTCGATAGTGCGCCTTCTTGTGCACATCTCCATAGCCATTTCACTAGTAAGCTCTTGTTATGTGTAGTCAAATCTTTGATACCCAGGTCACCCTGTAGCTTAGGCATAGTGCATTTAGACCACTTAACCAGATGGACTTTGTGACCCTTGTTTCCCTGCCACAAGAAGTCCGTTCTGATTTTGTCTAATTGCTTTAGGATCTTTTTTGGGATAGGGAATGACGACATCAGGTATGTTGGGAACTTGGGATGCTATCTAGTGTACTATTGATAAGTGTGAGCCTTCCACCCATTGAAAGATACTGCAACTGCCATGAGGTTAGTTTCCTTTCAAACTCTCAACCACTCCATTCCAGGAGTTTTCAACTTTGAATTTTGCACCTTGTGGTGGGCCCAAATAGGAGGTTGGGAAGGATCCAGTATTACAACAAACAATTTCTGCTAGATTTCCTAGGTTGGGTACCTGATTAACAGAAAATTGGACTTTTGAGCAAGTAGATCTGTAGATGTGTAGTCCTGATGGAACCTCAAAAATGAGCAGAGTGATGTCCCGGTAGAGAACCTGGTTAGTATCACCCCACAGAATAATAGTGTATCATCGGCATACAGTATGTGGGAGATATTGACTGAATTCCCTGGACTTCTTATATATATATATATGTATATATATATATATATATATATATATATATACATATACACACACACACACACACACACACACACACACATCAAAGTCATTAAGCCAGTGCAGTTGCTTGGATCCAACAGTCTGCTAAACCGTCCATGGAAGTATGAAAAGAAATGGTGATGGTGGATCACCTTTCCATAGGCCTTTCTGAGGAGAGAAGGATCCCATTGGACTCCTGTTGATGAGAATGGAGTATTTCATTGTCATGATGCTGAATTTGATCCATCTGATCCACCTCTCCAAATCCCATTTTTCTTGGCAAAGCAATGAGATATGACCAATTCAGTTGTCGAAAGCTTTCTAATGTCTAGTTTGCAAATTATTCCTGGTTCTCCACTTTTTAGCTTCACTCCAACACTTCATTAGCATTGAGTGCAGCATCAGTGATCTGGCTATTGTTTATGAAGGCATTCTGATGGTTAGAGACTATTTTCCCCGTGACAGTTTTGTGTCTTTCAGCAAGGACTTTGGCTGCAATTTGGTATATGCTGCCAATTAGACTAATTGGCCTGTAATCTCTTAGTTCAGTTGCTTCTTTCTTCTTAGGAACTAGAGCTATGAAAGATGCATTTGTCCACCTAATCATGGGGCACTGTTGATGAAAGTGATTGAGGGCATTCATTATGTAAACTTTGATAAACTCCCAAGCCTTCTGATAGAATGCCATAGTATACTCATCAGGCCGAGGGGGGTTGTCAGGAGCACATGATTTGATCACAGTCGGTAATTCATTCTTTGTAAAAGCCAATTCAGGGATAACTTTCTCCTCTTCTGAAATGCTTTCTAAACACTGAAAATCAGGACTTGGTTTCCAGTTTTTATGTTCTGTGTACAAGTCATAGAATTTCAAGATTTCCCTTCCGATAGTCTGTATCTTCAATAATTGCATCACCTACTCTGAGCTTGTCAATACAGTTGTCCCTCCTGTGAGAATTAGCCATCTTCTGGAAGTACTTTGTGTTACTGTCTCCTCCTTTCGACCACAAACATCTTGAATTTTGTCTCCATGAGGTTTCCACAGCTTTGACCAGGTGCTGATATTGCAGTTTTAGAGCCAGTAGTGAGTAGCCTAGCCCTCTCTGTTGATGAAGGGGGTCTGGTTTCTGCCATCTGTTCCAACGCAGAGAGTTCAACTAGAATTCTCCTAATTTGGTTTCTACCTTGCCATAGACCTCTTTATTACAGTTTGTGATGTCCCTTTTGAGATTCTTCTTCTATTGAACAAGTATGAAGTCGGGACTGCCATTAACTGTGCAACTTTGCCACCATTCCTTTGTTTTATCAAGGAAGCCCTCAGCCTTTACCATGTGTTTACGAATTTAAAATAAGAATGGCCCGTCTCCCAATCACCACTCTCTAGCATCAAAGGTCTGGGTCTTGATAAAACCATCGGGAGAGCTACCTACTTAATTAAGTTAAAGCTATCATTCCATTCATACGAGAACAAGATTCTATCGATTCTGGAGGCTCGTATGTGTGCTTCACCTCTGGACCAAGTGAAAGTGGCATCCTGTAATGGCAGATCAATCAAAACCAGATCTTGTATTAATGCTGAGAAATCTCTCATGGGTTTGTTCTCCTTGTACAATTTAGCCTCTCGTTTTCATGTCTGCATACGTAAAGTCACCCCCCAAGACCCAATGGTCCGCCATAATCCCCTTATACCTATTTCATGCTATGATAATTCTCCCTCAGGATTGGTTTGCGGGCCATATATCCCAGTGGAGCACCAACTAAAATCCTTTTGAAGGGATTCTGGCATACATGTGATAGAATAAGAGCCTTGGTGGATATCTGTACATTGCTATTGGCGCTTGTCCCACAGCACTATCATCCCTCCCCTTGTACCACTGGGTTTTAATTCTGCCCCAATCAGCCCACCTATTGCCCCCCATATATGATGAATAAGTGTTGTTGACCAGTCTTCTACGTTCGTCGCCTGTAAACATATTATGTCAGACTTCCATTTATGAATCAGACATTTGAATTTAGCTTCTTGAGGGGAGAAATTTGTTGGGGTATTTCACAAGTTTTATTCTCTTACTCATATGACCAGTTAGGTGTGTTACAAATAGTTCCCATTATATTTCACTGTCAATCGTATTTTTCAATTTTCCTTCGGTAGTTTTGCCTAAAGATCTTGTAGTGCTCAGGTGTTGATTCTTTCTCTCAGGGTCCGAGTAGAAGTGCCCGGAAACAATATGCAAAAAGGCAATGGTTGCGAGAAATGGTCAAAATTTATAAGAATGTAGCTTCTGAAGCAGAGGGACTTGTAAGTTAATTATAAGATGTAGATATTTGCCTCTCTTTTTAGTTCTCAAAAAAATTATAAGATGTAAATATGCCAACTGTTGTTTCCATGGTATGTTATATTTGAGCACAAATTTTTTGCTGCGAAACTAGAAGGAACTGCAGGCTAATGGTGGAAGAAGAGCTGGTAAATTACACCCAAAGTGGCTTGTTAATGGTGAGACTGATGGCAGACCAATGGCACGTGTGAGTAGTGAGATACCGAGAAGTACTTCTTGCTTTTGCTTCTGAATCATGTATCAAAAACTTATATAATAGACTTTGCAGAGGAACTGGAAGCAGCAACAAAGCAAAACTGAATATCAAGAGGTGAATGGCCAACCAAAAGGACTAGTGAGTAATCAGACTTGAACAAATGTTTTAATTCTTCTGCATAGTCTCATTTCTGTTTATAAAGTAGTGTCCCACATGTAGCTGCACTGGAAGAAATCGCGGGAAGAAGATAAGGGTAGAGATACGAACAAACAAGATCAGGCGAATGAAAAAAGTACCTTATGTGGAGAACCAGGACAACACAATGATATGGAGGCTGAAATTATTCCAGGTTTGTTTTTTTAATGATTCAGCTGTCCTCCACTTTTCATGGAGAGGAGTTTTAGATGCTATTCTTCTTCCTCCCAGTTCTTAAAATATCAATCCAAATTAGCCGCTTCTTTCGCCATAGTTTCAGTTTTGCATTCTTTATTATGGAAGAACTCTGGTAATCAATAAAAATAAAAATATGGAAGAACTATAGAGTCTGAGTTTTTTCTTTTTTAATTTAATGCAGATCAAGCTTTGCAGCATGATCAAGTGCAAGAGGTAGGTTCGGCTATAGTTTGTATCATAATGTTCTTGCAATCAATTTCTCTTGAATTTTTATATAAAAAGATTCGAAGGAAGAGTTTTAGGTACCAAAAGTAGAGTTGTCAAGTAAAAATTTGTCAATGTCATTTTGAGATTTGTATTCAAGCTTAACAATTAAAGATGCTAATATAAGGAGAAAACAGATATCGTTATGCATTATATGTGGGCTATTTGGTTATAAATCAATATAAGATATTTCGAAAGAAAAAAGCACCAACTTTCTTTCATGAAGGACAGATGATTAGTTTTAGGTTGCACCATAAAAGCATCGATGTGTGGATAAGAATCCTCATTGAAGCTGGTCATAAATGACATGTAAGATACCTCATGTATGTAGAAGTTTATGCCACATGATCTAAAAAATTTATTAAATTACGATTATATCCAGTTTTTTCTTATAAGTCACATCGAGATAACTCCATTTTGTAAGGAAGATGGATCACAGGAGTTACTTGAGCTGAGTGAAATTGAATTTACATCCTGTCTGAGTGGATGTCACTGATCGGAATTTTGAACCCAAATTTGAGGAAGTCTGGTTAATTACAGTTCAGTGCTATTTTATGTTCAATTAAGTCCAAAAGTTTCTCTTTGGTACAGGACATGTGTCATCTCTTGAGATGGTTTGTTAGCTAGTGGGGTTGTGAGAAATATTGGAGAAAATATTATTGAATTGTGTATCTAAATTGTTACATTGAGACCCTATTTATAGACACTACATTGGAATCCTTTTTCAACTAGAATTCCTATTCCTACTAACTAGAATTCCTATTCCTACTAGAATTCCTATTCCTATTCTTATTTCTACTCCTATTCTAAGTAAGAAATACTTATTCCTATTCTAACACTCCCCCTCAAGCTGGTGCATACAAATCATATGCACCTAGCTTGTTACAGATGTAATTAATACGAGGACATGTGAGAGACTTGGTGAACATATCTGCAAGCTGATCATTTGACTTCACAAATTTTGTAACAATATCTCCGGAGAGTATCTTTTCTCTGACAAAGTGACAGTCAATCTCAATGTGCTTAGTCCTTTCATGAAACACTGGATTTGATGCGATATGAAGAGCCGCTTGATTATCACACACAAGTTCCATCTGATCAATTTTGCCAAATTTTAGTTCTCCCAGTAACTGTTTGAGCCAAACTAACTCACAAGTTGCTGTCGCCATTGCTCGATATTCTGATTCTGCACTAGATCGAGCAACCACATTTTGTTTCTTACTCTTCCACGACACCAAATTACCTCCAACTAGAACACAATATCCGGATGTCGAACGTCTGTCAGAGGGTGATCCTGCCCAATCAGCGTCTGTATATCCAATGATATGCTCATGACCTTGATCCTCAAAGAGTAGTCCTTTACCGGGGGCTGACTTTATATATCGAAGAATACGAACAACTGCTTCCCAATGACTATCACAAGGGGAAGTCATAAACTGACTTACAACACTCACGGGAAAAGAGATGTCTGGTCTAGTCACTGTGAGATAATTCAACTTTCCAACAAGTCGTTTATACCTTTCAGGATTACTAAATGGCTCCCCCTGTCCTGGAAGAAGTTTAACATTCGGATCCATCGGAGTGTCAATAGGTCTACATCCCATCATTCCTGTCTCCTCAAGAATGTCTAAGGCATACTTGCGTTGAGAGATAACAATGCCTGATCTAGACTGAGCAACCTCAATACCTAGAAAATACTTCAATCTGCCAAGGTCTTTAGTCTGAAAGTGCTTAAAAAGATGTTGCTTTAAATCGGTGATACCATCTTGATCATTACCGGTGATAACAATATCATCAACGTAAACAACCAAATAGATACATCGACCTGGTGCAGAATGTCGATAAAACACAGAGTGATCAGCTCCACTACGAGTCATGCCAAACTCCTGAATTACTGTGCTGAACTTCCCAAACCAAGCTCGAGGAGACTGTTTCAGACCATAGAGTGACCTACGCAATCGACATACAAGGTTACTAGACTCCCCCTGAGCAACAAAACCAGGTGGTTGCTCCATATAGACTTCTTCCTCAAGATCACCATGCAGAAAAGCATTCTTATGTCCAACTGATAAAGAGGCCAATGACGAACGGCAGCCATAGATAGAAAAAGACGAACAGATGTTATTTTAGCCACAGGAGCGAAAGTGTCACTATAATCTAGCCCAAATATCTGAGTATACCCTTTGGCGACAAGGCGAGCCTTAAGTCTATCAACCTGACCGTCTGGACCAATTTTGACTGCATAAACCCAACGACAACCAACAGTAGATTTACCTGCAGGAAGGGAGACAAGCTCCCAAGTACCACTCTTATGTAAAGCAGACATCTCATCAACCATAGCCTGCCTCCATCCAGAATGAGAAAGTGCTTCACCTGTAGTCTTAGGAATGGAAACAGAGGACAAAGACGACACAAAGGCATAATGGGGTGATGATAGACGATGATAACTTAAGAAGGTATAATGCGGGTTAGTATTTCGAGTAGATCGTATACCTTTTTGAAGTGCAAGCGGTGGGCTAGGTAGAGGCAAGTCCGCAGTAGGAGCAGGGTCTGGCGCATGACATGAATCATCTGGGACTAGGGTGGGACGGCGATGATAAGTTAGTAGTGGTGGCACTGCAACTGGAGATGTAGACGTAACTGTAGATTCCTCAAATGTTGGCACAGGTAAAACTTGAGGTATGGGTAAGACCATAGATGCATCAGTATCAGAAGATGTATAGTAAGGCTGAGACTCAAAAAATGTAATAGATGGAAGAGATTGCGAATAAACAATATCGGATAAAAGTGATTTATTACCAGAAATATGATCAGAAGCCCCAGAGTCCACGACCCATGTTCCAACAGTACTAGATTGCGACACACAAGCAAAAGAATTACCCGCAACAAACACATCAGGTTGTGCAACCGAAACTACTTGTGGAGACGTTTGCTTATTTGCACGATACTGAAGGAACTCATCATATTCTATCTGAGCAATATGAGCATTATTGGATGGTTGATTAGGTTGAGCACCATATGCTATTGGTAGAGATGACTGTTTACTTGCGCGATTTCGAAGGAACTCATTATATTCCTTTAGAACAAGAGGATCATAATTGGGTGGTGAACCATGCAAAATATGACATATTTCACGAGTGTGTCCAGACTTATGACAATGACTACACTTAGATCGAGGTTTCCCAAAACGTCCTCCACCTCGCCGATTCTCTGTAGACTGATATGTACGCTTTTCAAAGGTTTGAGATGCGAGAATAGAGGAGTCAACAGTGGGTGATGAAACGACTTTGTGACTAGGAGGTGCCGCAAGACGAAGGAGACGAGAGAATAATTCATCGATTGTAGGAACTGTAGGGCTAGCTAAAATCTGATCACGCACAGAATCATTATCAGGAGGAAGTCCAGCAAGAGTAAGAACTAGAAACAATGTTTGTCTGTGTTCTTGTTGTTTTTCGACATCCGTAGTTACTGGCATCAACGTGTCGAATTCCTCCATGACTGCCTGTACCTGTCCCAAGTAAGTAGACATATCGGATTCTTGTTTCTTTAAGTTGGTCAATCGAGATATCACATCATAAAATCGAGAGATGTCATTAGTGTATAAAGCACGTGCCTTTTCCCAAACTGCATAACACGTTTGGAATGGGCGAAACAAGGGCATCAATTTGGAATCAATCGAACGCCATAGGAGACTACATAATTGAGCATCTACTTTCTCCCAATGTGCTTTGACTTTTGCATCTTCCTCACTAGTCTTTGCCTTTACATTTACCACATAAGTCTTGTTTGTTAAATGATCGTGCACACCTTGACCCTTGCACCACAACTCAACTGACGAAGCCCAAGATAAATAGTTTGAACTTCCTAATAGGAGTTCTGAAGTGATTATAGGGCTAGAACTTCCAATCCCTATATTTTTAGAACCAAAAACATCACATCCAAAAGACATTATGCTAAATTTATCTCGGGAACAACAAAAAAAATCTTGATTATTGAGATCTGGCCGTCGAAAAAAACTGGCCGGATTTTTTTTTTCTTCTCACAATTGCTCTGATACCATGTGAGAAATATTGGAGAAAATATTATTGAATTGTGTATCTAAATTGTTACATTGAGACCCTATTTATAGACACTACATTGGAATCCTTTTTCAACTAGAATTCCTATTCCTACTAACTGGAATTCCTATTCCTATTCTTATTTCTACTCCTATTCTAAGTAAGAAATACTTATTCCTATTCTAACAGGGGTCATAGAGTATTGTTGTATATCCTGATTCTATAGTATATCAGTGCAGTCTCAGATGGAGATATTGATTGAATGAAAAGTTATTTTAATTCTTATTTCTCTTTAATTCCTCTTTGTTCTAGTTTATGGTGTTCCCCAGTTGGGAATCGCTAGAGTGGATTTCTCTGTGTCGTGTTTTGCACTTTAGTTACAAAAAGTTAGATATGCAACGTCTGATTGTAATGCTAATTGCAGAGGCCTTCTTGCAACAACTTGGAATAATAAACTGCATCTTCTTGCAGATAGCTTTTCCGTCAATTCATGAAGTTTGCCTTGTCAAAAATGGTAATTCAGACTCTGTAGCAGGACTTTCTGCCACAAACAAATCAAATCCAGTGCTTAATGCTGCTGAGAAGAAAACTAATGGCCCAGCTATAGGTAATCATCATTGTTATTGCACTGGCTATGTGGTAGAGTTAGTTGGAGGAGGTTTCATTAGATCAACGTTACTTTTCCTTTCCATTTGAGTCATTATAATTTGACTGTTTGTGGAAATGAACCATGGAAACCAAACACATTCTGTTCATAAGGTGTGAGATGATGCTTTCTGTTAACTCCTTGACGATTAGTCATTACAGTATTGTGCATTGAATTTCATGACTAGGTCTTCATGTTATTTGCAGAAAAAGGAGTAAACCTCTGGGAACAACACAGTGAGACCATCAACGCGGAGAAGGAACAGTTGCATAAAGAAAGTAGCTGGGGTACGTGGAGCTCCGCGAAGAAGAGCTCATGGTCAGAAAGAGCCTTGAAAGGCGGTGCTCGTGGTCCTACAATGGCCTTTCGAAGATATAAAAGATGAAATATGAGATGAAGCAAACTTGTATATATTGTGTTCCTTACTCTCACATTTTTCGCTGAATGAAGTCAACGAACTCCGTTTTGTAGGTATCAAGGGGAAACTTTGTTGCTTATAGTAGCAGCAAGTTAGTGTTACCTAAAGTTTATCTGGATGTCTTAGTTATAACTAGTATTTAAAAATGTTTCATATGTAAGCTTGACAAAAAAATTTAACCTTTCTTGTACTGTACTGCAAATCTGCAAAGTGTCTTAACCTAAAACTGGTTTGAGTTTTTGGTGCAAGTAATTCTAGCATGTGTGTGCTTTAAGCATGGTTTCCTGTTATTTCTTCCTCTCTTTTTACTCGAGGTTGAAGTGTATAATTGAAGGAAATGACATTTTATGCGGTTAATTTAATTATCTAATTTAAAAAAGAGGACAAATAATGTTTTTGTACGTAAAATATCTAGCTGGAATACTTTATTAGGAATTAAGATATTTACTTAAGTGTTTTTTAATTTGATTTTATTTTACATTATGTCTTTCAACTTTGAATGAGCGTAATACATTTGTATAAAATTAAACAAATAGATATATAAGTTGTATGTGATGTAATCTACGTAAGATACCACTAAGTTGGACTCAAATTGACACATGAGCACATGTGTCTATTGTTCAATTTATACATATTTGTGCACACCAAAAGTTGGAGAACATAAATGTAAATTGATGTTAAATTAAAAAGTACTCTCTCCGTCCCTATTTACTTGTTCATATTTCCTCTTTTAGATATTCCTATTTACTTGTCCATTTGGACAAATCAAGAAAGTACAATTTTTTTCTCGTATTATACTAAAATTCTTGAAAATTTTAAGTTTTAATTCATCATTTTTGAAACCATAATAAATAAGGATAAAACTGTAACTTCACTATGCTAATTATTGCTATGATGCTATCTTCTTTCTAAGGTGAACAATTAAATAGGGACAGAATTAGTATATTTATGTATTATGTATTGATTGAAACTGACTTAGTTCAAGTTTCTAAATATTGACAAATTTAACCGACATATCATTATGAAGCCTTAAATTTAATTATTAGTTGTATATAAGTTAATCATAATTTGTATCTCTCAAAATAAAATCATTTTCTTGTCCCAATACAAGTTAAATTTAACGGTCTAATTTGCAAACTGATTATTATGATCTAAAAAAAACGAATCCAATGTTTTTTTTAAAAAAAATTAATTCCAAAAAAACTAGCCGTTACAAAAGCCAAGAGCGTCTAAAGCTCAACGTGTACTTCTTTTTCTCGTCCATTGATGAATGCTAGAACCAGAAAACCCTAGCCAATCAGCAATATTACAAAACCCAAACTCCGACCAATTTTCCGGCGACAATCACATTGATTTTCCGTAGTGACGGATGGATGTCAACTGCAAATCCACTAGGCTTACGCCTAAGAAATGCTCCAAGAATACCGAAAATTTGAACCCAAATGTCGAAAACAGTCCGGGGTTTTCAAAATCTTGTAAATCACCAATGATGGCCAAATCGGCGATGAAAACCCAAAAGTCAGTTTCCAGAAACCCTAATACAAGTCAATTGGCTTCGCCTTCACCCAAAAACAAAATTCGTCAGAGGAAGTTTGTTATTGCCAAGAAGAAGAAGTCTAATAGAGATGAAGTGAACGGTTCAATGGTTTGTAAGTGTAATAAGGTTGGTGTTGAGAAAAAGAAGTGTCTTTGTGTTGCTTACGAGACTCTCAGGGCTTCTCAAGAAGAGTTCTTCAAGAATCGTGGTGTAAATGAACAGGAGGAGGAGAATGAAGTAGAGAAGTTGGATCGTCTTGACGAGTCCTTGATTTCAAACGTTCAGATTGTAACTGGGTGTCTTGGTGATTTGCCAGTGAGGCACAACCAGGAGGTAACAGTTCCTGTTTCAATTTCTGAGGGTGAATTAGTTGAATTGGCGGAAACGTCAAAGAAAGGGGGGGTGGGTTCGGGTGGAATGAATGTTGTTGGGACTGTAAAGAGGGGGAGGGAGAGGTTGTTGGAAGAAGCAAGACAAAGTGTACCTGACTCTAGTTCTGGGAAAGTGTTAAATCTTGTTAAGGCTTTTGAGAAGCTCCTCACACCAAAAAAAAATGTGTGTGAGGAGAAAGGGGAAAAAGATGAAAAGGAAGAAGAGTCTAGCAAGGAACAACAAGGCTTACAGCCCCCCATGATTCCTGAGACACAGGTATCTTCTTCTTCGTTTTGTCCACCGGATATTTTCCTCACCTCCGAGAGTTTAGGCTTGGATTCGCGTCGTGCCTCCTCATTGGATAGCAGTCATGGATGGTTAGTACTCGAAACACCACTGCTTCGTTTTATTTTCTGTTTCACTTTTCAATATTAGAAGGATTCACTATATATCGACTAGTCTTAAACTGATTTTCAACTCTGCTTTATCTGAGCTTGTATATGGTAGATTCATATAGTAGAGTCCTATTTGTTTATGATGGAATGTAAGTTTTGCTTGCTGTTATTCTTTTGCCCTCATTTGGGTGCTGATGATTTTTTTTTTACTTATTTTTGCTATTTGAAGCTTCAGTATTTCAAGCAGGACTTCTGGTGGTGGTCAAAGAAGCAGACGCGATGTAAGAATTTACTAATCCATCACCGTTAGACGAGCAATTTGTGTTGGCCTCTGTTGATTTATTTTCATTTGTAATGCTGCAGAGTGCTGAATCAATAGGCACGCTTCCTAGAAGAAGCTGGAAGAGAAGGCATCGCAAACCGACCTCCCAGAAGCCCTTCAAACTTATAACTGAGGTTTGTGATTTCTGTGTTTGGTTACTCTAGCATTACCTACTTGGTTGCTTGTTGTGCAAATATGACCAAATATGTGGTAGCATTATGTCTGGTTGAGGATGTGCTTATTTTTACAAATAATTTCTTAAACCGAACGGACTAGGAAAGCAACAACACCATACACAGTGCAATCCCACAATTGGGGAGGGTAGAGTGCACGCAGACCTTACCTCTAACTCGTGGAGGTAGAGAGACTGTTTCCGAAGACTGGACTATGAAAGATGTATGGAATTTTGTGGCTACAAGAAAATCAGAATATTGGTCTTTAAGTTCCCTCTGTTGTTGTCGTTCATAATGGTCATTTTTCGCTGATCACTAGGTGGTCTTTATTTGTATAGTTTCCTATTCTTTGAATCCACCAATTAATTGTGTCCTTTCATTGTTGAACTGCATATATATCAACCTTTTCAATTTAGGGTGTCATGTAAATCTAGTTAATCATTTACCAATTTACTTGAGGAGTTGCTTAGATTGGCTATTGCTGCAGGAAAGGGGGAAAAGCAAGGAGCAGGAATTTGTTAAGAAAGTGCAACAAATGGTGGAGGAAGAGGAGAAACAGAGGATACCAATTGCACAAGGCCTTCCATGGACAACAGACGAGCCAGAGGTAGCATAAGCTTTTCACCGTAGTCATTTCTAATAAATACTTTATATGTGAGTATATCTGCAAGATTATCGTGTTACTATGCCCAGAACTTAAAAGGAGATGCATCTTGTTGATCTAATATTTTACTGACTGGAGTTTTCTGAACCAAAATAAAAGAGAAATTAAAGTAAAATGTTGTTGGAAGTTCATGTTGTTACCTCTCTCACTACACACATCTTTTGCACTTGGGATTATATACGTCAGCCAAGTGCATGTTGTTATTACCTCTCTCACTACACACATATCTTTTGGACTTGGGATTATATGTCAGCCAATGAAAACAAAACTGAATCACTCCATTTTCAACTGTATAGTGTTTGTCAAAGCCTCCGGTAAAAGAGATCACAAGGCCAGTTGATCTGGTGCTGCACAGTGACATTAGGGCTGTTGAACGTTTTGAGTTTGACCATCAGGTAAACTTTTTTTATTCTTTATTAACTTTGGTAATTCATTTACCTAGATTAATAGCTCTTCATGAGAGGTAAGCTTTAGTTTCGTGCAAAATGCTGCTATGAATATTTTCTCAATTTTTGTTTTGTCAAGAATATTTCACACGGAACATGTAAAAATGTATGTCTGTGTGGAAAGATTCCCTAAGAAAGTGCAACAATAAGAGGACCCAAGCAATTTTCTTCCAGTGAAACGCTTGCATATGTACAGAAATAACCAATGTAAGTGCATTTGTATCAGGTAGCGGAAAAACTGAGCTATATTGAACAATACAAAATGGAAAGAGAGAGACTACAGAAGGTAAGCCAAGCAAATTTTTGGGATGAAATGCATGTATGCAATTTTGCACTTCCATTCTTATTTATATCTTTTATTATTTACCTTCTCTAGATGGCTGAGGAAGAAGAAATTAGGAGGCTGAGAAAGGAACTTGTTCCGAAAGCTCAACCAATGCCCTACTTTGATAGGCCTTTCATTCCTAGAAGGTAGTAACAAATTTCCAACTTTAGTTCAACTACAAGCTATTTTAGATGAGCATTATTTCTAAATAGGAAATTTGGTGGTCTACATTAGGTCAGCAAAGAATCCTACCATGCCAAGAGAACCAAAGTTCCATTTACCGCAACACAAGAAGATCAAGTCCTGCGAGTCTTTGAATGACATGTACATACACAGCAAGAACGACTTGGGATGCAGCGATGGCCTGTGAGACAGTCCTATATTTGGATTTGTATCACCAATTCATATTCTTTTATTCAATGGTGTATATGAGCACTAGTTTTTTCTTAATCGTCTCAATGTTGATAAAGAAAAAGAAACAGTGGTTTTGGCTCAATAATATGCCATCTCTATTGGCACAATCCCCGGGTACTTGTGTGATTTGAATGAAAACATTTTGATTGCCCCATTTTTTCGATTGAAATGATCGTTGTTACTTCCTCTTCCCGTTGTTCATCAATTCATCACCAACCTTTTTGATATGTAACTTAGGCAGCAACCTTATTGGAGATTTTACTGTATTACCATGTTGTTTAGTTGATGATCAGATGAAGAAACAAACTCTTGGCTCTTACCTTGGTTTGGTTTTATTTTGTTGTGGGAAATTTGCATTTTCTATTCCTTAAATATTGACAAATTCTGGCACCAAGGGTGTGACCTAGCAGTCAATGAAGTGGTTGAGAATCATGAGGTCTCAGTTCCAAAATTCAGAAGAGATAAGAAAACACTAGGTGATTCTTCCATATGTCTTAATCTTGGTGGATAGAGTTGTTAGGTATCCGTTGGTCGGGGGTGACAAGTATCCCGTGAAATTAATCGAGGTACATGGACATAAAAATAGAAAGGGACAAATTCTGATTATGATCCTTCTATGTATGCTCAACTACATTTAAGTTTTAACTATTTAACCTTCAATTACTAAAAGGTGCTGCACTTTTGATACTTTTTCTTGTAAATCGTCACCAATTTAACGAATTATTGACGATTGAAATAATTAATTACTCATGTGTTATATTAAATGAGTAGTCTAATATTTTGGGGTACCTTATTTCCTTTAT
This sequence comes from Solanum sitiens, assembly GCA_016801875.1. Classification (NCBI taxonomy): domain Eukaryota; kingdom Viridiplantae; phylum Streptophyta; class Magnoliopsida; order Solanales; family Solanaceae; genus Solanum; species Solanum sitiens. The sequence continues at coordinate 455,242 of JABWTJ010000051.1, read as the reverse complement.
AAACAGACCAAAAACACATATTTAATTAATTTACTCGCAGAGGAATAAAAAGACAGTTACTCCTTTTTGAAACTTGTAAACACCTTGTTGGATAGAGAATAGTTTAATTAGAGATATGCACAATTGAAAATCACATGCATGTTTTGCCAATTGGGCAACAAATTTTCCACGAGATAATAATTTTAGTAAAATCGTCATCTATTTATCATGTTAAATTGTTGACAAGTTATGTCCGATCATATCGGATTGATAAATTGTTATTTGATTTGTCATAACTTTTGTTTTACTAAAAATAAAACACTTGTTGTATTCATTCTCTCTATCTTACTAAATTACACAACTCAAAAGTCCCTATCGGCCGGCTCAAATCTCAATGCTTTGGGAATAAGGCTTCTGCCTTGGGGTTTAAATTTTGAGGCCCTCAAATTTTTATCAAGAATATATTATGTGTTAAAATTTCTATATAAGAAATTAATTATTTATGATAAAAAGTACTTTGTTAGAAATAAGAATTAATAGTGAAAAGTGTTGAACAAAGTGAATTATAATTTTTTTTTAATTTCTTTTAAAATTTTAGTTTGAAGCTTACTACAAGAATATTAAAATGGATTATACCATGACATCAACTTCTTGCATCAAATTCTATGGTTCTAATTCTTATCTTTATTCAATATTTATCAACTCAGTGAAAGGATGTTTTTCAATGTTGAGTTGATAAAATTTTATCTAAAACTAAAAATTGAAAAAAAAACAATATTAAAATACTAATGATTTTCATCTAAATAGTATAAGAAAAATAAATTTTGAATAAATATATATATGAGGTTTGTTTATATTTTAAGTCCTGAATTAAAAATTTGCTTTTAAGCCCCGAATCACATTGAGCCGCTCCTACCCATCGAACTGATAAAACGTTCAGGTGTTGTTTGATTGATTATAGTTCTATTATACTAACAAAACTTTGTCATTATTCATTCAACCCATCTTACTTTACATTCTTGCGTCTTATTCATAAGTTTTACCAAACATACGAGAGCTGTATAATTTTTTTTAAACAAATAATATAAAAAATATTATAAATTATAATAATCAATAACTTAAAATATTTAAAAGAAATAAAAATAAATTATAATTTAATTGTATCTCTAAATTTTAGAAAGTTACCAAATATATTTACTCCGTTCCATTCCGTGTGTAATAAGTAATATTAATAGGAGTATTATTTCCCTTACATGATCGGAATATAGAAACTAATGAAGTTATATATAAGTAGTAGTAATTGCCTTTTTCTTCTCATTAGCAATAAGAGAGAGAGAAATAAATAATGGAGAATCATGCTGCGGCGGCGACGACGGCGAAGAAAAGAAGCAGGGGACGGCAGAAGATTCCAATAGAGAAGATTGCAAATAAGAATAACTTACAGGTGACATTCTCAAAGCGTCGAGCAGGTCTCTTTAAGAAAGCCAGTGAACTAAGTGCATTATCTGGTGCTCAAGTCGCCGTCATTGTTGAATCTCCTGCCGGTAAACTTTTTTCCTTCGGAAATCCTTCTGTCGACTCTGTTATTAATCGATTTGAGAAAGACGAAGATGATGGGTTCAATTCGGGTAATTGGTGGGAAGATGTGTGTTTGGAGAATTTAGGGTTAGAAGAACTTGAAGAATATATGTCTGCCTTGCAAGTTTTGAAGAGGAATTTATTGAAGAATGAAGCTAGTAGTAGTAATGATGATTTGAGTATGATGCTCAATGATGATGTGTTCATCCCCAATCTCAATCTCAATCTCACTTTGGAGAGCTTCCTCTTCAGTACTAATTTCAATCAAAATACACAGGGAATTTAAGTTGCTAATTTCATTCTTTTTTTTTCTTCTTGTTGCTATTTTAACTTCTGATTTTTGTACTCAGTTATTGACCCGAAAGCTAATGTATTCTTTACATTGATGAATTTGAATAGGTAAATGACTTTTCTCTAATGAAGTAACCAAAGGGGATGTAGCTCAAATGGTAGAGCGCTCGCTTTGCATGCGAGAGGCACGGGGTTCGATCCCCCGCATCTCCAATGATTTTTATTTTTTTTTCAAATCGAAAAGTATAAACAAAATTTCTTCATTTTTGAATACTACTGATGTCAATCACCATGCACCTCTATAGCTATAATAAGTTGTTCTGCATTTCCCTCTTGAATTCGGCGTAGTCTGAAAGCAAGCTACCGTTTACTTTACTCTTCATGTTCTGCAGTAGTCCCCTTAGCACCTGTTCAAAATGGAAGAGGATTAATGGTAGTACAGAAGTTAAACTCCTTCGAAAGAGATTAGGTTCAGTATCTGACCGACTCTGCAACATCTCTACGAACAGCTTCAGGGACTAAAGCTAGGACGGGTGGAAGAACAAAGCTAATACTCATCTGTAGTTGACCTTTCAGCCTGGTCCGTGGTCCATTTCTATCGGGGTAAAGAGAGCCTTTTACACCAAGTGAGAACTCAGATGGCTTCAGCACATCATCCAACCCCTGAAGCTCCCATCTTATCTGCATATTTACATGGATTCGGGTCCACATCATTCCTTACAAAGACAATGAAAGCATGATTGAAAGAACTAGTTGAAAGGTTTGGTTTGACACTTACTATGTCGAGTTCAAGAACCTTAGAAACATTATGAGGGACCCCGGGTGGGTACTCGACTCCTTTGGTTTTACATCTCAATCTCATATCAATAACTGGCAAGACAGTGATCAACAGGAACTCTATGGGTAACATGTGAATTCTCCACTCTTCCTGCATAGAATAAGTAGTCAAGCATATATAAAAATGCATGTTTTAATACTGAAAAGAGATCACCAACCATTCAGTCTCGACATTAAAAGAGGAAAAAAGGGCTTTTTTTGGAAGTTCCGTCAAACTAAGACAAATTCTATGATTCATTTGTGTTTCTGTAAGTGTACATTCAGCTCAAACTTCAAATTGGCATTCATCACCGTCTAATCAGTTAGATTCCATGCATGAAGTGATTGTTTTTATCGGATTGTCAATTAGAAAGGTTTAAACACAGGATAAAAAATTGGAGAAGCTTCAAGCATTTCAAAGATTCAATTCTTGAAGAAGATAACACATGACAGAAAAAAAAAGACAAAGTTAGACCAACGAAGGAGTAGGCATGAGTCATTTTCTGAATGCCCAGAATGGTGAGAAGTTCTAATTTGGAATATAAGTGTAACCACCTTGTGCATTTTGTTAATAATAACGATCACAAAATCCAAGGACATTCAATCCACAGAGTTTGAAATGAATTTGTGCAGAGCAAAGAGAGAGTATTGAGATAAACAACAGCTAGATAGCCAACATACTTAGAAGGTTGTAACGGTCGAGAGCAGTTTAGTAAAACCCAAAATAGTGAACTCAGAGAAATAGAGCGTCTAAAGAGCTTGATTACCTTGAAGTGAAGATGCAAGGAAACAGGACAACCTCACAGCTGATTTGCTCAAATGACTACGGAAGTAGAAATAACATGAGACCTACTTATTACCCGGATATCTTTGTTTGCTGAACTACATTCTTCACTTTGTTTTCCGACCAGATATTGTGTTCATCAACAAGAGACTCAGGTTTATAAATACTGATTATACGAGTCAAAGACTCATCATCATAGTAACATCGGACATGAGCTAAACAAGTTGACTTTCATTGGACTATGACCTTATGAAAAGAATAGCAAATGCATATCTTCATGGTTTAAGGCCTGAACTGAAGAGCAGAACTTCAGACAAGTGACATGTTGGTGCTCAATTAGCACACAAACAAACAAAACACACGAGATTAATATGAAAGTGGACCTTCAACTCGCTCATGGTGTGAGGATTTGTCCGAGCCATATAACGAACCAATTCCTCAATCAATGTGAGATACACTTAACAACCTTTAATCCCTCCACATCCCAGGACCGAACATATGGTACTTGGTCAATACAAAACGGGGGCTCAACATTGGATAAACCAAGAACGGAAATGGATACTCGGTTGAGAAAATGGACTGTGGTCTAACTCTAACCCGAAGGGCCATTTGGTTGAAAACAAGTTATACCATACATTGCATAGTTTCCAAGAAGTTATTTCTTTACAAAAACACCCTTCTACCTTAGTAAGGGCCGCTTTTTTACCTTTACACAAATATTTCAAAACTGCTTAAAAGTTTGGCTTAAAAGAATCTAAAATAAGTCCTCCCAACGGAAACTTAAAAGGGGTTTGAAGGACCTCAGGGGTGTTTTGTCATTTTTCATTGTTTTATCTCGAGATAACTAATCCCATTTCTGTTACTAAAATTAGTTCATGAATTAAGTATTTCCCAGGAGTAGAAAACACATTAATGGTGATGAATACCTGATTGAGTTGATGACTTCTTCTTTTGTCAGGAAAAATGGCCTTGAACACTCGAGGTTTATTCTCCAGATATCGATCAAAGCAAGCCTGCCCAAATTCAATTATTCAACTTAATTGATTTACAAGTAGATAAAGTTAAAATTGAGAAGTCGAATACCCCAGGGTTTTCATAGAGAGGAATGTCAGTGCTAATTCTGCAAGTGTAAGTTGTAGCATTATCTATAATCTGGGATTTCACAATCAATTGATGTGACTTCCTTTGCTGGAAGAAGAATTTTCCTTTTTCGTTTAATTTGGGGACGAAGAAATTGTTGTGGAATGAAGATGATGTATGAGGTGCTGCAATTTTTGCCATTTAGCTGAGGATGACTTAATTGAATGGTCTAATGATTTTGACAAGGACTCCATTAATGTTGAAATGGTGGAGAGTGATAGACAGATAACCATATCTACTCTACATACATGTGGCATTTTTTGGTCCATCCATCACAACACTCTCTTGTTACTTTCCTATTTGGTCTTATTAAAGGAGCCTTCGAGAGCGGGGATGGAGCTAGATGGGATTCATAGGTTCGGACAAACTCAATAGTTTTTTTTTTTTTTTTATAGATCTTATATTAGAAAATTATGTGATTGATAATTCAATGATAAGGAAGGAGAAGGAAATATAAAACTCCCAAAACTCCTAATACCAGCTCAGTTTAAATTGGGAGTGTTTGAATATATAATGAAGTTGTTTTTCTTTACTTTTTTGCGAATAGTTTAGAGTGATAATACATTATTGTTATTTACCTATTTTTGAAAAATCTAAAATTCAACTTCAGAATTTTAGAATTGTATGTCCAAATATGTTTTCGGAATTTAACTACAAAAAGAAAGTGAATTTTTTATGGTTAAATGTCTTGATCTGTGCTTTATTAATTGAAAATTAGGCTTCAAACGACATATTTTTATCTATGTAATTTTTTTTTTTCATTTTATTGAATATGAAAATTTGTGAGTTTGAGTGATTTTAGCAAAGGCTTCCGTGTAGTGCGGATCCAACAACTTGTAACCGTTTTTTCCCCTTTTATAATCTGTTTCAACTAACTAACTAACTTCTCATATTTCTTAGGACCATTTCCAGCTTCTCACTTCTCTAATCAAACAGAAAAATTAACACAAACCATGTCTTACTACCCGAAAGGCCACCGTCACAGTGACGATGTCCCTGAATTCGATGAGTATGATCGAACTCCTTATGGTGGTGGATACGATATCAAAGTGACATATGGCAACCCAATTCCACCATCGGAGGAGACTTGCTATCCTCTGTCTTCTGAGTCTGATGATTTCGACCATGATCGGCCTCATTACACTTCCTCTGCCGAACCATCTGCTTATGGTGATGAAGCTCTTGATAATGAGTACCAGAACTATTCCAAGCCCAAAACTCGTCCCTCCCGTTCCCGTCCATCTAAGGATGAGGATGAAGATGAGAACCCTCGTCGCAAGCCTGGGATGAATCGTCCTAGTGGAGGAGGTTATGGTGGAGAAAGTGAGTATAATGAACAGCGCTCGGAATACAATGAGCCAAGTTCTGATTACGGATCAGGTTATGGGAGGAAAAATGACGATGATGAGTATGGATCAAGGCAGAGGAGGAAAAGTGAGGACGAGGAGGAAAACACACAATACGGTTCTGGTAATGGACGCAGAAAGACAGACTCTGAGTATGGATCAGGGTATGGAAGAAATAATGAGTATGAGAAGAACTCTGGTTATGGACGAAAAACAGACACTGAAGAATACGGATCAGGATATCGAAAAAATAGTGAGTACGAGGAGGAAAGGCAGGAATACGGTTCTAGTGGATATGGGAAGAAGACAAACTATGGAGAGGAAGAGGACAGTGGGTATGGAGGGAAATCAACTAGTTATGGGCATTCAAACTACGAGACAACAGAGGGTGAAGGGTATGGAACATCATTTGAGAGGCCTAGTTATGGAAGGTCTGAGGAAGAGGACTACAGAAAACCCAGCTATGGAAGGCGTGACGATGATGATGAAGGCTATGGTCGTAAGAAATATGTAAGTACCTGATCAATTACTCTTCCTAATTTCTGAATGAAACTCAGTTTTGTGCTCGATCTCAGCTTCACTTATCTAGAGTTTTTACTCAGCTTTCATTGATTTGATCTTATAAATCGGCAGGGTAATGATGAATCGGACGAGGACGAGGATGAGGAGAAGAAACAACGCTGTAGGAGTCACCAACGTCGCCAAAACTATGACGATTGAGCAGAGTGCTTCTATCACCTGCACCACAGATTCATTCATGCCTTACTAGAAGTTATAGTAAATAAAGTTGGCATGTCTTCATCAGTGTTTGGTGTTTTGTTCCATTACAAACACTGATGATTAAGCAGAGTGCTTTTGTCATCTGCTTAATATTAATGCCATATAACTAGCTATTAGTAAATAAAAGTTGGCATGTCTTTGTTGTGTTTTGTCTGTTCACAGAAAGAAATATTTGCAGTAACTTGTAGTAGTAGCTATTTTTCTCTTCTCTACTTGAATAAAAACCCAGACTTTTCAAGCAATACTATGCCATAAATAGTGAATTGCAACAATGGACTTAATATGGACTAGAGGGAGTATATACAAACGGCATAAGTAGGGAAAAGTAGAATTCTTCAATAGTATTAATGATAAACGTTTACAAACTACACTAATTGGGGATCTTATATGTCAGATCTCTACAGTTGCCAACAGTGGAAAAACGTTTTTCTTCTTTTACTCTCTTTTCAAAGTTGCAAAAGTTTTACATTGATATCTTGTTGTACCATCACATGGAAAATGCCATAGAATCTTCTTCGTCCAATTTGTTTTAAATCAATACTTGACAAAAATGGTAAAAAGATAAAAATAAAGGTACATTATAAAGTTAGAAGGTTAAATGCAATGAAAACTAATTCAAAGGAAAACTTTTGGGGAAAAAACAGTCAGCCCCATCATGACACTTCTTTGTTTATCAATTATTGGAAAAGCTACATAGTGACATGTAATTATATATTGAGTTACCTAATTCATCTTTTGAGGAAGATGCAGCTGAAGAAGACAACATGCTAAAGCAGCAAATATAGAATTGTCACAAAGGTCCGTTGAGAAACAACTCGCTCATCTTCTGCCCTTGCTAAGAAGCAACACTGGAATACAAAAATCACAGTTGTAGAAGTGAGAGAATAAGAGAATTAAAAATACTTACTTCTATCTGGCCTTTCTTGGCAAACGTTCGACCATTCTTCGGTAGAAGCTCCAGCTTTTCACTCAAACTGTATTCTGTCAGATTCTTGGGGGCATACACGGACACCTAAATACTCAACTCGGTATGATCATATATACTTATGACTGATCCATAGACAGCTCAAAATGACTAGAATGTGCATGGGTCAAGTAATTTCACTCTCCTCCTTCACAGACAGAATACATTACTTAAAGTTATTGTGCCCTACTGCCTCTCAAATTGCAAAAATAGGCATTTGTAGATGATCATCAAGCTTTTGTGATTACCACAACATTTAAAGTTAATTTCTTTATATTATTGATTGGGTAAGCAGTTATTCAGACCTATAGCACACAACGCAGAAAGTGCACAGTTTTAGCACTATACTACATAATGAAGAAAACAAAACAAGATAGGTCAACTCTATTTTGGTGAACTGGAAACTTCAGGATTCATCTCTTCACCATTCTGAGAGGCAACCAATGAGTCAGAATCGGAGTCTTCTGCTGTTACAGCACCTGGGCTATCGTTATCTTGGTTCCCAGAAGTAGATGAAAATGATAGCGGGTTATGTGTTGAGCTTGCTTTCTTTAGTCCCTGAATGGCTCTTATTGCAGCTAGCGTGCTTCGGTATATATCCCCATTTTCTTCCCCCTGTGGAAATGTTGTATCAGGGAGAACATTGGAAGCATAAGAAGTAGTTGCTCCCATCTGTTCATCTGCAGGGGCAGCTGATTCAACAACTTCTGCTTCCAAAGGAAATAGGACCTCAAGATTAGCCTCACACTCATGGACTAATCTCGTCAGAGGTTCCGTAGTAAAGATCGGCTGATGAAGTGCAACTTGTGTAAAAGGAAGACGCAACAATCCCCCAGTTCGTTTATCATACTTCTTCAAGATCTTAACAAGTCCTAATCAAACAAAAAATTGTTAGAGAAGATACCATGTCCTTGCATAAATCAGAGGTAGTTATACCTCTAAACCAAGAAATCTTACTTTCAGGTTAAACTAAAGTATGACTAGTTATGTGAGAGTTGTCTGTGTTTGGCTGTTTGCCGAGTAGAGCTAGTAGCTCCCATAATTTTACATCACCCCTATTCCTCTCTAATACCCATCATCTGTTGTCCCCTCAAAGTATAAAATCAGAAAGAAAAAGTGAACTGGTAGAAGGAATTAGAAGTAGAGGAAGAGAATTAAGCAAGAAAGAATCATCATCAGAAAATGGAAAAGGATATTGGGGAAAACAAAAACTCAGAGTTGGAGTAAATGTGTTAAACATTAAACCGCATGCGGAGAAGTGCCTAAAATACCTTTAAACTATCGAATTTGGTACAAAAATACCCTTCGTTAACCTTTTGGCTCCAAAATGCCCCTGACGTCAACGTATTGGCTCTAAACTACCCTTATTTTTAACGGTCCACTTCAAAAATAAAATTAAGAAATTCATTTATTATGTGGTGCATTCCTATTTGCTATTATTAAAATTAACATAATTAATTAATCTCAAATCATAATCCGGATCTACCCATAACCTATATCCGCCTCCGTCTAAATGTGGTTCCCTATCTTCATCTTCTTCATTTTTCTTAGTGATTCTAAAAATCTTCTCTTCAATCTTGGCTTTTCTCTGTACTTGAGTTTTAACAATCAAGTCTGCTTCTTGAAATGCAACAATAAGATTTTGGGTCAAAAACGGTAACTTTTCATATCCAAATCTAGCTCTAAATTTTGTCAAATATATGGGTAAAATTTTCATTAGGCGTCTTATTCTTTGGCTGAAATTTTTCTCTAAAAGTCATACATTTTTATCTTTGCAACAGGTCTTATGTTCTGTCTATCATTCGATTTTGTCTTCGATCTCCATTCTTAAACTTCAAGGTCCTTCATTAGCTAAGAAATATCAATGATGGCAGCTTCTTGATCTTGTTCTCTGAACATTCTCCTTGTGATCTTCATGAACTTGGATTGGAGTTACATGAAGAGTGAGTGTGAAATTGAGAATTTGATCTTAGTGGTGGTGAATTATTAAGAAACCCATCTGATGCTTCTGAACATAGAACTCTTTCTTGCTTTAAATACCCCAATGTTTTTTATTATCTTTAAATTCTTGAGAAGCTTTATCTTCAATAATTTTCAATTTTGAAATTTTCAATAGAAAGTAATCAAATTATAAAAGCTAATTTCTTGATTTAATGAGGCTTTTAGGCAGGGAGGATATGAGTTATTGGGTGGATCTGCATTCTGATTGGAGATTAATCAATTAGGTTAATTTTGATAATAGCCAATAGAAACGTGCCATGTAATAAATGAATTGCTTAATTTTATTTTTGAAATGGACTGTTGAAAATAAGGGTAGTTTAGAGCCAATATGTTGACGTCAGGGGCATTTTGGAGCCAAAAGATTAACGAAGGGTATTTTTATACCAAATTCAATAGTTCAAGGGTATTTTAGGCCCTTTTCCGAACTGCATGAAAATGTGGGGCGAAGTGAGCATTCCAAAACTTGGATTAAATTTATGATAGTCAAAACTGTTTTGGAGTTGCATTCCGTTTCTCTATCTTATAGCTGCATCTTTACCTCAGTTTATGTAGTTAGATGAGTTGCTTGTAAGAGTCACATAGGGAATAAGGAACCAATAACAGTGGAGAAAGTGGGTAAGAGTCTAAGACACGTGCAGATTGGGAAAAGGATGGTGTTGGGAGGACTAGGTGGAAGAAGAAGGGTATGAAAGATGGAAGGCTTTGAGGAGGAACAGCACCTGATGGATGTAAAGAGAGAGAGAGAGGGGAAGAGAGGGATGATGTAAAATTCAGATGGCAAACAAGGCCAACTCTCATAACTAGTCATAATTGTATTTAACACACTAAAATTTCTCCTCTAATCCGTAGAGCACTATGATGCTGGAAATACATAACTATCAAGGGTAACAAATTTCAGAAGCGCAAGGTGAAAATCGACAGACAAAAATTCTATACCTGCAAAATTTAATGAGCTGTAATTTTTCAGAAGAACCATCTCCCCGTGTATGGAAACAAAGTCTTTACGGATGTTCATCATTTCTTCACTGAATTCATTGTTTGTTGCAAGAACTCCATCTTTGTCGCTCTTCTCCTTCACACGTTCAATTCTTTCCTTCAGTTCCTGTTATACAAGTAGAGAAAAAAAATCAAATCCACACTATAGCAATTTGAGACTCGCTATGTATTACAAATATCTTTGAGAAATAAAAATTCAATAATACTGCAATACGATGACTCTCATTCTGTTTTTATGTTTGATATCTTACACACTTTTTCTTGCATCCTTCCAATGCCTACCCGTCCATTAAGATAGGGAAAAAGATAACACTGTCCATTCTCAGTACTTTTCTAAACTCACATAGTGGACTATGAATCAAAATTCAGAAAATGCGCCCATAAGTACCAAACTGAAAAATGCATCCTATTCCACTGTCTGCCTCCAAAACTTTTGAAGTGGCCACCAGGCCCACTACAAATTACATTTTCATCCTCTACAACCAAATAACTCACTCCACCGCAGACCTTCAAGCATCACAGAACCCCATACCATGCTGTCTCCACTGTGCACCAGCCACGATTGTTGTTAGTTGGCCAACGGAACTGTAGCTCTGCCACCCCCGTCTCACCTTACTACTTCTTAAAGAATCTTAATTTCACATTCACCAGTCACGTCCGTCATTTTGCCACAATTCTTCAGTCCTTGCATCACCATTAACACACCCACAGCTTTTCTGGAATCCTTCCACTGCCAGAACTCATTTCTGATGGATTACCCAAAAAGTAAACATTTTGATAGTTACTTGACTCCACATTCCAATCGCAAACTACGTAATGTTTGTAATTGATGAACTTGGTCAGAAACCAGGCATGATGACAACAATATTACTTTCATGACATTGAATGTGAAGTCAAAATTCGATTCTAAATGTATATTCAGGCCTGAATAGGACAGTTGCAGATTGAATATGCAATTATAAGGGCTTCATACTAAAACTTGACAACTTTAATTTGCACTTTTCAGTAACAATACTCAACAAAGTTGTCTAGAATGATAGCCATATTCCTGTCTTTATGCTATAATTTACTCATGATGCCTTATGCGGTAAAGGCTGATGGGACAAGGAAATCCTGCATAATTATATATTATGGAGTGTAACAATGAACCTTAAATGTGTTGTATATATGTTAAATGCATTTGGTTACTTCTGACACCAGATATCATATAATAACTCCTTTCACCAACTACCAATCCCAATCCTGGACTAAGACGGATGACATGCTCCACCCAAAGCCCTACACTGACACAGGTACCAGATAAAAAAGAGTTACGAACCCACCCCATTTGTTCTGAAATGTATCATATTCTGATCCAGATCAAGAAAAGTTAAAGACCAAGGTCATCATTGGATCCAATCATTTTCAAAAGAAACTTGGTCTCAGTTTATGATTAAACAAGTGGTGCATTCATTATGCATGCAACTCCCTAACTACTAGTACACCTCATGAACCGACCAAGGGAGGGGTTGACTCCGATGCCGGGTTTTGAGGATCGAGAGCAGCTTTGGAAACGGCACAAGTGAAGTGAGTCACTCCATATATGTAATATGGGCAAGTACAAGAGGTTAGTATTATGGAACTTTTTTCACTTTTTAGTTAAATTAGAGTAAAAATATATGCAAGAGACTGGGAAGCATTGACTATAAGGCAATCTAAAGAATAAAGTGATACTAACAGAGAGAATCAATTGTTTCTACTGAATGTTTAGTTTTATTAGTGGGTGTGAGATTTAATTATTTCGCATGGTAAGTACAAAATGAGGTGTTTCATACAGTAATGATTTGAATTTAGGTTTATGTTTATACTCTGATTGCGTTAAATATTGTGAATTTTATTAATGGAAATGTTATTTAAATAAGGGCAACTTTCACATATAGCAAATAAAAAAATCATATTTGTATGCTATAGCAAAGTTTGCATAATTGCGCTCCATAGCAAACATAGAAACTGTATAATTCGCTATACATATACAGTTGAAGCGAATTGTATAAAACAAAGTGTATAAAACGAGAAAGAGAAAGACACTTGGGCAGAGACTTGTATAAAAACGAAGTGTATAAAACGAATTGTATGATTATAAGTGTATAGAACGATTATATACAATTTGAATTTGTATAAAATGAGAAAGAGAGAAAGACAAAAGAGACTTGGCAGGGAATATACAATTGCATCGAATTGTATAAAACGAGAAAGAGAGAAATTAGATACAATTTGAAATTTGTATAAAACGAGAAAGAGAGAAAGGCAAAAGAAATTGGGCAGGGGAGTATTTTTATTGTATAATTATAAGTGTATAGGACGAAAATATATGTACTTGCATGTGTATATACAATTTTCTCACGCTTTATACAAACAGAAACGTAATTTATACATTTCACTTCTGTTTGTATAAGTGAGAAAGGCGAGAGTGGCGAGCGAGATTTGGGAGAGTGGCGAGCGAGATCTGGAAGAGGGGAGAGAGGGGAACAAAAATATATGTATTTATACAATTTCCTCTGCTTTATACAATTAGAAATAATTTTTATACACTTGTGTTTGTATAAAAAGTGAGGAAGCGAGAGAGATTGGAGGAGAGTGGCGAGCGAGATATTTGGGAGAGAGGCGCCTGGCAATTTTTCGCAAACGTTTGCTATGGAGCACAATTAAATCAAACCCTAGCTACTCCATTTATTTTAAGTTATTAGTTTGCTATTATATACAATTATCCCTTCAAATAATTATACCCATTACTTTTGTGTCTGAACAAGACAAGAAGAAAGTTGTACAACACAGACAATGCCAGTTCCACGTTTTCGAAGTCATATAAAAGTCAATAAACTATAGCAATATTTAATATTTCTCTTATAGAATTCAATATATGAGTGTCTTTCTTATTTAATCTAGTACTTGGGGCCACATCAGAAACAATGCCTATAAGTGTGGTCAAATATCCTAAAACTAATTTGACAGATATTTTTATTTTTATAAGGTAAAGAACTAATTAGATAGTTATTAACACTTGATCAAGAAAATTTTGATATTTATTGGTTGGCAGCCTTCATCAAAAGTAGCAGGACAAGAAGAGAAACAAACCCGACTAGTCCCACGCTGAGTAATAATGATGCAACAAAGCCAAAGAAACTAGTAAAATGATCAGCTCGCAAGGTGTCCTGCTTGTTTAGTTTGTTTAGGCAACCCAAGCCTAGTTGCCATGTTGTGTGGAGGATCATAGGTGGTTGATCTAACAGTTTAGTCAAGCACCCTAACTCCGAGTTGCCTAATAGAAAATTATCTTCATTGGACTTTAAGGAAGAGTGAACATTTAAGAGTACCAAGTATTTTTCTGGAGAATTTACTTAGACAAGTTGCTGCTTACCAAGGACATAACCTTAGATAGGAGATTGTGGAGGACAAGGATTATGGTAGAAAGATAGTAGAGTGTTTTCTCATTTATCCTTCTATACTAGTAGTAGTTGTAGTAGTAGTACTTCTCTTGTGGTTTTTGTCCTTCGATTTCTGTTACTATTTGTTGTCTCTTGTCTTCGATTATCGCACTATTTTGTTGAAGTTATTGTTCATTTTCAGAATATTTTGTCATGCTCTCTATAATATTTCTCCATAATTTCTTTACTTCCATTATTTCTTTTTCGAACTACTTTGAGATGCTTTTGCTTGAGCCGAGGGCCTATCCAAAACAACCTTTCTACCTCCCAATGTAATAAGGTTTGCATGCGCTTTACCCTTCCTAGACCTGACTTGTGGGATTACACTAGGTATGTCGTTGTAATCTGTTCAGTCGGATGTTAGTGTTATATGAGAAAGCCAGAGATATTCTGATATTTAGTGTTTGGCATTTCCTTGGTCAAATCAGCTCAACAAATTATAAAGTCAGTAGGGGGAATATGCCATTAAGATACTTTATATCCCCAGCTTTACTAAGAATATTCTCCAGGAAGCTCCTATCATACCATTTCCCTCCACCAGCACCCAACTATTTGCTTCTATTTTTGGGGTATGTCGTGTATATATATCTCCTCTCAATCACTTGAACCATCCATCTAAAGTCCACAAAGGACCATTATTTATTGGCATTGCTCTTAAGTTCATCATAGTTGCATTTGCATTTTTTGGCCTTTGTTGTGATTCATATAGTGATTTCCTTCTCTGTTTACACTTCATCAAATATCACAGCAGCATATCCATCAAAAAGAGAGACTTTGTCACTTAAACAAATCCTTGTACTCTTGAATATCTAAAAATATATATTCTTCAATTCCTCCATTCTTTATCTCACCGCTCACGCACGTACTAATTGCCGCTCACAGAAGTGACAGTACTTTTATCCCTCTCTACGGCAATAAGCTACAAATAATACAAGTAAACACCAGAAACATATTCCTTAAAACCTTCACATTCCCAGATCCATCAAAAGCTAACAACCTGATCCAACTTATGGAAATCACAAGTAAAAATTCTGATGAAATTTCGGTTTTTAGGACTTAAACAAAGCGCTATGGATATAACGGATTCATGCAGTTGACCACAACTAATCCAGAATCAAGGTGTAATTAACCAATTGATTGAAATGAAGAAAATTGTAAGCTGAGCTTATCAACTGTAAAATTCTGTTCAAGTTAAATTAATCAAACTAATCAAGCGTAACAATCACACACTCTCTTCACACCAAAACAAAAATTGAATTTTTTAACGGGAATCTGTAAACAAAAATTCAAATTTCAGAATTACAAACAGACAAAGCGAAGATTTTTTTTTTTTTTTTTTAAAATAGAAAAAAAAACGAAACCTGGAAACGGATAATGAAGTCTTCTTCTTTATCCACGTAGAAATCGTTGAACTTGTCGAGTTCCTCATTGAGAATTCTGATAAACCAATCTTGCAGCTCGGTCGCGGCCGCTGTCGCCGGCGGCAGCGGCGGTAGCGGAGGTGGATTATCGGCGGTGGAAGAAGGGATGTGCTTGATAAGCTTCTTCAAAGGCTTGTAACACAAGTATTTGTCCCTCCATTCAGGTAGGGTTTCTTCCAAATGGATGCTGAATTCTTTCCCGAATTTCATATCACCAATCGCTTGATTTTATACAAATTCGTATAAACACACTGATATTTAAACAGAATTTTGCATTTTTTGGAGTTTTGAAATCCAATAACAGATAGGAAATTTTTTTTACTAAATGTTAGATTATCACACCAATTAGCAATTTTGAGTTTAGGATATGCAAATTCCCTCACCCACCAACCAAGGAACTGAAATTAGCAAGATTTATAAGTTTTTTAACAAAGAATTTAAGTTATCATAAATGTATCCAACTTTTTATATTATACCATCAATATAGATAATTGTATATAATAACAAACTAATAACCTAAAATAAATGAAGTAGCTACTGTTTGATTTAATTGTGCCCTATAGCAAACGTTTGTCAAAATTTACAAGTCGCCTCTCTCCCAAAACTCTCGCTCGTCACTCTCCCATTCTCGCTCGCCACTCTCACTCTGCTCGCCTCTCTCGCTTTATACAACAGAAGTGTATAAATTATGTTTCTGTTTTGTATAGAGCGAGAGAAAATTGTATATACACATGCAAAAACATATATCTTCGTGCTATACACTTAATTATACAATTTACAAACATTTTACTTCGATTCAGTTGTATACAAATACAAATTTTATATAAATATTGCAGCGAAAAAAGCAAGCGAATTATACAATTGAAGTGAAATAAAAATTTATCTCGCTTTATACAACAAAGTGTATAAATTGTGTTTCTGTTTTTGTATAAAGCAAGAGAAAACATATATCTTCTTCCTATACACTTATAATTATACAATTTACAAACATTTTACTTCGATTCAATTGTATGCAAAACAAATTTTATACAGATATTGCAGCGAAATAGGCCAGCGAATTATACAATTACAATGAAATAGCCAACGAATTATACAATTTCAGCGAAATAGGCCAGCGAATCATACAATTGTATATGTATAGCGAGGCCAGCGAATTATACAATTGTATATATATAGCGAATTATACAGTTATATGTTTGCTATAGAGCGCAATTATGCAAAATTTGCTATAGCATACAAATATGATTTTTTTGTTTGCTATATATGAAAGTTGCCCAAAACTTATCGATTTATGCAAATTGAGGAGAAAGAAAATTATTTACAGCAGAATTTGTGAGTAAAAGTCACAAATAAAATTGAAAAGGGTCAAAATGGCCCCTGAATTATGCGAAATAGACCATTTATATTCTCCATTACATTTTGGGATAAAAATATCTGAGCCGTTATTCTAGGAGATCACAAATACCCTCAAGAGTGTCATATGGACTAATCCCTCCACCTAAGCGTTGTCCACTAAGATTCACTACAAAAAAAAACTTGACCTTTAGTGACGATAGAGTCGCCACAAAATCCGAAAATATTGTCACTAAAAAATTTTAACATTAAATTCTAATTTTATGTTTTTTTCTTCATTGTTTTTTTTTTTAAAAATGATATCGATTAAGTAGGAGTTTGAAGATATTGTATGTTTTAATTTTATGTTATATGTAAATGTATAAAAAAACAAAGTCTCCGTGGCTTGTTAAGTCAATAAAAATATGGGGTGTTAACTTTGAGGTATATGTGATCTCTTAGGATAACAGTAAAGATATTTTTATTCACGAAGAATATAAATAATTTATTTTATATAGTTCAAAAACAATTATGACCTTTTTCGCAAATAAAATAATGAATTTTAACTTTTACATTTGGAATTCCTAGCCATGGGCCATGGCTTTTAAAGAATATTCGATTACAACTTGGAGTTGAGTGTCATGTCTGCTTAGCCATTCTGTCCCCCAAGAGACGCAGTTAGAACAATAAACACATATTTTTTTTAAAAAAATTGTCAATCAGATAGTGATTTTTCTCAAATGAACGGTAACCTTTAAGTATGTAATATGCTAAAACTATTTATTTATTTATTGAAAACATTATTCAAAATTATGCGTTGAGAGTATCAGGATTTTTTAAAATTTCTTACTCATATTCAATACTTGCATTAGACTGCAACTAAATATTTCTAATCTACTGGTAACTAATAAGGAGTCTGCCACACAGTAAACACAAATTGATTTTCTCCCCTTCCCATTTTTTTTTTAAATGCATTTCTTTAAACGACATGAGAATATTCATCCTTGAAGAAAATGAAAGGTTAAGGAACACGACATGAAATAATTTAATGGACTGAATCATCTACTAGATGATCCTTTCATTAGGTTCAAACAATTGGCTACGCGATGGAAGTCAGCAATAACATAAGTACGAACAACCAAAAAAGGATGAAAAGGAAAAGGAAAAAATCGTTGCAAGTGAAACAGCCTAAGTGGAATCCAAAGCCTGAAGAACATCAGCTTTCACATCTTCAAAATCTTCCACTCCAAAGCTAAATCGAACCAAGTTATCCAAGATCCCATACTTTGCTCTATCAGACTGGCTAAGATCCCTGTTTTACAGTAAAAATCGAGCATGTTATCCACAATGTTTTCATTTAGCACTCGATATGTTAGTAGTGTTGATAGAAAAGTTATAGTTTCCAGATTCTCTCGCCATAATAGAATATACTTTATTGATAAGTAACCATGAAATAGAATATTGACATACCAATAAGACATTATTGCTGGTTGGTCCACAATGCTCTCACAACCTCCAAATGATGGAGCAATATAAGGAATCCTCAGAGCATCCACAAATTTTGCAGTAGTTAAGAGGTCACCATCAACCTTGTAGAAAAAATATAGCCTTTTAATATACTGAAAGCGAGAGAACTGACAGGGATTCCTGGCTAAAAATAGATCATAGATCCATCATGAAATACAGACCTCAAAACTGACCACACCTCCAAAGCCAGTCATTTGTTTCTTTGCAAGATGATATTCCGGATGACTCGGCAAGCCTGGATAATAGACGTGTTTCACCTGCAATTCATTTTATTCAGATATGACAGCACTTGCAGGACTATCAGAGATCCTAATGAAACACAGGAAAAACAAGACCTCTGAACTTTAATGCAACTGCTCATAGAAAAGCTAGAAGTGTGGTATGATAGTAATTTTTACGTTCAGTACTGAGTCAATCATGCATTATTAGGATGAAGTAGCAACCTGACTTAAGGTGGATTGTACAGGGAGTGTAACTGTACAAGTAACAGAATTTTTTTATAGAGTTAAGAGGGTACTAATCAACACTTAAGAATGTTTCCTCTAATGTTTACTTGCTTCTAACCTATTTGTCTTAGTGACTGTGCATGTTGTAGTAGAAGACGACTAGAAGCATCCCGAAGTACCAACCATGGATGTAAGAATAATCTTTGTTAATCGATGAAGGAAAGAAAAAACAGAATCACCCAAAAAGTACAGCTTTGTGATGTTAACAGCAGAATCTACAGGTACAAAGGAGTGACAGAAAAGATCGTTCAGTTTATCTGGCTTAACAAAGTTCACCCATAATGATGGTGCATCTTCTTCTACTTTATTTAAACTAATAATGGTGCATCTTCTTCTTTAGTTGCTTTCAGCGTTTTATTTTCACTTACTTTAAAGATTAAACCAGCTTTTATAACCTAGAACTAGATCATGATGTCTATGTTATGCTCATAAGATTGGCAATAACTCTAACAAACATCAAGTTGAACATTCTTACTTTTCTCATAAACATGAAATATCATGCATATCAATAAGGTAATTGTGCTCTAGTAAAATGTGAATTTCAAATCATGACTAACAAAGCTATTGAAGCCTAGAGTACCTTGGGATGAGCCTCTAAAATTTCGGCCATCCTCAATGCAGTAGAGTTTTGTTGCTGTACACGAAGATGCAGCGTCTTCATGCCTCGGATGATAAGATATGCAGCATTCTGGCAGATGGGAAAATTGTATCAGACTTCTATAAAATACAAGCTTAAATGTAAGTTACACTTCATACAACAGCAACAACTACACCGTAATTACCCTAAACCTCTGGTCAATATTAAAAAAATTAGGTTCTCTAACACTACAAGTTCTTTATATTTTCTCCCGGGATACAAACCCCTAAAAAGAATAAAAGACTTTAAGCTAAAGTAAGCATACCACGTGAGAAGGGGTGTCAACTGGGGGTTGTGCTAAATTTGGGATAGTTAAAATGGGTTGAGTGAATACGTAGGCGGGTTCGTTGAGTTGGGTCGAGAAGGGCTAGAGATAATGGGTCACAGCTTAACACGCCCAACTCTAACTGAGTTTTAATTTCTTAGATTACTTTCTTATAAAAAAATTTGAACATTAAAAACAAAGAGTCTTTGATATTATCAAGGGTACTTTCTTATAATTTATTTAATTACTAAATAAAACTAATAACATTTTTTCTTTAATATGGCTATACCAGAGATCCAACAAACAAAAAAGATTATAAATGTTTTGACAAGTTCTTTTATGGATCGATTTGGGCAGCATACTAAATCCAAATTAGCAGCTTATAGACTGGCTGACTTGGGCTCTACCCAAATTGAGCCGTCATTGAAAATATGCACAGTCAACCCGCTAAGGGCAATTCTACCTTCACCAAAATTTACATATACATATTCAACATAAAACGTCAGGGATTTAAGTCGATCAGTACTTCAATTAAGAAAACTCACAGGATTGAGAGCACCACCCAGGATATGATGCAAGTTTCGGATTACTGAAACTAATTTTTCAGGACCACTAATACAACCTGCAAGAACCTGTATGAAGCGTAGCATAGCAGTTAGTTTGATGTTTCTTAGTGGCAGCATAGTTGATTGATTGTTAAAACGCCAGCTAATGCCACTTACATCATTGTGCCCACCAAGGAATTTTGTAGCGGAGTGCACAACAAGGTCAGCCCCCAGAGCAAGGGCCTTCTGGTTAAGAGGAGTTGCAAATGTTCCATCTATGCAAACCAAGGCTCCTTTTTCACGGCAAAGCTTTGAAACCAGCTCAATGTCAACACATCTCAGGAATGGATTTGTTGGAGACTCGGTAAAGAAAAGATCCACCTGCATTGAACAAGGTGCCAGTCATTGGAATCATCTTCCACAACTCTATAGTTCAGCATAGTTAAGTGATACACAACTATGTGTTTGCATACTTACTTTCTTCTGATTTAATGTTAACTCCAAAGCTCCCATATCTGCTGGATCAATGACTGTGGCCTGTGGTAATGAAACACATCAGCATTTTTCTTAGACTAACTCAACAAAAGAGAAACGTTATGGTTCAATTATATTAGTCGCCAGCAGTTTTTGGAGAGTGTTACAGAACTGAATTTATAATATTTGTCTCATTACCAAAATAAAAACAACAGCTGTACTTAAATCTTGTAATATTTCTGGACTTCACAAATGAAATGCCAAGTATCTAAGACATTAGGATTAGCGAAAGTACCGTAATTCCCATTTTAGGTAGTATTGTCTCAATAAAAACACGTGTCTTCCTGTAGCAGTCTGTAGTAGTAACAATATGCCCACCAGCAGGAACCAAGGCCAGGAACATTACAGTACTAGCACACATTCCAGATGCCACTATCAAGGTTGATTCAGCACCCTCAAGTGCACTGTTAGAGATACAAATAACTCATTACTAAAAAATTTGCCCCTTAAGTACCAACATAAGACAACTAAAGAAAATAAAAGCAAAAGACGAAAATAGAAAATGAAAACAAACTAATTAACCAAAGATAACGCTAACCTAATTTTCTCCTCCAAAACAACAGTAGTGGGGTTCCCATAGCGGCCATATTCAAAACTTGCACGTCTTTTCTCCTGCCAAAATATCATAAGGTGAAATTGATCATAAACAAGTTCACCAACGATGTACTTAACATTCTCTCTTACCAATTTGATGGTACACCAGTATAATATCTAACGAAACTTGACAATTGACCAAGGAAGTGGCTAGGGTCGTCAAGACTACCCTTTCAGGTCAGGAATTTTCCATTGGAACTAGAGAGCGATTGTTTTTTTGATTCACACTGTAAGCAACTCAAGAATCAAATACAACAGTAAATACCTTAAAATCAATAAGGTCAGAAGTTTTGTTGAAGAAGTAAGCAGATGTGTTAACCACTGGGGTAGTTATGGCATCAGTAACAATACCGCGTCCCAACCTTTCACCTGCAGAAAAACAAACAACATAAGTTTTTTTCTTGATTCATATAGCCAATCTGAAAGCACAAATATTACCCCCATCCTCGAGAGATATATTGAAATAATCTATATTCAAACTAGAGAATACCCATAAAAGTACATCTATGATGAAAAGATTTATCTTGTCATATGCAACCCAAGAACCTTCATGCCTTTCAGGTGACAATATTTTTTTTTGATGACAAGGGAAACCCGCAGCCGCTACCCTTTGGGTGCGCACAGGGTAAAACCCCCGCTCCTATGCAATAACTCGCAAACCACATAGGAGAGGTAATCCGCACTAGGCAAGCCTGGTGCAACGAGCTCGACCCAGAAGGCAAACCCCTTGCTTTCGCTGGCAAGGGGTTTCGAACTTGAGACCTCCAACATGGAAGTCCTAAGCTCAAACCACTGGGCCACCCCGAAGGGTATTCAGGTGACAATATTCAAGGAATAACATTTCCTTTTCGTTCTACCTTTTTGTTGTGGTTTTTTCAGAAGAGGAAAAGAAAGAAAGAATCAACAGAGATGGTGGATTGGAATGAAAAACGAAAGAAATGCTTCTTTCATTTTCCACGCCAACCGACCATCTTTTACTTGGGTTTGGGTTCCACGACATTTTAAACTTAATATCTTGAAATCTGGCTGAGAGTGCTTTGAACCTCAATTGAACTGAGAGATGTGGACTAATTCAGACAAACTGATAAATAAAGTTGAATACTTTTTGAGTATTTATCCAATTTTAGCTTGAAGTGTTACAGTACTATTGTCCTCCGCTTAAGCCTTCAGTGTGATATGCCTTCGACACTATACATCAACAGACAATAATAAGGCCCAAAACATATTTCACGCATGCATCTCTTCCAAGATTGTCAGGTACTCAGGTAAACTATGGGTTTTAAACCATTGAATTAATCAATCAACTACACCTCAATCCCGAACTGCTATATATATCTCTATATCCCATCCTCTCTAAATCGATTTAGACCATTATAAACAGGAGCAGAGCTAGTAGCCTGCATGCTGGCCGGTAGAGTTTGCTCAAATAGTGTATCTGTATTAATAAATTCATTAAACGTATACACATATTAAATCGAGAAACCTATTGCTTAAAGTACTATGTTAAATTTAGAAACCAGTTACTTATCACTTAAAGTCCTTATAAAACTCAGAACTTATAAAGTTGAAATCCTAGCTTCGCAAAACAGAAATATATTCATCAGATCTCATCGAGGATGAACCGTCAGCTTTCGTAATACAACATAAACGTTAATCAGACTTCTCAGCATGACATAATAAGAGAAATCATAACAAACTAGACTTATGAGCAGTCAACACAAAGCTTAAGGATCTAAGAATCATACCGGCATGAATAGCAACGCTTCCATCTGAATTCAAAAATGAAGCATATTTAACACCTGTCGAACCCTTAATCTGTACATTTTGATCATTACAATCCGCATTTTCCACAACCGCCACCTCCTCGTCACCTGCGGTGATACCAATCGAAGTAACAGCAGCGGAAGCGGATGAATCGACAGCATTAGCCGCCGGAGTGAACTCAGGACCGGCTTGGTTGTTGGACCAGGACGCCGCCACAACTTGAGCCACACCGATGTTGCTGCAATTCCTCCTAGCCTTAATGCTTAGCTGCCTCACGAAATTAGGCGGAAACCTATAAATCAGAGAAGACAGCCCATAAACCTGAGATCGGCTACTCCCGGAGTTATACTTGCCGGAGAACCGAACGCCGGCTTTAGGATGTGGAAGGCTGCCGGAGAAATCAGGCTCCGAACGACATTCGAATGACGGAAATGCCCTAGCGTAACTAGAGACGGCCATTGAATTGTTGATGATTTTGGAGTTTGGAAGGTCAAATATGTAATTACACCCACGGCTAGGAGGCTTTGCCCTTTCCCCTGTGAAAAACAAAAAAATGAAAAAGGGAGTTTGTTGAGGAAATTGTGTTCCACACAAAGTTTAAATAGTGATTGTAATCCACAAGTAGACTGTACTTTGAGAATAAAAAATTTTTTATCCGCGCATCGAATGTTTATATTTAACAATGTAATTTTTATTATTATTAATTTAATAAAATAAAATATATGTTAATTAATTATAAAATAAAATAAACTATAAATATAAGTAAATGGCGTTCATACTTTTAATTAGTATAAATCGTCGATGCGAATAAATTTTATCGCTTGAGAATGCACGCGATTGAGATTTTGTCGTCTTGTTAATATAGTTGAATGGTGGAGCCCAAAACACATTATAGTTTAATATGCAAATATGACCATTCATCAACTTTAGGGGCCATTTAGCTATGCAATTTAAAGGGGTTTGGATTGATTTTTCTAAAAAGTTGTTAGGATTGAATAAACATATTTTTTTATGATTAGGGAAATTCGCGGTTGCTATTTTTTTTTGGATGTACACATAGTAAAATTTTCGCTTTCATGCAATAACTCACAAACCACTTAGGAGAGATAACCCGCACTAGGCAAGTTTTATGTTGGCTTTGTAAGATCGTATAAGAGCTAAGAAGTTAAAATAGTTTTCACAATTTGTTAAGATTATTCTTATGGGAAAAAGGTATAACTTTTGAAATCAAAATAATATTGTAGACACTAAAATTCAATTTGTGTCAAGAAAATAATGATCAACAATTAAAAAGTATCACAATAATATTTATTGATTTGAAAGTGCGAGTGTTATAAACACGGTGATTTCACTGATTACGACTTGTTGGATATAACTTAAGGGTCTTGAGCTTGATCTTGAATTTATATCTAGAACTTGATCTTGTATTCAAGGATTTTAAATCTTTTTCATGAACTTGATCTTGACTTTTACTTGAATTCAAAGGTTTCGAGCTTGTTCTTGAATCTTGATTTGTGGATCTTTTGTGATTTTGATTAACTTGATATGGACTTGAGCTTGATAATCTTGAATTCAAGGGCTTTGGGCTTGATCTTGAATCTTGTGGTCAAGATCTTGATCGTTCTTGAACTTGAACGTTTTGCGGCTTCGGACCAAAGAGTTTTCTCTAGCTTCTTGTTAAAATTCTTGGTTCCTTTTCTAAATTATGAGAACTCCTATTTACAGTTTTAAAATAGATGAGTTGTGATTAGTTCGTTCGGCCAATCAAATTTAAGTGACATGACATATGTGCTTTATGAAATGAACTTTAATTAATAAGGGAAAATTTTCAAAATGTCAATATTTTGGTGCTTAACAGGATCCCTTAGCACACTTTTCATATTTATTAAAAATATCAATATTTTAATTTGATGTATCTAATTTATTGATTTATGTTTTTTTTATTTATTTGCTTGATTTGCATGAATACAATTATTTGATAGCATAGTAGAGAAAATTAGGGGAGAAAGTATTTTCAAAAAGAAACATATCACTTAAAATTCTCATTTGTTGAAAGGGGTTCTCCAAAACTACAACTTTCCTTTTTTATTACCTTTTTCATCATAATTGTATATCAACAACTTTTGTATTTTATGCGCTCACTTTATCATTCAAATTAAAATTGTTATTTTACTTACATAAAAACTAAAAATTGTATTTCATTGATCAAAATTGTATTACATGACTGTCAAATATAATATTGTGCCTCAATCTAATCATACATGTGAATATGATTTGTGAAAGAATACAAGATTTTCGAGAAAAAAAATAAACATAGTGAAAATAATACAATCAGTTGAGGAAAGATATAATATTCTAAAAAAGTACAAATTGATTGTGAAACAAATAGGGATACAATTCTGGTATTAATATAATATTTACAGTCTTCTTCTCAAACTCTCTCTTTCTTCTTCTTTTTTGTCTGATATGTTCCTCTTTTCGACCTTTCATCCACAAAACCCAAATCTGAATTCGTATTCACTTATGCATTAATAAAACTCTTTTTCGTCATCTAAAAATTATAATTACCCAAAAAGTTAAATAAAAATTTAAATAACTAACTAAATTATATTAATTCATAATATTTATTTGGACTAATATATTCATAAATTTAATATGATGTAAATTATTAATAAATTTTAAATGATATACGTACAAACAAAATTTCAATTTCAATTTAACATCTACCTAAATCAATGATTTTAAATTCATATCCAAATGCCTAATTATTATTGAACTACTCAAATCATACGTTTACATACTATTACATTTAGTAATATCACAAGTTATCTTTTATATTTGTTGCATGTATTTAAAAACTATAAACTGTTAGTTCATGCAAGTTAGGTAATTAAGTAATGATCATGTTAATCAATATTTAGTACTTCAGTTATCGTTTTAGTATATTTATAAATTAGTAAATCAGTTCGATTATAATTAAAATTAAATTAAATTTGATCGATAACATTTTTAGTGATAGATGAAAGATATTTATATAAACGCAACATTTATTAGACTAATAATAATAAATTTCTTAATCTCTCTATGTATAGTACTTAATTATTAATCTAGTGAAATGATAATTTAGCTACTTGATGTATTGGATACGGTTATGTTCGAGTTAATTAAATTTGTTGACGCGATATTATCAATAGATATGGACGCTCGTGTCAGCACGAGCCCAACACATATTACTTTTTTTGTTTCAATTTATGCGACACAATTGATATTTTAAAAATCTTTTAAAATATGATTTTTAAATATTTTAAGGTATTAATTATTGTGATTCATAGTAATTTTTAAAATAATATATAATATTCTTTATGTCAAAATTTACGTGACACAAATAAAATTTAAAGAATCAACCAACTTTTATGTGTTTATGTTTAAATATTTGAAGTTGTTAATTATTGTGATTTGTAATATTTTTACGTCATTTTAACGTTATTTTTTTATTTTTTAAATTATTGTTCTTTGATATAATTTTTTATATAATTTTTAAATGTATACCATATTATTAAAAAGAAAAACAATATGAATAAATTAAAATAGAAAAAGTACTAAACTGGGATATAAATAGACATGTTAAATTTGAAAACATCGTTCGAGTATATGCACAAATTAATGCACGAAAACAAGAAAAGAGATTTTTAAAAGATATATGAAACTGAAAATATAAATTAATTTTCAATTTTTTTAATAATATAGCATATATATTTTATTCCTAAACTATTACTTCTTTCATTTAATTTATTTGATCTATTTTTTTACTCTATTTAAGAAAAACGATTCTATCTCTTATTAATAATTTTTTTAGTTCTATTTTTCACGTAACATGTTGAAGACGCCTAAATTTAAATTTTTCCTTCTTAAATTCATATCATACTAAAATAAATCAAACATTTTAAAACAAAATAAATATAATTTTTTGTCTATTATGTTTTATAAATTAAATACTAATTAATGATAGAATATTATATTTGAAGACCTAAGCTAAAAACTTGAAGTGAATTGAAGCTGGTGGGACCACAACTGTTAAATTAATACCCAGCCCAACAAAAATGAAGAAGAACTATTTTATATTAGAATGAAACAAGTTTTATTTAATTTAAAAGTCTAATATGCTTTAATTTGTAATCACCAAAAATCCTTAATTTAATGTAAATACCAAGAAGCACACATGTTGACAAACACATGTGTGCTTTAAAACTCTTATACTATAGTATAAATAATACGGAAAAGGGTCATATTTGCCCTTATACTCTTAGAAAAGGGTTATATTTATCCTTCGTCATACTTTTTTGATATATTTGCCCTTACCATCCTACTCTGGGTACATATTTGCCCTTGTACAGTAACTTTATCATGTCATCATTTTATTAGTCCACGTGGCGCCTACATGGCTCCATGTAGATATACTTTTATTATAATTATTAGTATTATAATTATAATTATAATTAAATTAAAAAATTATTCTCTACTTAGTATTATATATACGACCCATTTAATATCCGACCCCATTAATATTAAATGGGTTGAATATAATAATAAATAGAGAGTAATGATTTTAATTTAATTATAATAATAATAATAATAATTATTATTATTATTAGTATTATTATTATTATTATAATAAAAGTATATCTACATAGAGCCATGTAGGCGCCACATGGACTAAAAAAATGATGACATGGTAAAATTAACTGTACAAGGGCAAATATGTACCCAAAGTAGGGTGGTAAGGGCAAATATGTACCCAAAGTAGGATGGTAAGGGCAAATATATCAAAAAAGTATGACGAAGGATAAATATGACCCTTTTTCTAAGTGTACAAGGGCAAATATGACCCTTTTCCATAATATATATATATATATATATATATATGTATATATATATATATATATATATATATTTAGTGGGATTTAATTTTCCTTTTAGCGGCAATTTTTATTGCCACAACTAAAATATTTAAATCGAACACAAAGCAGAATCGAAAATTTAAAGAGATAGCGGAAGCATATTACCTGTTATGGGCAGCGAATTTGAGACGACGAATTGAAACGAACTATTTCACCACACATGAAAAGAACTCTGACGAAAGCTTCCAATGACAGAGCGCAAAGAAATTAAGACGAGAGCTAAAAATTCGAAATTCTGAACCTAGCAACTATGGGAATCAGTTGATAGCATATGTATGTAAGCATTTATCAAAAAACACAATCAGAAAAGGAGGATTACCAACTAGAATGAGAAATTCATAGATCGAGAAAAAAAGATGAGCGGAAAGAAAGAGACATATATTATCGCTTATTGTGCTTCAATTGATGCATGCTTCAGTCAGATCCTTCGTAGCCATGGAAGGAAGCTTCAAATCCTTAGAGATTTAGGGTATCCGAATGTTTGGGTATTTTAGGGTAAAAAGATGATATTTCTTTCTATTTGCTTTAAAGTAATTGTTATAAGAGTTATTTTTAGTGGCTTTAAGTTAATTACCGGTAAATGTGGCTTTAAAACATTATTTAGCGATAATTATATTAAGGGAAAATTGTGGAGAATGACAAACTAAGAAAGGTAATTAAATCAAATAACCCCCCTTTCAGTTATTTCCTTTAAAGGCAAACTCTCCGTAAGTTTGCTATATCAAGTCCCACCGTTTTGTATAAAAAAAATTCCCCAAAACAAAACCCTTTTTTTCCCCTTTTTCGCGCTTTTTATACGATTTCTTCTTCTTCCTTCAGTTTCTCCACAATTTTCTCCACAATTGCAATTTCAAACTACCAACTTCTTCTAGCACGCACGTCATTGCGGTTTTTCAAACTATTTCAAAAATTTCAAGATACCGCCTAAAACTCATTTACATTATCAATTTTTGTTCATTTTTTTGAATTTCTTAAAACTACTTTTTCACTTCACTTGTTAATCCTTCAGAATTTTGGTTCAATCAATGGATGTCCAATCTCCATCGAAGAGATTAACAAGAGGTATACCATTGCATGTTGAAATTGATGTTGAACACCCATCGTTTTCATTGGGTCTAACTCAAAAATTTGGGGAGATTTTAGGTTCATTGTCTAAATCTGCTACCATGCAAGAGATTAGATCCAAATTCAATAATGACACAAGTAGATTTGTTGATGGGAGTGTGAAGAATTCTGTCGATGTTGTTACTGGGTCAAGTAAGAAAAGAAAACATAAAAGCTGATGTTTATACCGTTCATAATGATAAAAATGAAACTGTTGGTTCTGGGTCAATTGAGCATCATAAGGTATCTGTATAATCATTGTTCATGTATATGTTTAGATTTTATATTATATGTTTTGTTTTTGTGTTGATTCATGTCTTATACAATTGTAATTGTATAAATGTATAATCCATATTAGTATATGTTTTTTGTGTTTCTGTTGATTCATGCCTTATACAATACTGTTTTTGTATAAATATATAATAAATTCTTGTATCTGTTTCTGTGCTTATACAATTGTAATTGTATAAATGTATAATCTATATTAGCATATGTTTTTGTGTTTTCGTTGATTTATGCCTTATACAATATTGTTTGTATAAATGTATAATAAATTCTTTTATCTGTTTCTGTACTTATACAATTGTAATTGTATAAATGTATAATATCTTAATATCTGCTTTCTATTCATATCTTATATTGCCTCATTATACAATTATGTGTATAAGTGTATAATTTATCTATATTATCTCGCTTGTTTGATTAATACCTTCAATAGCTTGATCAATTTTTTGAATTGTCTACAATGGAGCTATTTCGAGTGAAGGAGAAGAAGACAGAATAAAACTGAAACTGAATTTGAATTCGCGTGAATTATGGATCTTTTTCTTATTTATCTGCCGCCTATTTATTTTTTTTGAATTGTATAAAATGAAGATCTCTTCTTAATTGTTATACACAAAAAGACACTCGTAGCAAACTTTTAATTTGCTACGGAATGCAATTTTAAATAGTTTGCTATATCCTAAAATTGTCAATTTTTTCTTTGCTATATATAAAATTTGCCCTTATATTATTGCCTCTAAATAATTGCCACTAAATCCTATTTTCGTTGTAGTGTATTACACCTAGATTTGTTCTTATCCATGTTCTATTCTTTATTTGTCTAACTTCTTTTTCTTTTTCGTTTAACTATTTATATTAATTAACTAATAAATTTTTAAGTAGATATTGACACTCAATATCTCCAAACTCAAAAACAAAACCCTCCAACATACAAACGAAAAATAAATAGATAAAATTGACAAAAATCATAATTGATAAAATCGTATATTTGATAAGTTTGGTTTATTATATTAAGTCTATAAAACTCCAAACTTATGTTGATTTTAATTTCTTTGTAAATAAAAATTAAATTTTTAATTATCACTAAATATATATTTTTTGCGGCAATTAATACTCTTTGTATATGTCTCTAAAGCCTTTAGCGACATTGATTCTAATGACATTTAACTAATGCCGATAAAAATTTTAGCACTCTTTATTAATATCAATATTTAATGCCTTTAAAAATTAATTTTGTTATAGTAATATCAGACCTTTTTTAGGTACTTGATTGTTTGTTTTTTATTTTATTTTATTTTTAAATAAAGAAGGACTTCAGTTATAATATTAGTATTTTTTAGGGTCTTTCTTTATTTTCAATTTTAATATGACTAGATGCAAAGTCTTATATGTCACATTATCAACAATTTATCGTAAAATCAAACTATCATTAAAAAAATAAGTAAAACACTTTCAAAATATATATTCGCATTATTTCGCAACATGAATTAAATACGTCAATGAAAAAGTTTGAAACTTTCAAATAATATTAACATGAAACATACATATCAACAGAAAGATGCATGCTTCTAGCCTTATATTTACTAAGAGACAAAAAATTAATAGTTGGGAAGAGAGTGACATGTTTCTAACTTTTACTTGGGTATCAACAAATGGTATCAAATCTTTTCGAAGGCCAAAACTCATTTTTTCTTGTGTCTTTACCAAATTTAATTATTGGAAAGAAAATGTTGGAAATCTATCTAATCTTAGTTAAAGACGTTTCAGATATGGATTTTGAAAATATAAAATATTTTTATTAGAAACACTTATTTTTTATGAGTCCATTCGTAACGAGCAAATACAAAAAAAATATTCTAATGCGTTTTGAATATCAGATGGTTAAACTAAAGAAATTGGAGAAAAATTTCTATTGTATGTCTTTTAAAAAAAAATATATATACTCAACTTTTATGTGTAGGTGTTTAGAGAAGAAAGAAGTTTACTTGCTATCAATTTACTACTTAATTACTTAATATATATTAGAAATATATTACACTTAATTAGAGACGTTTTAAATTTGAGTTTTAAAAATGCAAAGTATATTTTAATAGGAATGTTTTACTTTTTTGTTTTAGTGAGTCCATCATAACAAGCAATTTCAAAATAATTTTTCTAATATGTTCTGAATATCATATAGGTAAACTAAAAGTAAATTGAAGATAAATTTTTATTTTTATTTTTATTTTTTTGAAACTCAACTTTTAAATGTTTATAGAAGGAGAAATGTACATGCTATCGACCTATTAATTAGTTACCTATATATTATCTTTAAAAATCACTTTTTCTTTTTTGATAAATATTAAATTATTTGAGATAATAATATTACTTTATTGTTTTGATTTGTTTATCTCGGTTACTCCTTAGATATAGATATTTTCTTTGACCATAGTTTCTATAAATACTTTTTAAATATTTTAAATTGTTAACTATTGTGATTTATTTATAATATTTTTTATATAGCTTCTAAATACGTAAAAATTATTTCACACATTCAAATTTATATCAAATATTAGTTAGCTTGGTGGTCTTGCTCCCAATTAAATAAGATAAATTAAAATGAGAGTATAGAAAAATCAACCCCTTTTAAGGGTGTGTTTGGTATGAAGGATAATATTTTCGTGTAAACAAGTAGATTTTTGACTTATTTTCTCATGTTTGGTTGGTGAGTATAAAATATTTTCGAAAAAGATTTTTTAGTGTTTGACAAAAATATTTTTGAGAAAGTATCTTTTATTTTTACTTGAGAGTAGAAAATAATTTTTGAAATTAAAATTGACAATATTTATTAAAAATAAACTTAACTTTTTTGAGGGGATGGTATTTTTTTAAAATAAACTTAATTTTTTTTTTTTTGGGGGGGAGGGGGGTCTGATGGGTCGCAGGTAAGGGTGGGGCGAAAAGATAAAATTTGTAGTTGAAAGTATTTTTTAAAATAACTTTATTTTTTTTTTGTTGTTGGGGGGGGGGGGCGGGGGGGGGGGGCGGTGGTGAAGTTGAAAATATTTTTAAAAAAAGTTAAATTTTTTTTTTAAGGGGCTGTGGGCTGGTAAGGGTGATTTGGGGGGGGGGGGTCAAAGGGTAGGGATGGGTGGGGTTGAAAAAAATTATAAATGGAAATATATATAATATTAATTATTTTTTTTGCGGGGGGGGAGGGGGGGGAGGGGGGGTTGTGTGTGTGTTGGGCGCGAGGATGGGTGAAAAAAAAAGGAAATATGGAGTTTTAAATTTATTAACCGGTACCGGTGCAGTGAGGTATTCCCGTTGAGATTCCCGAACTTTGATAATTATCTCGTCGTATCTAAACCAGTGAGACATCAAAGTTTTTTTCTAATAAAAAATATTGATTTATTTTTTAAAAAAATTATAATTTGAAGTTGGATAAAAGTTTTAAAAAATATTTTTCTTAATTTTTAAAAGGAAGTCATTTTCCTTAACGAGTTAATTTAAAAAATATTTTTCAAAATTTTTAATTCAACCAAATATGAAAAAATTAAAAAATATTTTTTAAAAAATATTAATCGATAAGGACTTAAAGGAGCGACTACCAAGTAACAAGTCTATTCACTTCGAAATCGATGCGTTTAGCTCCCGGTGTAATGGGAAAATAATTTTAAAATAACTAAAATAAGATATCTCCTTAAATAAGGAGACTACATAAAATAACAGAGAATTAAATTAAGACATTTTTTATTATTATATATTAGATATATTTATTTAATACACTAGTACTTAAAAGTTATTTCGCCTTTTAAAAACGCTTAAAATGATTTAATTTGAATAGGCTATTTACATTTTATTTATTTGGATGATTGTTAGTTATTACATGTTATTTCACAATATATCGTATGTATTATATCTTATTGTATTATTTCAACAAAATATGCTAAAATTAAACTACGTAAAATTGCACAAAAATGCACTCAGTTAATAATTTAATCTAAAAAATTTCTTTTCGTAAATAGTTTAATCCAATAACACTCTTCTTGTTATTTAATGGGTTAAAAATATCTTTTCTATAATATATTACTCTTAATATAATGCACTCAATATTTATTTTCTTTCTTAAATACTTCTTTTGCTAATGATGAACTTTAAATTAGAAAATACTTATCATACTTCAATTCAGAAAGATTAAGAAATAAAAAGAAATTATTTTATTAGAATTTTTTAATTGTTATCTAAATAAAAATTAATGAACAGTTGCTACGATCCTATATATATGATTTATATGTTTAAAAGTAATATTTTTTATTAAGTATATAATATGTTTAAAAAGAATAATATTGAAATTTTTATATATATAAAAAAAGATATGTGTAACGACCCTAATGAACGTTTTATGAATTTTACCTTTACTTCTTTTAACTCGTCATGTAGCTTTTATATATAATTTATGACTTGTAAGAATCAGTGATAAAAATTTTAGATTAAATAAAGAGTTATTTTTATTGCTAATAATAATGGGGAAAAAAGTAAAATAAAATATAGGAAAAATTATATATAATGGCAGATTAATAAATCAAATTAAATGCTATAACCATATTTGATTTAATTGTGCCCTGTAGCAAACTGTTTGCAAGTCACCTCTCTCCCTCAAACTCTCGCTCGCCACTCTCCCCTCTCTCGCTCGATCCCTCTCACTTTTATACAAACACAAGTGTATAAAATGCGTTTCTGTTTGTATAAAGCGAGAAAAAAATTGTATATATACATTTATTTTCGTTCTCCTCTCTCCCAGATCTCACTTGTCACTCTTCCAGATCTCGCTCGCCATCCTCGCCTCTATCGCTTATACAAACGGAAACGAAATATATAAATTGTGTTTTTGTTTGTATAAAGCGAGACAAAATTGTATATACACTTGCAAATACATATATCTTCGTCCTATACATTTACAATTGTACAATACAAATATTCTCCTGCCCAATTTTCTTTTGTCAAGCTCTCTTTTTCGTTTTATACATACACAAATTATACAATTAATTTGTATATAACTGCTTTCTTTTGTATATGTATAGCGAATTACACAATTGATTTCTTTGTATATGTATAGCGAATTATACATATTTATGTTTGGTATGGAGCGCAATTATGCAAACTTTGCTATAACATACAAATATGAATTTTGTGTTTGCTATATGTGAAAGTTAGGGCCAAGCCCAAAAAAAAGAATAAATAAATAAATAAGAAATAAAAAAAATAAAAAAAATTAAACACGATCTCCTTTATATAATTTTCAAATGAAATAAAAATTATGTTACATGATATATTTATATCACAAAATTAAGTCACTCACCTTATTCTAGTTAGATCTTAGAACTAACAATAGAACATATGCGTTTTTTCTCCATTCAGTGTTTGATATCCTTTTTAAAATTTCGATTAATTAGAATTCACATCACATAAAATTTGAACATAAATCATAAACGTTTGTATCTAGGTTAATTAGTTAACTTCTCCTTATTGTTAAAGCTGACAAATAGACGAAAATGAAAGCTAAAAGCAAAAAAATGAAGTTATCATAAACGTATTATTTTCATTTTATTAAAAACATAAATCTTGATTACATTTGTAGTCATCAAGTTTCAAGATAACACATATTTTTCCTTATTTGTTTTTCAATATATTAGGAGCAACATTGAGTTGAACTTTCTCAGTAGAAAAAATAGAACCATGATGACAATCCTTCAAACACTCTTCCATGCAAAAAGGATTTACAAAACATAAAAGTTTACATTTTTTTTCAAAAGACATTTTCACATCACCAGTACCATTCACATTTGCTATAAAAATCACAATGAAAAATAATGCTACTAACATCTTTGTGAAATTCATTTTTGAGCTACAATTTTTTTATTATTATATTGGACTTCTATTTTGCGATATGCTAGATGAAAGCTGAGTACCACTATTTTATAGCCAAAAATTTCAGTTTCAATACATTTTTATCAAGTTACAATTAATAAACCTCGTAATCAGTAAAAAATAGATTACAGTTGCAACTTACACCAAGATAAATAAATATATTATATTATATAGTATAATCTGCAGTTATAGAAAGGAAAACTACATTTATTAGAACAAAAACACAAATTAGTTATTTTTTTTCCTGAATATTGTTTGAGGGATAAGAATAAATAATTATAAGATAAAATCTTGATGTCTTGTTTGGAATAATTTATTTCATCATTAATATTATAGTGATGGAATAAATTATTTTATATACATGATGGAATAGGATAATTTATATTGGAATATTAATGCTGAGATAATTAATTTACAACAAAACGACATGTGATATCATTGTTGATTTTAGAAGTGTCATTGAGGATAGACTTGATGAAAAAATGATTGTTCCTCAATTATACAATTTTTGTTCTTTGGTGCCAACTTAAAAATGGTAACAACTCTATTTAACTCTAATTTATTCTTATATATATATATATATATATATATATATATATATATATATATATATATGAAAGGGGACAATTAAGAGATAGTGATTGATTTAGAGTGAAAGAGTTAATTAAGCAGATAATTAATCAATCCTAATTTTAAGTGATGTGGGTATGTAATGGTATCTTCAAATAATATATTAATATATGGTATAAAATATAAAAAGTGATAATATATGTAATTATTTGAAAGTAAAGATAATATTAGTATATATAGTAGTGATGTATGTCTAATAAGGTAATTTATATTCTGGTGTGAGGTTATATATAAATCACTATCTCTTAATTGTCCCCTTTCATATTTATCACTCAATTATGTATCCTCCTTTCTGATTCAAGAATTTCAACGTACAATTTCATTCCAACAATAGTTATTCTACTTTCTACTTCTCAATATCATCACCATTGTAACACCCCTAAGCTACTAGACCACGATTTACATGTTGATACATCATTGCTTAATTAATATAAGGTGTTTTATTCTCATTTTGGGAACTTGAAATTTTGTGATAATTGAAAACGTGTTTAACATAAATTATTATCGTAATTTAAGGTATTGTATAGGGGTATTTATGTAAATTGACTAATTAGAATTACATATGAATTGAAAGTTATGGAATCAGGTATATACATATAGTTATATATGTATGCTTTTTGGGCAGTCTACTTTTATTTGGGCAGCACCTATGAAGGACATGTGTAGATGATGAGGATCACAATTCTAGCTATATATTTTTATACTCCCTTTTGATTGAATTCGTTTTTCCGAACATTATACGTCAGCAAAACAGTTGTTCTTCAAAATCAAAAGAAAAACTAGGTCCTTTTGGCTTGAATCCAACACACACACTTTTATCTTGGTAAGTGATAAAGAGTTTATTTTAATACTAGATAGTGTTTGATAGTTTAATCATATCTCGTTCAATATAATTTTGTTTACAGTGAGTAAATATGATTTGGAAAGATAATTTGTAATTCTACAACTCTTATTCTTATGGAAAACTCTAAATTTGCTGTTATGGATTCGAAATATGGGACGCAACATAGGACAAGTTCTGTCCAGCTTCTGGAATTAGAAATCCTGTATGTTCAACTGTTAGTATTTTGATTATATTTTTTTGTATAAAATGTATTTTGAGGTGATTCTTGATTATTTGTAATCTTAATAGATGTACCTACATCTTTTATGAAGGATATAAAGTTCATTTTTGCCGTTTCCTGTTTCAAAACTAAATTGCGACATGAAGTACTTTTATTGGACAAAATAACTGTTTTGGGAGCTTAGTCATATTTGTACAGGCTAGGCTTACTTGTGATGATTATCCTGTTTTACTTCGACATTATTGAGATACTAGAAATTATATAAGTTATTTAATTATATTTTTAAGTTGTATATACTCGTGAACAAGTTGAGGACCTTCATACATTGGTTGGTCTACGATTTGAACTCTTGAAGTCGTGTTGGACTGTTTCTTTGCTAAAGTGTTGAGGTGTGTGTATAAACTTGTACTTGTACTATTTTTACCTGTTGGTATATCTGAAATATTATATTGGTACCTTGGTTACCTCTTGTAACTTTGCATTGCCGTGTTGTGGTCATTTGTGATGTTAAGACTCTTGTGTAACTCGCCCACTTATACGGATTGTTTGATCACTTGATATTCTTGTTGGGACTTTGTCATTCTTGTGGCTGTGACTTTGTCACTATTAGAATGCCTCTTGATTCAGATCATTCGCCATCTTGACTCTGGATTTTTAGTTCGTCTTAAGTATGGGAGTTGTCCATTTTAAGTACGAACTAGAAAGTCATTTTTAATATGGTTCTTGTTCTCTTGATTATTGGGCTTTGACCCTTCTTGATACAGGGCGTCGACCCTTCTTGTTTCTGCTCGTGCTTGGTGTGAAGACATGATATATATATTGGGCGAGTCTTGTTATTGAACCTCTTGAAAAATTGTGCTATGAACGTTATTGACATTTGGAGCTTTAATTATCCGACTTGATACTCTTTGTATATTGTTTACCTGATTTACTGATTATATTTCAATTATGCTGCCCTTGACTTGAGAATGATGACTTGGTGAATCTAAGGGCGTCGAATCTATAGTCTTTACACCACTAAACTTTATGCTTAGCGATAGTTGTTTCTATCGTAGGGAATGTTCGAGAGGATGCTTAAAGATGGTCATTGAAGATGGAGATTTGAAAGCCTTAAATGAAGATCACACTTGCATATAGGCATATATATATTGTATGAACCTTGGGACTTGTGCACGATCTATGTGTTGTATACTTACGTGAGATTTTGAGGGCTGATTTGGTCATGTCACTATGAGTTGTAGTATAAGTATGACTATACATTTTTATCTTTTTAGGGTGTGTAAACTCAATTCTTGTAATATAATAATTTACTATATGTTTTGTAAGTTGTGTGAGGCATGAACATGCTGAATTTCGCTACATGGAAGTTGGTAATACTATTGTTATTTCGTCCTTAAATGTGAGGATAATATATGCATGAAAGCTTGTCGATTATTTGCTTAACAAATTTTGAAAGGCTTTTTCGTCGTTAGTTAAAATTTCGTGCCATATAAATTTTGACCTCAATTAAATATTTAAAGCGGGCAAGATGCACATTCTTAACTAAATTATTCGTTATGAACCTAATCCCTCAATTAGATAAAAAAAATCAGTAACCTTCGTTAATCTCTTTTAAATGTCGGAAGTATTTAATTAGGTTTCTTGTCAAGTTGTAGTATCTCTTGGAAAGGGGCGCTACAACCATTGTCGATAAATTCTCATGAACCCAAATATTAGTATGTATTCTTCATTTATAACGAGATCAAATCAAAGTAATTGCTAAAAAAAACTTTCAATTCAGAGTGGATCCTGATTTTTTGTCTCCGAAAGAAATGGATCTTAGATTTGATTAATGTTATGCCACAACGTAAAAGGATCAAAGGGAGTATTGTAGAGAGTTTTTGTTTGCTGGTGTTCTTCTAAGGATTTCTTTGGTTACTGTGTTATGGATAAGGTAGTACCAATATTGCTTTGATATAGCCCTTGAAATATGTGTATCCAATAAGTAGTAATCTTAATTAAGATTCGAATTGTATTTTTAGTAATGGGGTATATGAACATGTATATGTATCCACCATTAAATTTTGGATACATGATTTTTAACAACACAATGATATTAATGATACGACAGATACTCTACAATCATGATTTGTCCTAAATTCATATGTTTCAGCTACATTTTATATTTAGATACACATAATTAAATGAATATGCTTATTATGTATTCGAGATACATGTCTTTGGATATAACATATGAATTTAGATACACATAATTAGATGTATATGCTTACTATGTATTCGAGATACATGTTTTTGGATATAACACATGCAATTGATACCCGATACATCAAATCAATACTAGATACATATAAAAGATACATGAAATTAATATTAGACATATATAAATAGATACATAAAAGTAATACTAGATACGTATAACAAATACATGAAATTAATATGAGATATATATAAATAGATATATAAAATTAATACTAGATACGTAAAACAAATACATGAATTCAATGATAGATAAATCTATGATACATATGAATGTACTTGTATGATACTCATGTATGTAAGTGTTTAGTTTGTTATGAATTTATTATTGTAAGAGTAATAATTTGAAATGAACCAAATTACATTATCAAGATTTACATGTTTTTTTCTTGTATTAATAATATTAATGAATTTACTATTTCAAAGAATAATAAAATGAAATTAATTATCTATGTATTTTGAAAATCCTCATTTACTTCTTCAATTAAGGAAATCAGTTACAATCAATTAATTTAAATAAATAAATTTTGTATCTCAATTTTAAATTCGACAGGTACATGTATCTCATGAATTCCGAGTCATGTATCCTAAGAATGAAATATGGTAGAGGAAGTAATATGTGAAACTATTGGGAATCTTATCCAATTTATCTACAGTTGTATTTGTTTAACTATGAATTTTCTTCCATCAACTTTTTCTTGTCCAATTTAAATAATTAAGGAATAATTTATTCATTAGAAGCTAATTTATCCTTATTATTAACTATAGTTATTTTTCAAAATATTGAGTTTAATATATTGAAAGATTAATACGGTAAAATTATCATTTTATTTATTGTTCTTTCTCGAGTGTGCCAAGATAATACTCCTATCATTTTATTTATTGCTCTTTCTCGGGTGTGCCAAGTTAATACTCCTTCTATTACTTTGTACTTATAACTGTTTCATTAACAAAATCAAATTTGACTAATATTTTAATTAAAAATATATTTTTCATAATATTGATTTGAAAAAATTACAATTTTATTGAACTTTTTTGTATAAGTATCTTTGAATATCTAAATGTTATTTAAATTTTTGAATAAATATAAACTAATTTATCCTTGACAAGATAGTTTTAAAAAAATACGAATGAACTATCGAACAAATAAAAATGAAAGAACTAAGTATCATGCAAATCAAATTACAGTAAAACCTTACTAAATCAGTATAGGTGGGACTATGAATGATAGAATGGTTAATTTATAGGAAATGACAGAAATTTCACCTTTAAGTTTTCTTATTATCATTATCCCCTATTAGTTTTACGAATTCTCAAAATTTCTCATTTTCACGCATCAGATCAATGAATCATCGCATCAAATTAATGTATCTTGTGCATCAGATTAATGTATCTTGCG
Organism: Solanum sitiens; assembly: GCA_016801875.1. Classification (NCBI taxonomy): domain Eukaryota; kingdom Viridiplantae; phylum Streptophyta; class Magnoliopsida; order Solanales; family Solanaceae; genus Solanum; species Solanum sitiens. The sequence continues at coordinate 414,372 of JABWTJ010000051.1, read as the reverse complement.
CATCAGATTAACGTATCTTGCGTATCATATTAGTGTATCATGTATAAAACATCAGATTAGTGTATCATGTATAAAATGAAATGTATCTTACTTAACGATTAATGTATCTCGCGCATCAGATTAATGTATCAACGCTTATATTATTGTATCAGTTTGAAGGATTTCTGTAATTATAAACTTATAAGGGAAAAATGAGTAATTTTTTACCTTAAAAGTATGTATATTCTGTCATTTGCCCTAATTTATATGGGTGTCCACTCATATTTACCCATTTTAAATGGGTTGGATACTCAACTCATTTAAAATGGGTAAAAAAATAAAAAAAATACTCTTATTACTCATTTAAAAGTGGATAGTTAAATGGGTAAAAAATGTTCAGTCATAAATTCGATAAAAAATAACTTAACTTGGTGAATATAAATGGTAAGTAGAAATCAATATAAAATAATAATAACTTCTATGTTGGTGAGAATAATCGTTATTGAGATATAAATGATTTAAAAATTAATGATATAAATTATAAATTTTATTTACATATGAAATAAATGGTTACAAAATATAAATGTAGGGTTATTTTTGCAATAATATATATTTGTGGGTCAATTTTTGTATTTCAAAAATCCCAATCATGATTTGAAATTCCCAAATTATGCTTTTTAAAGAATTTGAGATATGAAATCATGAAATGAAATCAGCCTAAATTTACATATCAAAACACTGATTTAATCTCATAATTTCATATCGCTATATAAAATCACATGTCCAAACTGCTTTCTTACTTATATATGTTTATACACTAAATATTTAATGAAACAATAGAAAGAAATAACACAATGCAAAATTAATTTTCCAACCCTTCTTGTCTTGCGTTTTCATAAGCACGGATTAATTTTGTGGAGACAAATCTAAAATTTTCACAAGCCTCTAGAGAAAGGAGGAAAATGATGTATTTGGTAGAATTGATTCCTATATTTTTTGATAAATAATTTAACATCCAATCAAGTACATCATTCAATTGTATATTTTTTAACATGAACGTTAACAATCAATATTAAATTAATTCAACATACATCATATCATTGCAATGTTTTTCAATTTAATTAGACAATTATCATCACAAACAAACAAATAACGATCTCCCTTATAGAATCTCCAAATTAAATATAATTTATCTTTACATGATATATATGTATATCACAAAATTAATTCAGTCACCTCATTCTAGTCATATCTTAGAATTAACAATAAAATGCATATGTTTTTGGAAAAATTACTTATATACACATCATTAGTTTATTTATTTTCTATTATTCCCTTCTTTTTTAAAATATTACTAAAATTCCTTTTTTACTCCTCAAATCCGACTTCCAGATACATAACCTTTCATTTCCTAACCCACGTTTCTCTCTCCAATATTTCACTCCTGAAATCACGTCATATTTTCTCTCCCGTGATCTTATCATTCTAATTTTGAATTTGAATTTTATTTTCCTCTCCAATTAAAGAATTTCCCATTCCTTCTAGGTTTTGTTTCTATTTCATTACTTTTGCTCATAGTTTTTTTTAAAAAAAAAAATCAAATTTTTGATACGTTTATGAAGGATCCTCCTTCATTCATCTTAGGTATTATTTAGATAATGTCATCTGACACTAATCGTGTTTATGAACATGAAGATGTAGGTTGGGTTGAGAATAGATCGAAAAAGTTGTCTGATTCTCTAGTTATGGCCAATGGTGAGTATTGAGAAGGTGAAGAAGGATGTGTTTTCTTCTTCAAAATCAAAGATTGGGAAAACTCCTAAAAAAAGAGTAAAAAAAAGTATCATCCCTAATTTCTCGTTCGAATCTATACGAGGTAATGAGTTTGGATCTGTTTTGTGTTTTTTTGTTGCTCAAACTTTGAATCAGTTATTAATTTGAATTTATGATACATTACTGATAGATTAATGTTATCATATTGTAATATATCATGTAATTTATTTTTTGATTTTTAAAACTTCAATTTTTTCATTATGTTCTCAATCAATCAGAATATGAATGATACGTTTAATAAACTTCATGATGTATCAGTACTAACATAGCATATACTTGATACAAATCTATAAAGTTCATCGATATTTTTCTCAAGCTTTTCTTTTAACTGATACAAAAATTTATCAATTTTTCTTCTCAATGTATCAAGTAAATATATTCAGCATGTATGATGTTTATACATAATTAATGGATTTGAGATTTCGGCTAGGTTACCATGGCATTCAGTAGGTGTTATTTACATTCCGGTGAATTGTGATGGATTAATTTCATTGAATATTGGTTGTTGTTGTTTTGAAACAGAGGCTAATACATATTTACGACTCAACATTTGGATCAAGGAGAAATATTTATTCGAGTGACGTTAAAAAATTATCTCTAATGTCGCCTACTTACCTCCAGAGCTGTGTATTTTTTCAATCAATCGGAGCGAACTAACTGGTTATCTCTTGATACTTATAAGAACAAGGAATTGGAAGTTTATTGAAACAAAACACCCTTTTCTTGTTGAATATGCACAAAACACTATTCATCAAGGAAGCGATACGCTGTAAATTTTATAAACTTTTATTTTGAAGTATATTTTCAATTGGTTTTATGTATCTTCTGCATTTGTAGGGATTGTGGATTGTTTGTGGCCGTATTTTCTGAATTTTTTAGCGATGAAATTTCAATCCAATCTGATGCTTTCTTGTAACGACTCGAATTCTTGAATCCGAATCGCCACCAGCGTCGTTGACCTCTCAGAGGTCGCAGACAAGCCTAATCTTGCATTCATCACATTCATCTAGTTAAATTTGAGGAAAATTTAAAACTTTCTATACGTATGAAGTTTACTTAGACTTCATATAGTCATTACGTATTAAACATTATATACTAAGCTCAACATCAATAGACAACCATCTAATATCAAGAACATTTCAAAACAAATGATGAATAAAATATATTAAGTTGCCAAAACGGCCTTACATCAAAAGGTTCGAAATGAAATGTGAAAGAAACGCTAGGGACAACATCCACTAGCTATGTCTATATCTAAAGCTAGACTAAGATTGTAGCATCCTCGAAATCAAGAGGATCTACCAAATTGTTTGGAGAAACGCTGAAGTCCAAACCGCTGCAAGTGTCGTCAATCTGTCCTCTGACCTGCACCTATAAAAATAGTAAATAGTAGGGGGTTAGTTCACCACTTGTACTAAGTATGGGTGTATGCACACATACACATAAAGCTATGCATGATCAATGAAAGCTCTTCCTCAGCAACATGCCATTTCTGGAAAGTCTAGTCATTAGACTTTCCTAATTCGTTAGTTGTAAATTGTGGTATGAATATGATGTATTTTAATGCATTCAAAGCACACAACTCATTTTCTCTACTATTACAAGACATTAGTATCATCAACATAATTTTAGAACCACTCGAGCGAAGATTTGAAATTCTAATCCTCCAAACCCAAGAGCTCCTTTCTTTCCACACTTAGTTTTATTTTCAGTTTTTTTCTTCTTCTTGTTATGTAGTTCAATAATTCCTTTAGTCCTATGTTTTACTTATAAGTTCAATGATTCATTGTAGTCCCATACCCACAACGAATCAAGTAAGTAATTCAAGAGATTAAGGAAATGACTTAACTACAATTTGGGGCATGAATATATTTATAAGTCAATACTTATTGACTATACTCATTCTTTAGTTGATTGCATAATGTGCATAGTTCTTGGGGCATATCATTAAAGCTTATGATCTTGCTTACTCTGGGCATGAATTCTTTATAAGCCAATCTTTATTGGCTAAATACATCAGTAAATCATTTTGGATAAGCATATTTGAATTCATTATTGTCTTTGATATTTTCCTAATAAAGGAAGTCATTATAAGCCAATTTTATTTGGCTTTGTTCATTTTCATGACATGAAGATTCACTATTAGCTTTGCCCTTTACTTATTGTAAACTTCATTGGACATGCTTTGACTATTCTTATAGCAAGTCATTCATTACACTATATATTCATTACATTTCATAAGCCATTCTCTATTGATCATTCCATTGATTTCATTACTTTCATGTTAGGGAAGTTATGGGTTATTTAGTTAACGTTTTCATGTTTTATATATTATACATTTCATATCTACGAGACCTTGGAATTGTGGATGTAGCATTAAGACATCTCAAGTGGGGGCCCAACATATGGGACCTCAACCCGAGGGCCTTCTTTAGCAAACACAGAGTCTGCTTCATTCGTCCATTCGTATTTCACATTATTCATTTCATTTATTCGCGGGCTGATGTAAATACCAGCTATACCTAGGATAAAGTTTAAGACTCTCATCGGGATCATGAAGTGCAATGACCAAGAATGACCTAATGTCATTACTTGAATCTGATTTCACCTCCTGATTGTCTTGCACAAACACCTTCGGTATCGTTCATTTCTTTATCTTTCATACTTTGAAGAACTTCAACTTTAACCGACATAGATCATGTGAGCTCATGAAATTCGGTGTCTTCCCCACACCGAAAAGAGGTGGAGTCACTGGCCAAGGTGCAACCAAAACATCCCTAGCTCGCTTATGTGGAAAACCACTGGCTAGTTCCCTATGTTGGCAGCATAGTTCAAAGACTAGGAGATTTAGGGAGACCCATACCCACCTTGGTGGACTGTCTCATCTCATGATAATTACGTGAACCTCCGCCCTTTCTGAAAGAAGGCATCACCACTCATAACTAGCCTATCGGTGCTCAGTTTAAAGTTCCTATTTACATTCAACTCATACATCATCGAAGTTTGCTTCTTGCATGAGGTAGTCATAGCTCATTAGATGACTTCTCATCTCTTCTTTATGTATTAAGTGTGAATTGTCCTTACACTTACATATAGAATGTGATTGAGATTTATTTACTCTTTTGATGACTTGTCATCCTTACTTTACATTGATGAAATGTGAATTGTCCTTACATATCATCCTTACTTTGCTTTGATGAATGTGAATTGTCCTTACATATCATCCTTACTTTATATTGATGAATGTGAATTGTCCTTACATATCATCCTTAGGTGTTAATGAGACTAGTCTCACACATTCTAACACCTTCATTCGTGAGTATTCTTTTAACCAATTAGCTTTGGTGTAAGTAAGACTTGTCTCACTTTCTTTAACACCCCATTCTGGTCACTTACTTAATTTAGACCCCTTTAATTATGTTATAACTCACGTTACTTACTTACTTTAGTGTAGTAGCTTCATATCACCGTTTATGGACGATGAGCACTTCATTCAATGAGTTTCATGTGTTCATAGTTCATTCTTTTAGAGCATGTTGGGAGTTGTACCAATGAATGGCATGCCCTTGGGTATGGATTCATTGAATTACTTTAGAACTACTGGAGATGTCATTTCATTATTTTGGCTACACAAGATTGGCATATGATTAGTATTGGCATAAACAATTGGCTATAGACTTCATAACTTCTTTGTTGGCATAAGCCAAAGTTATATTCATTCGTGCTTACATTATTATACCTTATTCATTAGCCAATTCAATTATTAATCATAACATTATAACCATTTGCATGCATCCCTTTTGGACAATGTATTGTTAGCCATTTTATTGGCATAAGCCAACATTCACTCAAATTATGATTTCATGGAGATCTTTTTAGCCAATCGTATAACATAACTTTAGGCATAACGTTTTTAAACATCTTGGACAGCATCATATTAGCATTTGATGAATATATCATCTTCATAACGTCATATTAACAGCAAGCATGCACAACAGACCGTAACATCTTCATACATAACATTTTCGGACATATCTTTAACATAGTATCACTCTTTTAATTCACATAATAACACTTAGCATCAAACGAGTCCAATTAATAGGTTCATTCAATCATTATTTAATCAAAAACCATACACATTATGATCAGACAGCACCACATACCAACAACATGATTTCTAACCTATTCAACATTGAAATCGTAACAAGGATACTAGAGAAAGGAGTTCGACAAGAACGACGGGAAACAACCCTTGTTTTCAAGATCTTTGAATCATTCGAAAGAAAGTTCTCTTGGAGAAAGAAGTCCAGGAGAGAAACCCATACCTTCAGTAGAACTTAATCTACGAAGACCATCTTGAACGAAAACTTGGAGAAACCTTGAAATTGCCTAGGAGAATCAATGGAATTTTCTGTTTTCTTTCCCTCGCTTGCTTACTGTTTTGCGTCCTTTTTTTCTATGAGTTTGAACGTGATTTTTAGGTTTAAGAACTGATCTTGACTCATTCAACTTAGGGTTTAATAAGTTAATTAAATAAATTAATTAACTAATTACTAAAAAAAACTCCTAGATGACTAGAACTAGGAAAACACAATACTTGGTCTAATCTGAAATTTTTTCTAAGAATTTCATTTTGCCCCTTTAAACTAATTAATTAAATGGATAATTTAATTAATTAAGGGACCTAGGGTAATTATTAAAGTGCCCCTAAATCATTGGAACCAAAATTAACCCTTTTGGACCATCCTAGGTTAAGTACTAGGATGTTTCTTGAGTTGTACTAGGTTAGTGTAAGAATTTTGGTTTTACCCCTTTAATTTAATTAATTAAATGACCTAGGATAATTACTAAAGTACCCTTAAGTCATTATAACCATAACTAATCCTTTGGACCATCCTGGGTACTAGGTTGTCTTTTTCTTGTCTCAATCGAAATCTGGAAATTGCTTTGTGATTTTGGTTTTGTCCTTTTAAATTAATTAATTATGCTGATAAATTAATTAATTAAGTAGCCTAGGGTAATTACTAAAGTATCCCTAAGTTTTTAGGACCATAACCAACCTTTTGGACAATCCTAGGTTAGGTACTAGGTTGTATTTTTCTTGTCTTAACCGAAATCTGGAAATTGCTTTGTGATTTTGGTTTTTCCCCTTTAAATTAATTAATTAAGTTGATAAATTAATTAATTAAGTAGCCTAGGGTAATTACTAAAATATCCCTAGGTTGTTAGGACCTTAACTAACTCTTTGGACCATCCTAGGTTAGCTACTAGGTTGTCTCTTCAACTAGTACTAGGTTAGTGTCAACCCGGTTTAGTCATGGATTGTCGGGTGCACTAATTAGTTTATTTCGTTTGGTCCTAGGTTAGTTAGTTATTTAGTGCAGTAGGTTAGAGTCTAGAATTGGTTAGGAAGTTAGGCCCCACATGGAGTGGTCCCTTGTGCACGTTTTCCCCCCTAACTCCCCTAACCAAATTCGGTTAGGGTGGTCCCCTCTTGGACGTATCTCCCCATGTGCTTGCACATGGGCTTGCACATGGGTTGCTTGTACTTTCCTAACTAACTATTATTTATGGTTCCTTTGGAAATGTTTACTTATTGTCCCAAGGACCCTCATCATGTCCTTGGGCACTGCTTAATTTACATGATCATTTTAAATGGTCATGTGCTATGGTGCTAGGCTTGACACTTGGATGCCTAGTACATATTGTGCAGATATTATGAAGCGAATATTTTTAGCTTAGGGACTTCCTTGCAGGTACATTTCTTGGACAAGCAATCTTGGATTGGGTAAGACAACCCAAAATGTATTTTACTTGTTCATATATAGAAAATTGGCTAATATCCCTTAGCCAATTTTCTATACTATGCTCAATTTTTCTCAATATTGGGCATGGGGGTGCCTATGTACCCCTAATACGTATTCTTAAAGACCTCTTGAGTAGACATGTAACTTTCCGAAATGTTACATTTCTGATTTGATTATCTCTGGTCAAGATATGCAGCTTTGCTATGAAAATATGACAGTTAAAAAACTGCAGAAGCATATATTAGTGATAATGACAATCTATCAAAGCCTAGGCGTCATTTCATACCACCAATATGATGTTTTAGTTAATCTGGAATAGTTTCTGTGTATGGATGGATAGCCAGTGTTTTTTAGTTAGTACTATTTTCAATATACATTAACTTTTGTGGTGGAGTGTTTCTCTAAAAACTTATTTTGTCTGACTTTTAATGTCAATATATTTTGTTCCTTAATCTTAGAATGTATATTTGTTTTCATTTACAAATTTATATAATTAAACAAATGTTATCAAATTAAATGTACATGATACATTAGTTAATGCACGTGATACATTAGCGTATACGTTACCCAACAATTTATTTATAATTATAAGTGTATAACAAAATTTATTTAACAAAAGTATTTTTCAACACAAATTCAATAGTTGTGCTTAAAATAGTTGTTTAATGTATGTATCAAATAAGTTATCACACATGATACATAATATACATTACATGATACATGAAATATAAACATTGTAAATGATATAGTAATCTTAATAAATGTTATCAAATTAAATGTACATGATACATTATCTAATGCACATGATACATTAGCATATACGTTACCCAACAATTTATTTATAATTATAAGTGCATAATATAGTTTATTAAGTAATATTGATACATAAGTATTTTTCAACACAAGTCATAACAACGTATTTATAATTATAAGTGCAACTTAAAATTTATTTAACGCAATCATAACCAAGTGTTTTTTTCAACATCAATACTAATTAATAACAAATGTAAACAATACTTAAAATGATAAATGTTTACGTGAAAAATTATTCAACAAAAATATTAATGTCTTACAAAAGTTATGATTATTTCACTTTTCTTTTGGGAAGAAAGTACAAGTTCTTCTGTTATGTCCTTCTTGTCCACAAGAATTTATGTTCATAGTAATCTTTTCATCTGCATTCTTTTTTCTTCTTTTTCTTGGTCGTCCAGATAATCGTCTGTATCTAGGTGGATACACAGTTTCAACTACCACATTCTGAGGAGCTGACCAATATACCTTATCTGACATTGGTACCATTGGAATCTCATATGTTTTTGCTAATGCACCAGACTTGTAGTAATCAGAGCAATATGGATGCAAATCTTTGACATTCTTTTCTTTTAAAACAACAATTGCATGTGCACAAGGTATCTCATCTAGTTAATCTTCCACAACAACATACTTTCTTCTCAAGACAAACAATGTATCTTCTTCCATCTTCATAAATTGAGAAAATAAATTTAGATGATGAACAACCTGCGTACATTAAAAAAACTAAAATATACAATTATTTCAAAGAAACCATGTTCAAACTGCAGAATGAATCAATGATTTTGATACATATAATATAAAATAATATACCATGATACATATCTCCATCTTTGAACTTTTAGACGTGTTTATAATTAATAGCTCCTCAAATCTTCTCCCTAATGTGTTCCTTGTATGAGAGGCTATTTCTCTGTTTTTGCAATGCAAGAACCAAAAAGAATTCTACACGTATCACAATATTTTATAATGTATCAGCTTTAGCTTTATCATTACTGTTTTAGCAGTAGTATATTAAAGTATCAACAGAGTTAACTCAATGTATCAATAATATTTAAGAATTAATGAATCATTTATTAAAACGAATTTCACTCAATGTATCAACGAACTAACGAACTAATACTAAATCATTATTGCAATAAAATTCAGTAACATTATAACCATATTCACTTAATGTATCAACAAATACTCTATATACCAAAAATCATATTCAACATCTACACAAAAATCTTAATTGCAGACTTTTTAATTCATAATGTATCAGACATTCAAAAAAAAAAATTGTGTCACCATTTAAAGATCTAAAAATTTCAGACACTCTCATACTTTTGTCTATCAAATCTCTTTACTTTGCAATTGAAGTTGTTCTTTATCTTATATTTTGCCATCACATCTAATGTTTTCAATGTTTTTCCTTGATACATCGATATCCAACTCGGCTGCAATTGCTGCTTTGAGATTCAAAAACGAAATTGATTGTCCAACAACAATTTCATTGCTTTTGTAACTTTCATATTGCACTTCGCTGACCCAAATTCATGAATGCCTCAGTAAAATTGATATATTCATCATGTAGCATACAAAAAACAGAAATTTATTCGAATTTCTCGCTTTTTCAATGGATGTTCATAACCTTTTCGTCAATGTAGATGATATAATTTTGAAATTTGAAATTTGAAATTTGTAACGTGTTAATCAATTACCTATTAAGATATGGAGTATTTAGGATTAGTTAGCCGTAACTTAAGCTAACTGACACAATAAAATTAATTATGATGTTTTTTCCCCTCTTTTAGCTTAACAATTATTTATTTACTGTGTATCATTTACTATGTATCAGATGGTAGCCATGTATCACACACCGGTCTTTTTAAAGAATTTTCTGTAAAATGTAAATTAGTTGGGATGGGTTGTAATTTTTATCTTACACTATGGGATTCCTTTAATTTTTACTATTTTTTTTTATTCAGTGTTTGATATCATTTTTAAAATTCTGATTAATTGAAATTTAGGTCATATGCAAAATAGAGCACAAATCATAAGCTAATTTTCTCCTTATTATTAGAGGCGACAAATAGAATTAACAATAAAATGGATGTTTTTTTCTAGTGTTTGATGTTATTTTTAAAATTTTGATTAACTAAAATTCACGTTATATAAAAATTAGAGCACAAATCATGAGCTAGTTTCTCCTTATTGTTAGAGGTGACAAATAAATGGAAAAAAAAAACATTAAAAATAAGTAGATGAAATTGTCATAAATTATATCATTTCATTAAAAGCATAAATCTTGATTACCTTTGGAGTCATCAAGATAACATATACTTTTCCTAATTTGTTTTCAATACATTGGGAGCAACTTTCTTAGAAAAAATAGAACCATCATGACAACCCTTCATACAATCTTCCATGCAAAAAGGATTGACAAGACAAAAAAGTTCACATTTTTGTTTACAAGTCAGATTTACCTCACCACTACCTTCAACATTTGCTACAAAAAACACAATGAAAAATAATGCTACTAACATCTTTGGGAAATTCATTTTTGAGTTTCAAACTTTTTGTTTGATTTGTATTTTGGGATATGCTAGATGAAAGTAAAGTACCACTATTTATAACAAAAATTTTCAATGATAAATTAAATTTTGGTCAAATTAACAATTAGTAGTAAACTTTGTAATTAATGAAACTAGATTACATTAAAATAAATAAAGTATTAATACAATTTGCATTACTCAATATGGTTGACTATGATACTTCCTAGCTTGGTCCACTTTTACTTTTTAGTTTGAAAAAATATCAAGAAATAGTTTATTAGAGTAACCGTTCTCAATTTTTTTTATTATTAATTATAGATATTTAAATATTGAATTTATTATATTCAAAGATAGCTAAAATTATCATTTGATTTCTTATTTCTCTAAAAATGGGATTAATACTAATTAACAAGTAAAAACAGATCGAGGAAGTATTATGCAAATCAAATTACGTCAAACATACATAAATAAAAGTTTGACTGGTCTGCGTCAACTTGTGAAAGTTAAAGGTATTTATTTCTAAAAGTTATAATTACAGTAAAATTTCACTATTAATATAGATGGATCATAAAATATTATTATTTTATAAAGATATTATTAAATTATAATTTAACATTTATAATGTTATTTTAAAATTCAATGAAGGTCATTTTTATTACATTAAAATCATTATATCTTAATAATTTAGTAATTTATATAATATATTTATTAAATTAACATTAAAAATAATTTTATGTTGCAGTTTGAAAAACACTTGTCGCATCTAAAACAATGATACATGCTCAAAGTTCAAGAGTTCAAAAAAATTATGAATACCATCGAAAAAAACAATGTTGACGATGGAGTTGAATATGATACAATAACTTTAAAACCACTTACGCATAAGGAAGTACTTATCATATTTAGAACTCTTTAAAATTTTATAGTGCAGTTAAACAAGACAACATCGAAACTTTTGAATGCAATAAGAAAAGTTAAAGAAGAGTTTCAACTAGATTTAAATTTTAACAAAAAATTAAAACACAATAGACTCATATTGCACTATATTTTTGTCTCATTATTCATTAATATTATAAATTAATAATTTTTTAAAAACATAAATATATTATCTTATTATCTCATTAAAGTGAGTGATTTTTTCTATTGTCCCAAAAATCAAATAAGATTATTATCTTAGAGAGTTTATTAATTAATTGAGTATTAATCTAGTGAGGTTTTAGTTTATTTCTGGGGTTTGACCATCATAAATTGAGGCAATTTCTTGGTCAAATAAATAACAAGAGGCATTCAAATTAAAAAAGAAGTATAATGAAATTATTATATATTAAGTTAATATCTTTATTTAGCTAGTTATATTGTTATTTATTGGCTGTTTAATTTTTTTAATTAATATCTCCATTTAATTCACAAATATATACATATTAGTATATAAAATTTAGGGAAAATTACGCGGATAAACAAACTTATACCGTTTAATTACTCATCATAGCTATAGTTTGCTATAATTACCACTCGCGACTTACATTATACATTAATTACATAGGCTGACTTCGAGTTTGTATAATTAGTCATGTTTGTATATGTATAATTCGCCAAGATATACAAATAAATATGTATAATATACTATATTTTAGCCTATATACATATATAATTCACCTCTCTCCCACTCTCCTCCCTCTCTCGATCGCCTCTCTCCTCCTCTCCCAATCTCGCTCGCCTCTCTCCTCCCTCTCCCAATCTCGCTTGCCATTTATACAAATGTATATGTATAATATACAGTTATATACAGTTATATACAATTATATACATATACAATTCACCTCTCTCCCACTCTGCCCTTTCTCGCTCGCCTCTCTCCTCCCTCTCTCGATCTCGCGCCTCTCTCCTCTCTCTTCCAGTCTCACTCGCCTCTCTCCTCCCTCTCCCAATCTCTCTTGCCAAATATATAATTATATATGTATAATATACAATTATCTAACCAATATATATACACAATTCACCTTTCTCCACTCTTTTTCCCCTCTCTCTCATCTTTCGCCTCTCTCTCCCAGTCTCGCTCGCCTCTCTCCTCCAAATAACATGTAGCTACAAATTGTAATTATTAAACTATAGCTATGGAGAGTAATTAATTATTTTTAAATGGCTATATATGAAAATTTCCCTAAAATTTATGTCAGTAGTCATATATAATTGAGTTTTTCTTACTTATTATACACCAACTATTTAATTAAAAAAAAAAACAAAGAGAAATAAAATAGTGCAAGTTTTTCTACACTTCTTCATGATATCACTCAATATTTATGCAATTTTTTCTGAATGTCTCCTACGCTATCGTTGAGAGTTTTAGAAATGTCTCATTAAAAATTGAGAATTGATTCGGTGAAACAGTAGTTATCTCGCAATTACATAATTTCAATATCATGATAATGTATAAATATATTGTGATAATATTATTTATGTATCATCGAATGACTGAAAAACTTTTATAATACCAACACTATATATATATATATATATATATATATATATATATATATATATATATATATATTGTTATGCAACGTAACTTCTCATTACGGATTTATGATTGACTTGGTGAAACAATGATCATTCCTTAATTACTATTTTAATATCATGATAATACGAATGAACTAAATCGATAAATATACCATTAAGATTCGTTATAGTGATAGTATTTGTCTGAAAATTTTATGATTATCATATATGTATACATATATTTGGTGTAAGTGGTGGAGCCAATTTTTTATTATGGTGTCAAAATATAAAGTAAAAAGTTTCATGATTATCATATTGAGGTGTTCTTATATATTTGGCGTAAGTGGCGAAGTCAAATTTTTTATTAAGGGATGTCAAAATATAAAATAAAAAGATAATTGCTGCTATATCATGGGTTAAATACACAATATAAAACAACTTTTGCAACCCCTTAACCATTACAATAAACCTTTAACTTATGTTAAGATGAATCAACAATTGTATATATATATGTTAAATCAAATTTTGACCTATATATACAATACAAATTTTTCAACGAAGGGTGTCGGTTGCTTGCCTACGGTAGCTTTGCCCCTGTTTGGTGTTTAGTTTTCATTTAGCTATTATAAATACATATACACAAAAAAAATAGTGTTAACGGAAACGTGAAACTAGAGAACAAGGAAGAACAACAATATTTAACGTGGTTCGGATCAAAATGATCCTACGTCCACCAAAGAACAACTGCACCAATATTTATTTCACTCTACAAAGAATACAAGTGAAATACTACAAGAGAGAGAACACAAATGCCTTAGAAGGTGAGAAGGCAAGTGAGAGGATGATTTGAAAATGAATTAAGAGCTACCTATTTATAGGAATAAATTCATCCTATTGATGTCATCCATGACATCACTATGTGTCAAAATTGTCAAGGTTAAGATATGAAACCATTTTATGGTTTGCCTAACTTTCACCTACCAAGATACTATCTTGACTTTTATTTTGTACTAATTATCTTCCTACCAAATATTCATGTTAATTCATCTTCCATTTAGTTTGATTCCACAAGAACCAAAATCAACTCTTTCAATCTCCACCTTGGTTTGTGTTCCAAGCATGCGTATAAACAACTCCGGCCAAAACTTCTAAGCTTACTGGGCAATCCCATTGTAAGAAACAAGAAGAATCAAACCTTTGTTGAACATACCAGCTCCACCTAGCAGTTGTTCTCTTAGAGTTGCATCAATTGATGCATACTCCCGCCAAGTCCTTGCAGTGTGCAAACTTGGCAAGCGGGACTATTTTGGTCAACATGTCTGCAGCGTTATCGTCTGTGATAACCTTCTCAACCTTGATAGCTCCCTTTTCTACGACATCTCGAATAAAATGAAATCTGACATCAATGTGTTTGGTGCGCTCATGAAATCTTTGATTTTTAATCAACTGAATAGCACTTTGACTATCACATTTTAGAACTGATTCTAGCTGAACCGAACTCAATTCTGCCACCAAACCTTTCAACCAGATAGCTTCTTTCACTGCCTCCGTTGCTGCCATATATTCTGCCTCTGTTGTAGACAAAGCGACAATCGACTGTAAAGTCGATTTCCAACTAACGGCACTGCCAACGAAAGTAAAGATGTATCCAGTTGTGGACCTCCTTCGATCAAGATCCCCTGCATAGTCAGAATCTACATAACCGAGAATTGAAATACCTTCACTTTTCCGGAAGGTTAGGCCAACATCAGGAGCTCCTTTGAGATATCTCAATATCCACTTGACAGCTTCCCAGTGCCTTTTTCCTGGATTTGCCATGTACTTGCTTACCACACTTACAGATTGGGCAATATCTGGACGTGTGCATACCATAGCATACATAATGCTACCAACTGCACTCGCATAAGGAACCTTTGACATATGCTCCACCTCATCCATAGATTGAGGCATTTGTAACTCTGAAAGCTTGAAATGAGAAGCTAACGGTGTACTTACAGGCTTGCTCATATGCATATTGAATCTTTCAAGAACTTTTCCGATATACCTCTTCTGAGAAAGATGTACAACACCATTTTCTCTTGAAATTTCCATTCCAAGGATTTTCTTTGCAACTCCTAGATCCTTCATGTCAAATTCCTTGCTCAACAGTTTCTTCAAAATATTTATCTCTGTGATGTTGTTAGCAGCAATAAGCATATCATCAACATACAACAATAGATAAATCATAGAGTTACCAGACATCTTCTTGTGATACACACAACTATCAAATGCACTCCTCGAAAATCCATGTGTAGTCATGAATGCATCAAACCTCTTGTACCACTGTCTAGGGGATTGCTTCAAACCATACAAAGACTTCTTCAGTTGGCATACATGGTCTTCTTTTTCTTCAGCTAGGAAACCTTCAGGCTGATCCATATAGATTGTCTCTTCTAGATCACCATGTAAAAAAGCAGTTTTGACATCAAGATGTTGAAGCTCTAAATCAAATTGTGCAACCAATGCTAGTAGCACGCGAATTGAGCTATGTTTCACAACTGGAGAAAAGATCTCATTGTAGTCAATTCCCTCCTTCTGACTGAAACCCTTTGCAACCAATCTCGCCTTGAACCTAGCAGCTTCCACTTCTGGAATACCTTCTTTCTTTCTGTAAACCCATTTGCATCCAACTGTCCTCATCCCCTTTGGCCTTTTAACTAAGACCCATGTCTCATTTTTGTGAAGAGACTCCATCTCTTCCATCATGGCTAACTGCCATTGTGCAGCATCTTTGCAAGAAGTTGCTTCAACATACGAAGAGGGCTCGAGATCTTTAATCTCTTCTTCTGCAGCTACGAACGCATGTGCAATCAGATTTTCTTGCTCTATAAGACGTTCCGGTTTCCGTATCTGCCTTTTGTCCCTTCCCTTCGCAATTGTGTATGGTTTATTGAAAGCAAGTTCTTTAAGATCTGCATCTTTTGACTCATCAATTTGAGTCTCTTGATCCCGTTCCTTGGTAAGCTCCACCGGTAGCTCCACCTGCTCGTTGTTCTCGTTTCTAGATAACTCCACAGAAACTTTACGAGGATCAAGTATAGAGAATTCATCAAAGGTAACATCTCTACTCACTACAAATTTGAGTAAAGACAAACACCATAGTTTGTACCCTTTTACTCCATCTACATACCCTACGAATATGACCTTTTTAGCCCTTGGTTCAAGCTTACCTTCATTAACATGATAATAAGCTGGACACCCAAATATTCGCAAGTATGAATAGTTAGAGGGTTCACCTGACCAGACCTTATTCGGAGTCTTAAAGTCAATCGCTGATGCTGGAGACCGATTGACAATATGAGAAGCAGTATGAACTGCTTCAGCCCAAAATACTTTGGACATCTTAGCTTGTAAGAGCATACAACGAGCCTTCTCAAGAAGAGTTCTGTTCATTCTCTCGGCAACTCCATTCTGCTGTGGTGTGTGCCTGACCGTCTTATGCCTTGCGATCCCATGAACCTTGCAGAAATCATTGAACTCTTCACTGCAAAACTCCAAGCCATTGTCCGTGCGAAGATACTTGATTTTCCTCTCCATTTGATTTTCAACCAAAATCTTCCACTCTTTAAATGCTTCAAAAGCATCACCTTTTGTCTTCAGAAAGCGCACCCAAACCTTTCGTGAAAAATCATCAATGAATGTGAGAAGATACCTCTTTCCTCCCTTCGATGGAAGCTTAGAGGGACCCCATAAATCTGAATGGATGTAGTCTAGCACCCCTCCTGTCTTGTGCTTGCCAGTGCTAAAGCTGACCTTTTTCTGCTTCACTAAGACGCAGTGCTCACAAAATTCAAGTGTGCTGATCTTCTCACCATTTAAAAGGTTGCGGTTGCTCAACATCTCCAATCCTCGTGCGCTCATATGGCCTAGTCTCATGTGCCATAATTTTGCCTTGTCATCATTAGATAACTGCACTGTAGATGCATTTACAGAGCCAATAATGGTGCTTCCCGCAAGTGTGTAGAGGCCATCCTCCAGCTTGGCCTTCAACATGACTAAAGACCCTTTAGTCACTTTCATAGTTCCTCCTTCACTCATGTACTTATAGCCTTGTTTATCTAAAGTACCCAGGGAGATCAAATTCTTCTTTAGATCAGGAACATGACGGACTTCTGTAATAGTCCTCACGATTCCATCATGGCAGCGAACATGAACTGAACCAATGCCAACTATTTTACAAGTTGCATTATTGCCCATTAATACAGTTCCTCTGCTTATTTCATAGCTGCTGAACCAATCTTTTCGGAATGTCATATGCAGAGTACAACCAGAGTCTAAGACCCATTTGTTGTCATAGACTCCACTATTGCATGATGTTGTTAGTACATAATCATCATCATTATCATGTACTTGCTCAACAATGGATGCGCTCGCCTTTTCTTTGGACTTCGACATAGGGCAATCTCGTTCAAAGTGCCCCTTCTTGTGACAGCCCCAACATTCCGCATTCTTTTTGTTCACACGAGACTTTGATCTGTACTTCGATTTGCTCCTTCCCTGTTGGCTAGTACGACCTCTTACAAAGAGTCCACTAGCTTCGTCACTTTTGTCTCCTTCAAAATGCATCCGCACATCACAAGAGTTTAGTGCTTGCCGCACTTGCTCAAGTTTAATAGGTTGTTTGCTATACATCATTGAATTCTCAATATCACGATATTTTGAAGTCAATGAAAATAGCAAAGAACATGCAAGCGTCTCCTCGTCCTTTTTAATTCCAGCAGTTTGTAAGTCCATCACAAGTTTATTGAACGCATCTAGATGGTCTTGCAACAAAGTACCTGAATCCATCTTAAATGTATGAAGACGCCGTTGTAACAACATCCTTGTTGTCACTGACTGGTCCTGGTAAAGCCCTTCCAGCTTTTCCCATAACTCTTTGGCCGTCTCTTCGGTACTTGTACTCACTTCACAAAGTACGTTAGGTGCAAGGGACAGTTGGATTGCACTCAATGCATCTCCTTCAATCTTTTCCTTGTCGGAATCCGATATCTTATCGGGGTACTTTCCGTCAATAGCATGGATTGAACCTTCCCTCCGCAGTAACGCTATCATCTGGATTTTCCAGATATTGAAGTTGTTGCGCCCACTAAATCTATCAATTTCAAACTTCATGGAACTCATTTTTTTTTTTTTTACTTGTTCTTCCTTTTCTACTACAATGTATTTGGAACTACAGAAAACCAAAGTAATCCTTTTCTGATGTGGAAGTTCAGACTGTGCTGCAACCACAGAGCATACTCAGACAGAACCTTGGCTCTGATACCAATTGTTAGCGGAAACGTGAAACTAAAGAACAAGGAAGAACAACAATATTTAACGTGGTTCGGATCAAAATGATCCTACGTCCACCAAAGAACAACTGCACCAATATTTATTTCACTCTACAAAGAATACAAGTGAAATACTACAAGAGAGAGAACACAAATGCCTTAGAAGGTGAGAAGGCAAGTGAGAGGATGATTTGAAAATGAATTAAGAGCTACCTATTTATAGGAATAAATTCATCCTATTGATGTCATCCATGACATCACTATGTGTCAAAATTGTCAAGGTTAAGATATGAAACCATTTTATGGTTTGCCTAACTTTCACCTACCAAGATACTATCTTGACTTTTATTTTGTACTAATTATCTTCCTACCAAATATTCATGTTAATTCATCTTCCATTTAGTTTGATTCCACAAGAACCAAAACCAACTCTTTCAATCTCCACCTTGGTTTGTGTTCCAAGCATGCGTATAAACAACTCCGGCCAAAACTTCTAAGCTTACTGGGCAATCCCATTGTAAGAAACAAGAAGAATCAAACCTTTGTTGAACATACCAGCTCCACCTAGCAGTTGTTCTCTTAGAGTTGCATCAATTGATGCATACTCCCGCCAAGTCCTTGCAGTGTGCAAACTTGGCAAGCGGGACTATTTTGGTCAACATGTCTGCAGCGTTATCGTCTGTGATAACCTTCTCAACCTTGATAGCTCCCTTTTCTACGACATCTCGAATAAAATGAAATCTGACATCAATGTGTTTGGTGCGCTCATGAAATCTTTGATTTTTAATCAAATGAATAGCACTTTGACTATCACATTTTAGAATTGATTCTAGCTGAACCGAACTCAATTCTGCCACCAAACCTTTCAACCAGATAGCTTCTTTCACTGCCTCCGTTGCTGCCATATATTCTGCCTCTGTTGTAGACAAAGCGACAATCGACTGTAAAGTCGATTTCCAACTAACGGCACTGCCAACGAAAGTAAAGATGTATCCAGTTGTGGACCTCCTTCGATCAAGATCCCCTGCATAGTCAGAATCTACATAACCGAGAATTGAAATACCTTCACTTTTCCGGAAGGTTAGGCCAACATCAGGAGCTCCTTTGAGATATCTCAATATCCACTTGACAGCTTCCCAGTGCCTTTTTCCTGGATTTGCCATGTACTTGCTTACCACACTTACAGATTGGGCAATATCTGGACGTGTGCATACCATAGCATACATAATGCTACCAACTGCACTCGCATAAGGAACCTTTGACATATGCTCCACCTCATCCATAGATTGAGGCATTTGTAACTCTGAAAGCTTGAAATGAGAAGCTAACGGTGTACTTACAGGCTTGCTCATATGCATATTGAATCTTTCAAGAACTTTTCCGATGTACCTCTTCTGAGAAAGATGTACAACACCATTTTCTCTTGAAATTTCCATTCCAAGGATTTTCTTTGCAACTCCTAGATCCTTCATGTCAAATTCCTTGCTCAACAGTTTCTTCAAAATATTTATCTCTGTGATGTTGTTAGCAGCAATAAGCATATCATCAACATACAACAATAGATAAATCATAGAGTTACCAGACATCTTCTTGTGATACACACAACTATCAAATGCACTCCTCGAAAATCCATGTGTAGTCATGAATGCATCAAACCTCTTGTACCACTGTCTAGGGGATTGCTTCAAACCATACAAAGACTTCTTCAGTTGGCATACATGGTCTTCTTTTTCTTCAGCTAGGAAACCTTCAGGCTGATCCATATAGATTGTCTCTTCTAGATCACCATGTAAGAAAGCAGTTTTGACATCAAGCTGTTGAAGCTCTAAATCAAATTGTGCAACCAATGCTAGTAGCACGCGAATTGAGCTATGTTTCACAACTGGAGAAAAGATCTCATTGTAGTCAATTCCCTCCTTCTGACTGAAACCCTTTGCAACCAATCTCGCCTTGAACCTAGCAGCTTCCACTTCTGGAATACCTTCTTTCTTTCTGTAAACCCATTTGCATCCAACTGTCCTCATCCCCTTTGGCCTTTTAACTAAGACCCATGTCTCATTTTTGTGAAGAGACTCCATCTCTTCCATCATGGCTAACTGCCATTGTGCAGCATCTTTGCAAGAAGTTGCTTCAACATACGAAGAGGGCTCGAGATCTTTAATCTCTTCTTCTGCAGCTACGAACGCATGTGCAATCAGATTTTCTTGCTCTATAAGACGTTCCGGTTTCCGTATCTGCCTTTTGTCCCTTCCCTTCGCAATTGTGTATGGTTTATTGGAAGCAAGTTCTTTAAGATCTGCATCTTTTGACTCATCAATTTGAGTCTCTTGATCCCGTTCCTTGGTAAGCTCCACCGGTAGCTCCACCTGCTCGTTGTTCTCGTTTCTAGATAACTCCACAGAAACTTTACGAGGATCAAGTATAGAGGATTCATCAAAGGTAACATCTCTACTAACTACAAATTTGAGTAAAGACAAACACCATAGTTTGTACCCTTTTACTCCATCTACATACCCTACGAATATGGCCTTTTTAGCCCTTGGTTCAAGCTTACCTTCATTAACATGATAATAAGCTGGACACCCAAATATTCGCAAGTATGAATAGTTAGAGGGTTCACCTGACCAGACCTCATTCGGAGTCTTAAAGTCAATCGCTGATGCTGGAGACCGATTGACAATATGAGAAGCAGTATGAACTGCTTCAGCCCAAAATACTTTGGACATCTTAGCTTGTAAGAGCATACAACGAGCCTTCTCAAGAAGAGTTCTGTTCATTCTCTCGGCAACTCCATTCTGCTGTGGTGTGTGCCTGACCGTCTTATGCCTTGCGATCCCATGAACCTTGCAGAAATTATTGAACTCTTCACTGCAAAACTCCAAGCCATTGTCCGTGCGAAGATACTTGATTTTCCTCTCCATTTGATTTTCAACCAAAATCTTCCACTCTTTAAATGCTTCAAAAGCATCACCTTTTGTCTTCAGGAAAGCGCACCCAAACCTTTCGTGAAAAATCATCAATGAATGTGAGAAGATACCTCTTTCCTCCCTTCGATGGAAGCTTAGAGGGACCCCATAAATCTGAATGGATGTAGTCTAGCACCCCTCCTGTCTTGTGCTTGCCAGTGCTGAAGCTGACCTTTTTCTGCTTCCCTAAGACGCAGTGCTCACAAAATTCAAGTGTGCTGATCTTCTCACCATTCAAAAGGTTGCGGTTGCTCAACATCTCCAATCCTCGTGCGCTCATATGGCCTAGTCTCATGTGCCATAATTTTGCCTTGTCATCATTAGATAACTGCACTGTAGATGCATTTACAGAGCCAATAATGGTGCTTCCCGCAAGTGTGTAGAGGCCATCCTCCAGCTTGGCCTTCAACATGACTAAAGACCCTTTAGTCACTTTCATAGTTCCTCCTTCACTCATGTACTTATAGCCTTGTTTATCTAAAGTACCCAGGGAGATCAAATTCTTCTTTAGATCAGGAACATGACGGACTTCTGTAATAGTCCTCACGATTCCATCATGGCAGCGAACATGAACTGAACCAATGCCAACTATTTTACAAGTTGCATTATTGCCCATTAATACAGTTCCTCTGCTTGTTTCATAGCTGCTGAACCAATCTTTTCGGAATGTCATATGCAGAGTACAACCAGAGTCTAAGACCCATTTGTTGTCATAGACTCCACTATTGCATGATGTTGTTAGTACATAATCATCATCATTATCATGTACTTGCTCAACAATGGATGCGCTCGCCTTTTCTTTGGACTTCGACATAGGGCAATCTCGTTCAAAGTGCCCCTTCTTGTGACAGCCCCAACATTCCGCATTCTTTTTGTTCACACGAGACTTTGATCTGTACTTCGATTTGCTCCTTCCCTGTTGGCTAGTACGACCTCTTACAAAGAGTCCACTAGCTTCGTCACTTTTGTCTCCTTCAAAATGCATCCGCACATCACAAGAGTTTAGTGCTTGCCGCACTTGCTCAAGTTTAATAGGTTGTTTGCTATACATCATTGAATTCTCAATATCACGATATTTTGAAGTCAATGAAAATAGCAAAGAACATGCAAGCGTCTCCTCGTCCTTTTTAATTCCAGCAGTTTGTAAGTCCATCACAAGTTTATTGAACGCATCTAGATGGTCTTGCAACAAAGTACCTGAATCCATCTTAAATGTATGAAGACGCCGTTGTAACAACATCCTTGTTGTCACTGACTGGTCCTGGTAAAGCCCTTCCAGCTTTTCCCATAACTCTTTGGCCGTCTCTTCGGTACTTGTACTCACTTCACAAAGTACGTTAGGTGCAAGGGACAGTTGGATTGCACTCAATGCATCTCCTTCAATCTTTTCCTTGTCGGAATCCGATATCTTATCGGGGTACTTTCCGTCAATAGCATGGATTGAACCTTCCCTCCGCAGTAACGCTATCATCTGGATTTTCCAGATATTGAAGTTGTTGCGCCCACTAAATCTATCAATTTCAAACTTCATGGAACTCATTTTTTTTTTTACTTGTTCTTCCTTTTCTACTACAATGTATTTGGAACTACAGAAAACCAAAGTAATCCTTTTCTGATGTGGAAGTTCAGACTGTGCTGCAACCACAGAGCATACTCAGACAGAACCTTGGCTCTGATACCAATTGTTAGCGGAAACGTGAAACTAAAGAACAAGGAAGAACAACAATATTTAACGTGGTTCGGATCAAAATGATCCTACGTCCACCAAAGAACAACTGCACCAATATTTATTTCACTCTACAAAGAATACAAGTGAAATACTACAAGAGAGAGAACACAAATGCCTTAGAAGGTGAGAAGGCAAGTGAGAGGATGATTTGAAAATGAATTAAGAGCTACCTATTTATAGGAATAAATTCATCCTATTGATGTCATCCATGACATCACTATGTGTCAAAATTGTCAAGGTTAAGATATGAAACCATTTTATGGTTTGCCTAACTTTCACCTACCAAGATACTATCTTGACTTTTATTTTGTACTAATTATCTTCCTACCAAAAATTCATGTTAATTCATCTTCCATTTAGTTTGATTCCACAAGAACCAAAACCAACTCTTTCAAATAGATTAATGATTTTGTATAAAAAAAAAACAATGTATAATTTGTTAACCAATTTGTTTTTAAGAGGAAATGTTATGTACCATGAATTCACGATTTAGATTCAATAATCTCTTAAAGTTGTCAATGAAAATTTTTTTGGATGCTTGAACTACAATATGATTTAATTGAACATCTGCGTACATGTTAACTTGTGTTCTAAAAAGATTCATTACGTAATTAAGTTTATCACTTAAAATATATTATCTCACTTAATTGTACATATTAATCTTAATAATTATGTAAAATTACCTCTAGCATATTTTAATTGAGATTGATGTGTAGATTTAAAGTAAATGTCATGTTTAAACATATGGTTAACTTATTCACACGATAGGCATTTGATAATATGCACAAAAATAATTAAAATTTAAATCCAAATTATCTCATAATACTTTATTATATATTCAGTTGTAAGCTATCGCAATTCTTTTCTTTTTGGTAGAAATTAAACCGCAATTCAGGTGTGTCTCAAAATAAAATTTATTGAAAAGTTTAAATGGCGGTGAATGTATTTAAACAAAAATGGTTAATTACATTGTTTGATAAGAGATATTTCTATATATATTCTCTAATTTATTTTTATTATATATAGAAATTAAACCGCAATTCAGGTGTGTCTCAAAATAAAATTTATTGAAAAGTTTAAATGGCGGTGAATGTGTTTAGCCAAAAATGGTTGATTACATCGTTTGATAAGAGATATTTCTATATATATTCTCTAATTTATTTTTATTAAATAAAAGAGTTTAAAGCTGAAGCAGGCACGTTTATGTTGACGTGTCTGCTTCAGCAAGGGTATTTTTTAAAAAAGAATATTTTTTGTTCTACTTTAATTTAATTAGTGTGCTATCAACATGTCTGCTTCAGCAAGGGTATTTTTCAAAAAAGAATATTTTTTGTTCTACTTTAATTTAATTAATGTGCAATTTTTGTTGAAATTATGGGATTTGTTTTAGCTATGAAATTTAGTTTTTGTTTTCATATTCTTTAGTTATATATAGCTTTATTATTTCAATATCGATAATATTTGTATAGATTTTGTAACTACTTTGACTAGAAAATCGACGACAATCAATAACGAAGAATACTTCAATCATAAACATCTTAATGAACCTCTTAACATTAGATTTGATAACCTTTTTAGTCGATGATATTGTAAAACTATATGATTCGTTAGAAAAGGGTGTAATAGTTATTTATTTTTTTATGTATAACAAGATTTACGCAAAAAAAAAAAAATCTACTACCACACAAATATAGTATAATTTAGAGAAATAATTTAAAATAATTTAATCAATACCGCTAAATATTTATCAATATTAATAATATTTATTTTGCATTTAATGAAATAATTTTATATCATTAAATTAATACCACTTAAATATAAATTTATAAACAAATATTGAACCCGTGCACGCAAAATCTTCATTACTCTTATTAATATAATATAAATAAAAGATAATATATATTATTCCAGGGGATTATAGCTAGAACAAATTGGATTGGTTTGTAAGAAAGAATATTATCCAACTAATCAACCTTTATTTTATTTTATTTTCTCCAAAAAAGGAAGATACCTTTATGAGGGTATTTTCATTTGCCTAACACGCACAAGGAGCTACAAACAGAAATTTCATTAAGAAAAACATAAAACAAAAGAATTATATCGGTGCATTAAAACTTTCCCTATATGCATAAGAAAGTTCCATCAAAAGAAAAATTCAAAATTGACTTAAATATAAGAAGAGTCAAGGAAATAATTTAATATTTATTATATAAATTTTAAAATAATTTCCATTCCTTCTGATATCACTACAACAAATAAAAAATATTTTTGGTAATTATTCAGCGACATAATATAATTATTAATATATTAAGCGACAATAATAAATATATGTGTATTTATAACAATACTCGATATAAATATTGTTAAGATCTTTACCAATTTTAAATATAATTACATTAATTTAAATATTTTTTCGATCATCACTAAATTTCTATGTGTATCCTTTGTACCCATCTGCGGGTGAGTGTTTGATATTCGGTTTGAGATTATCAAATTTTGAGTTTGATAATTTACATTAATATTTGATTTGATATGATATTCGGTATAATATGAAGTGGTGGATCTTATCCACACATGCAAGCTTAGTACATTTTTTTCCCTTTTAAGCTATGAACATAAAAGTATTCCATTTATGGGGAAAAAAATTACAATAATGGAGTTGGAATCATCAAGGTACATTACTTGACGTAGGTGGACAATTATTAAAAAGTGACAAGAGTAGGTTGAGGGCAGTTAAACAGTTTGCCTCTAATTTTTGTTTTTTGAAATAATGTAGTATAAAATATTTATTTTTGAAATACGATAAATTTAAATTTATATTAAAAAATTTGATTTTATAAGTAAATATTTCACGCTAAAGTCTAATTAATTCGTGGATTCTACTTGTAAATATTTATCAGTACATTACGATTTGTAGTGATAAACAATTTGGCAAGATACGAAATGACAGTATATTTTCTTGACAAAATATTATTGATATTTTGACTGGAATATTGTACTTAAATCGAGAGGCTAAAATGATAGATTAATGTTGAGTTGCCCCAATATAACAGCAATAAACACTTCTTAATTCGATTTAATTAAAACAAAACCAATTTAATGTGTATTTGAAGTTAATACGACATATGAGTTTCTAAATTAAGAACCATAAATTTAAATTGAAAATGGGACTATGTGAGTTGAAAATAATATATTAAGTAAAGAGTACTCTTAAGTAAATAAAGTTGGTCCTTTTCTCTAATGATGATGTAGTTACACAATTTATCATAATAGAAGGAGGTACTTGATTTAAATTGCGTTGTAATTGTTACAATTTTTTTATTTATAGGTTTAACACATGAAAAAGTATTAGTTAAAGACGTATATATTTAAGAAAACATTAAAGTTATAATCAAATAAATAAAATCACACAATTCGTTCAATTCATGTATCTTAGTTTTTTCCTAAGGAAATTAATTCAAAAATCATATATCATCTTTTTATATTCAATATATATTTTTAACATCGACATTTTATACTTTAACATAATACTTTCTTATAAGAATGACATTACATATTTAAAATTAAAAGATTTCAAATGACATATTTTATATGTTCTTAAATTTGATCTTAAATCAAACTAAGACAGAAAATGAACGCAGATAATGTTGTAGAGTAATTAGTTGCGACTATGTTTTTTTTTTTCTTCAAAAGATCATTGAAAAATGAGTAAATAATTAGAGATAAGTACAAGTAAACATTACAAAATTGGCAAGAAAATGACACATATAAATATTATAAACCCAAATAGGAATGTAGCTCATTATGAACAATGCCACTTGGCTTAACATGTTTGGTGAGCTGGTTCATTTTGGGAAAAAGTCAAAAAGGTATATGCTCTAATATTTTATTTATTTATTTATTTGGTTTCGTGTCCGGAATACACATTGAAGTCACGCTTAAATTTGGATTTCACTGTCAAACTCATTCGGTGGTAGTGCTCCCATAAAAAAAGAATCACACTCAAAGCTCGAACCCAAGACATATAGTTAAGAGTAAAGCTGTCCCACCACTGCACCACATGGTAGGTATATGCTCTATAATGTGCATATAAATTAGCATGTCACCCCTCTAAACCAATCACCAAAATACCAAAATCTTCCTCTTTCTCTCTTTTCTTTGTTAAAAGAAAACACTTCCATTTCTCACAGTATTTTTAGCAAACTCAGAAGAAGAAAAAATGAAGGCAAGTGCACTTGAACTTGGACATGCTTCAAAGATAACAATAAGTGGAGTTAATAGAGGAATGTCTATACTAGACTTGTTTATAAGGTTAATTGCCATAATTGCAACATTAGGAAGTGCCATTGCCATGGGAACTACTAATGAAACACTTCCTTTTTTCACTCAATTTGTTCGTTTCAAGGCCAAGTATAACGATCTTCCCACATTCACGTAAGCACTTCATGTTTGATCAAGCTTATAAACTGGTCAAACTAACTTAATTATACGCGCTTTTTAATCAACATGTTAGTATATATGTGTATAAACAATTTAGATGCATGGACCTTAGTAACTAGTAATAACTAGTCCATAACTCCATATATGTTGTTTTTTACAGGTTTTTTGTGGTGGCAAATGCCATAGTAAGTGCATATCTAGTACTTTCTTTGGGGCTGTCTATCTACCACATCATGAGGAACCACGCACAAGCAAGCAGAATTGCCTTAATATTCTTTGACGCGGTATAAATATTTTTTACACTATCAGATTATCATAAATTACCTTTTAAATTAATGATCTATTACCTCCGTCCACTTTTAATTGTCATGGTTTCCTTTTTTTAGAGTCAAACTATAAGAATTTTAACTAACATTTTATGGTATTTTTTCATCATATAGATCTGTAAAAAAAAATACAATTTATAATACTTTTCGTATAGTTTTTGAATATTTCTTTTTTTAAAAAAAAAAAAATTTGAATCAATATATGTTATCTAATTTATCTTTAAAAATTAGTCAAATTAACTTTCGAAACGTGTAACATGAAAATCAAAGACTTACAATTTTTTTTTTTTAATTAAGTCTATCTTTTTTTGCACTATCAATATATATTTAACCAAATGTTAGTTACATTCCTCTATACCAAAGAAACCAAATTAGTTGTCATGTTTGTGTTGTTGACAGTCATTCGAACTAATTTTTCAAAGTTAAATTAGACTAGATCAACTTAATACAGTACAAGTTTGTAAGTATTATAATGAAAGTTCATATAATTTAACTATTGAAAAAAGAGTAGAAACATGTGTGAACTAAATTAAGCTTGTTGAAATGAATGAAGGCAATGTTGGGGCTATTGACAGCAGGAGCATCAGCATCAGCAGCAATAGTATACTTAGCACATAAAGGAAATACAAAGACAAACTGGTTCCCAGTCTGCCAACAGTTTGATTCATTTTGCCATAGAACATCAGCATCTTTAGTTGGTTCATTTGCTGGTGTTGTACTCATCATACTCCTCATATTCCTCTCAGCTATCGCCCTTTCTCGTCAATCATCGAATCATTAATTTTAATTTGAGAGTATACGTTCATGTAGAATTTGTTACTGTTTCGTGTGATTGTTGTGTATCTCAGCCTTTTGTTTTCAAGTTTCTTATTTGTGTGTAATGAATGATCAATGGTTCTTCTGTACAAGAAATTACTATATGGTTTGCATTATGAGATTTATATCAAGGTTACACCCTCCTTAAAAATATTAACGCTCCGTCTCAATTTACGTGACACTTTTCGAATTTCGAGATTCAAACAAAATAACTCTATCTTTGACGGTGAACCTTTTTATATATATTTTGAATTGTTAATTATTGTGACTTATAGTACTTTTTACGTAGTTTAGAAATATATAATTTTTTAAAATTTGAAGATTTCATGTGCAAATTAAATTCACTGTTAAACTCAAATTCTTTGACTCTAGAAAAATGAAAAAATGTCACATAAATTGAGACAGATGCAGTATATGAATTAGGATGAATTTCAAATTATTTTACTTTCTATTGGTGTTTACACAATTATAATGTCACCATATAATTTAACTGTTTATAATTTGGGGAAACAATCACTATTAATGATAAAATGAAAAATAAAATATTTTGGTTTTATAAAATGACAAAATAATTTGAAATGAGTATTTTTAGAATTTTTAACAAATTTATTCCCACAAAACTGAAATATAAAATATCTCCGAGATCTAAGGAGAATCCTGGCATGGTTTTGGACTATATATTTAGTACGTTTCATTGATTAGTTAGAGCCAGCTTATATTCGAATATTTTTAATTATTTCCTGGAAAAAGATATTATTTTATATTAAGCTATTAGATAAGTTTTTTTATTATCAACTCCGTTGTTTCAATTGTTTATCATATCAAATCAATAAATTTAATTACCGCTAAATATGTTTTTTAAAGACATTTAGCCCTTTTTGTAAATGTCTCTGAAATCTATAGCGATATTGAATTTAATGACAATTAACTAATGTCAATAAAAACTTTATCATTCTTTATTAATGTGCATATTAATTGCCACTAAAAGCTGTTTTAAGTACCGCTAAATATGTTCTTTCAAAGACATTTAGCCCTCTTTGTAAATGTCTCCCAAACCTATAGCGACATTGAATCTAATGACAATTAACTAATGCCGATAAAAAATTTATCTTTCTTTATTAATGTGCATATTAATTGCAACTAAAAGCTGTTTTAATTGCCGCTAAATATTTTTAAAAAAAAGACATTTAGCCCTCTTTGTAAATGTTTCCGAAACTTATAGCGACATTGAATTTAATGACAATTAACTAATGTTAATAAAACATTTATCATTTTTTGTTAACGTGCATATTAATTGCCGCTGAAAGCTGTTTTTGTTGTAGTGCTACTATGTCTAGCAATTTACTACTTTGCTGAATTCATCTAAAGCTAAATAGATACATATAAGCTAAAAAGAGAATTACAAACAACAAAGTTTATTCATTCACAAAATATGGTACAACATATGTCATCCCCCTTTAATTCTTTCTAGAAAATCCAATTTCAGTAAGAAATCTGGACAAAAATCTCCCATTCTGCTTCCCATCATTTACATTATCACTTGAATCTCTCAAATTGCTTATCAGAGACCAATGAGTTTCAAAGTCAGGTTCATAACCACAACGTTGCATTGAACGTAGGAGCTCGGATGCCTTGTTAAGATTGTTCTGTGAGCGATACATGTTGATCAGCAAGGAATATGTTTCCCTCCTCGGGATTTCTCCAAGCTGAACCATTGAATCGAGTTGTTTCTCTGCCTCTGCAAGTTGTCCTCCATCACTTAAGCACTTGATCAGAATGCTCCAAGTGTTTATGCTTGGCCGTTGATTTCTACATAACATCTCTGCATGGAAAGTCAGGGCTACATCCAGTTTACGCCAGGTACAGTAACTTTGAACAACGTAATCAAAACTGCTGGACTCTGGCACGTTCCCGTTTCTCAACATGATGTCCATAAGATCTACTGATTTATCTACCCTTCCGTGCTGACAAAGTCGCTTGATGAGATGAGTGTAATCAATATTTTCAGGAATGAGGCATTTTATTGCCATCCGATTCAAAAAGTTTATGGCTTCGCCTAGCTTACCATTAGAAAGAAGGGTCTCCACTATATTGTTTTGAACGACTGAACCATGATTCCAACCTCTGAACTCCATTTCTTTGCTCAAGGTTAAAGCTTCTTCAAGCTCCCCGTAATAACAATGGCATTTGATCACCTCTCTCAAACTACGGTTACTTGGTCTCAGATCTTTCTCCATCATATACTTTAGATATTGTGTTGCAGATGACAAATCTTTACACCGGCAGAACCCCTGAACGAGATAATTGTAATTCACCTCATCTAGTTGCAGTCCTTTACCTAGGATCTCATGTACAAGTGTATTAACAACTGAGGTTTTATTAGTTGAGAAAAGGGAATAAATCAAAATGTTATATATCACGGCTGTAGGAGGGTTGCTTTGTTTAAGCACATGTTCTTTCAGGCATAATGCTGTAGATACCTTGCCTCCTGTACACATCAGCCACACTATACTGCGGTAACTTGCAATGGTGATACCTAAGTTCTTACGTATCACGACACCAAGCAGCTCCTCCACTTCCTTCCTCTTGTTAGCTTGACAGTAGCCTTGAAACAGAGCATCACAAATCTCGACACTCGGAAATAGCTCCTTTGCCAATGTCTCTTGGAAGAGACTGGTTGCTTCTCTGACCCTGCCTGATGCGAAATACCCATGAATTAAAGCACGGTGTAAAGGAAGCACAGCTGGAGGCTCATCTCTTAAACAAATATCTTTCAGCGCAACAGCTTTGTCAAAATTTCCGGACCTACACAGCTGAGGAATTAATCGAAGAGATGCATCCAAGGGCGGGCTCCAGTCCTTAGCAAGCATGTTATCACAGACAACAGCAGCTTCTCGAAAACTTCTCCAATTGCAAAACTCCTGTATAAGATGGCTATGAGCCGAGTGACTAGAAATACAGCCCTGACTTAAGATTTCCTTTGGCAGAATCTTGGCAGAGCTTGTGAACCCTTTAGCACTGAGCTCTTCAAGGAACATATGAAGAGCATCACATACTTCATCAGGGTATAGCACCAGCAAGGCATTAAAAAGCTCCAGTGCTTCATTAAGCCGTCTTCGCCTGCATAGACGACTGAAGAGTGTCTTTCCATCCTTCAAATCAGGTAACCAATTATTAGTTCGTGCAAACTTCCAGTAAGAAGTTAGACCTCTCAGATCCCCTTTCTTGCATAAGCCCATCATCAGAGCAGTATGAGTTTCACTATCAAGTCTTAGATGTCTACTTAGCATGCCATGCAAGATTGCTCTTGCCCTGTGCACAGACCCCTTTTTGCTGTATTTCTGAACAAGCTTATTTAGAGTTTCTTGATCAAGCTGATGTGTAAAATTTGGAACTTTCTCCAACAGACCAGAAATGGTCTTAATACAAATGCTGGATGCACACAGCCCTTTCACTAAGGCATCCAGAGCACCCAGAGATATTTCTTGTCCCCAACAGAACATTTGATCCACCATCATCACAACATCTTTCATGTCTTTTTTCATGTAATCCTTCCGTACAACTGCGTTAAAATCAGGAAGCATGGCATCGTTAAGGACTTTATGAATAACTCTCTCATACTCATCGACATCTGTATCCAGGTAAAGCCCATTCCCAAGATTATCAAAAAATTCTGCTCTATGAAATCGTATATCATTGTCTCTTCTGATTTTCACAGCAGAAGAATTGAGACCCAAGAATCCAAAAGCTCCGGAAAGTGGATCTTCAGTAGGAGATAGTTGGATCAAGCCACGACCAACCATCTTAGATACCATTGTGTTCACTTCATCAAATTGCCTAGCTTTACAAAATCCAGCTAAAAGAACCCTGAAAGTTGATACTTGAGGCTCTACTCCTTGATCCTCCATTTCTTGAAAAATGTCTTCATAGTGTTTCCACATACCCTCCTTGAAAAGTCCACTAAGAATAGCATCATAGGAATATATATTGGGCTTTAGATTTCTTGACAGGATCTCTGAGAGATAAAAGAATGCATCCTTCAGTTTTCCTTCACGACAAGCCCATCCAATCAAAATCCCAAATGTTATTTCATTCATACAGAAACCCAGTCGATCCAACTTCATCACGTATGAGTTACCGCTTGCCACA
Organism: Solanum sitiens; assembly: GCA_016801875.1. Lineage (NCBI taxonomy): Eukaryota > Viridiplantae > Streptophyta > Magnoliopsida > Solanales > Solanaceae > Solanum > Solanum sitiens. The sequence goes on along the minus strand of JABWTJ010000051.1, from coordinate 381,175 downwards.
CCAAACTGTCCACAGACAGACTGGATGAGCTTATTGACTACAGTTACATCAGGAATATAACTGATCTCGACAAAGAAACTCAGCAGATCATCATAATCTCGTTTATTACAATAACCAGAAGCAATAGAATCAAGGATTAAATAATTAGGTTCGATTCCAAAAGCCAGGACCTTCTTAACCAAATTCCTGGCATCCTGAACTTTCGCATCAGCACATAACAGTCTGATAACACCCTCATATATACCCCTTTCAGACACATTCCTTCCCAAGCCAATATCTATAGCATCAACATAAATTTGAAATGCCAATTGAGTTTCATGTATTTGAATCAAAAACTCAAGGATTACCCTGTAACATGAAATCGATGGGGATACACCTCGCATCCTCATTCGATCATAACATCCAATAGCATTCTCTAATCGATAATCACCCACAAACACTTCAATTAGATTACTGTAAATCTCATGATTATCCAAGAAAGTTCCTTGGGTATCCAACAATGAAACCAAGCATTCAACTTTCTTGAACAACCCAGAACGGACAAGCATTGTGGCAATAATCTCAGAGGCCTTAATAAGATGCCTAAAACTCTTACTCTGCTTACTAGCCCACAAATAAATTCCCCATAAAGATTCAATCTTTTTAACCTCAACATCAAAAACTCCACAATCATTTTGAAAACCCAACAGAATTTCAAGAACATCATAAGGATTCCACACAGAAACTCTCCAATATCTACGAACAGTTGCAGGGGAGATCTCAGATAGCTTAAGAAGACAGTCTTTGATGATGGGGTTGTTCAAGATCTCACCTTTATTACTCGAAAAGCTTAAACTCTTTGATTTTTCAACAGAAGATGAATATTGGGTAGCATATGTTGGTTTTACAGAAGATGAAGAAAGTAGTAGATGAAACTGTTGAAGTTGAAGTTTTCTAGGAAAAGAAGAAAGGTGAAAGAGAAGTGAACCAACCTGTTTGATGTGAGATTTGTGTTTTCGGAATTCAAGGAGAGCTTGAAGCATTCGACCGCCGGGATGTGTTAGAGAGTTACAGAGACGACACTCTGCTAGTTCTATTCTTGATTCTTTGGCTGTTTGTTGTTGGGCTTTTATGTATGTGAAAATGATAAAGCCCGGTTTCTCTTGTTTTTTTTTTCCATGGATTTTCTCTATTTTGGGTCCAATTGTTGAATCTCAAATCTTTGGTCTTCAATAGTTTTCTTTAGGGAAAGTAAGCAAATATTCGTAAAATAATTAGGGAAAATGCACAAGTACCGCCTAGACGATAATTGAAATTACAGAGACACACCTTAACTAAACTAAGGTCCTATTACCCGCTAAACTTATTTGTTTTGTAATTTTGTGCACCTTTTTGGCTTACGTGGCATCCAGATATTTCTCACGCGCCTCAAATGCGTGGAGTTACGGAGTGCGTCACGTAAGACAGGTGTATAGAATTACAAAAAAAAATAAGTTATGGGGTAATAGAACCTTAGTTTAGTTAAGGTATGTCTCTGAAATTTCGGTCATAGTCTAGAGGGTACTTGTGCATTTTCCCAAATAATTACAAACATATACCTTTTTCTATTTATACTCTACTAAATAATTAAATTATATACTCTCAGCTAATTTTGTTTAACTAATACTTAATTAGTATCACATATTATATATTAGTATCATTAAGGCTGATAAATTTCACGTAATTGATACTAAATCAATATATATATATATATATATATATATATATATATATATATATATACACATTTATAATATCATTAACTAATGAATAATTTCTGAACAAAAAATCTAAATGATACCACAACTATATGCATATATTTTTATACATGTATTCTTTGTGCTTGTCAAAACATTTAGCCTATACTATGGATCCTCTTAAATTGAATGTCATTTTGCCACTGTCATATATAAACAATCAAGTAATCTTTTTTAGAATAAACAATTCATGTCTATTATGTTCTTCCAACATCAATAATGATTGTTGTGTTTTAATTCTTTGGTGTCAATTATTAGTGTAACGCAAGGAAGTCTACGAAACAATTTCATTTTCGATACATAATTGAGCAGATTCTTTTATCTCTTCCACTAAAATCTCTAAAATTCATGGAATTTTCCAGATGTCAAATAATATCTTAACATTCTTAATGAGTCAATTTTAATGTGTATTTTATTGAGGTTCATGACAGTGCAATAATAAAGGGCTTCTCCTGTGGTTATTACTTTCAACTTATAAAATCTTTATTAATTAGTATCCATAGTTCCATGTTAACTTATAAAAACATAATGTTCTTCTTTCATTTTTATGATTGTTCTTCCACTACCATAGATGTCATATTTTTAAAGTTGATACTACTAAATATATGAGTTCTACTTTCACACAACTTAACGAGGAAATCTATGTATAATTTTATATAGAATAGTAAGTAGAGTAAATTAATACGGTACACAAGTATTAATTATGTAGGATTACAAAAAAAATGCAATCAAAGACAGTAAAAATAATACATAATTATCTTATACTTACAACATTTGAAAATTTGCCAACCAATCATCATACAAAATTAATACATGTATAATTTTTGTCCTATCTGCAAATCAAACATGGTATAAATTAATACATGGATAACTTGGTTATCCATATATTAGCTTTGGTCTTATCTAGCTACCAAACTACCCCTATTTGGTGTGTAAATAGGATAAAAGTTATTCATGTATTAATTTTATGCCATGTTTGATTAGTAAGTTTCAAATGTTGTATAATAGTTATTCATGTATTAATTTTATATTGTGTTTGATTGGGTTCTAGTAGTTCTACGTAATTAATACCCACATAACTTAATGTGGAAAGCTATGTATAATGTCATGCTAGATAGAAAGTAAAATAAGTTATGTAGGTATTAGCTATCTCAGAATTAAATAAGAATTACTTATTTATTTGTAAATAATGTATGTGAACTAATTTACAAAATAAAGTAAGTCAATTAAGCTTTTATGTTCCTCGTATTTCTCGTTTCCTCATTTTATACAACATTTTATGTTTGCCGCATCATATTAGTTTTTAGTTAATGGTGATTACCTCCGTGCATTTTCACTTGTTTATCAAGTAATATCATTAGTTAGATTTTACAAATTCATAGTTATTGATATGTTAAAAAAATATATTAATTCACAACAAAACAAACATTCAATAAGAAATAATTTACGTAGTGTAATTTTTATATAACTATTCCTATATATATAATGCCTATAACAAATATTTTATCTAACTAATACCTACATAGTTATTATAGTTATTATGTATATAATTAATACCACATAACTTATTCCAACATAACTAATACATGTATACTCTAATCAATAACCATATATCGTTTAATAAAAAAATAATGCTTGTATTAGCTTGATGTATTTTTAATACCTTGTCAGATACACTTTTCTAGCCTATGCATAATTAATGCTTGCATTGGTAATGCATTCTATTGTGTATTGAAGAGTATATTATTAATACCATCTATTTCTATGCATTAATAACGCAATGGGTTCTAATTGCATGCATTAACATTATTAAAGACACAATTGCCCTCAAAAACTTTTTTTTACATCCTTTCAGGATATCTTTGTAAACAAATACTTTTTCTAAAAAGGTTATGTTATGCACAATATTTTCAATGCACCAAACCAAACATTGTATAAAAAAATCTCATTATAACTAATGCAAACATTATTACTAATACATTATATTTTGCATTATTCTTATATATTTTATCAAACAATCCCTATATTTGACTTAATACACCGTCTTAGAAAAACTTAATTCAATTCATTTCGTATCCTAAAGTGTAAGAGTAACAAGATTTATAACAAGTGTTTGATCGATAAAAATCATCCCTCGCAATCCATTCATAAACCATCACGTAATTGTCACCAAACTTTTATAAATCATCACGTAATTGTCATCTACGTCACCGCATCTATTTTCCAGAACGAAGTCCCAACTTGCATAACCTCAAATGTAGGGGTGACAATGAGACGATGAAGGGCCGGAGCGGTGCAGATTGAGTTTAACCCGTAAAATTTTTAGTCTGTTTCGTCCCGTATAGCAACACTTTTCATTTTAAACCTACCCCGCATAATTTTCTTTATATTTTTTTTTCCTAGTTATGTTTGATGCTAAAAATAAAATTCATAAAAATAAAATAATTTTTTATTAATTGTATTAATTTAATAAAATAGTGACTTAAAATTTATTTTTTTAAGATCAATTCAAACCATGCAAGAAATTGTGTGATTTTTTATTGAACCATTTTCATTTATTATTTTGAATATTTTAGTAACTTCAATGAAATTATCTTAATAAATAATGTTCTTATCACTTTATGACATGTAAAAAATTAAAATTAAACTTGTACCCACATAAGATCCCGTAAACCTACAACCGGCCCCACATAACCTTAAACCCACCCCGCATCCGCCGCATTGTAATCCCTATTCAAATGCATGATCATGAGCTACAATTAGATTATGTTGTCATTTGGTGTTTTTACATCCAAATCTTAGGCACAATATTACGTCCAAATGGTTGTATTTTACAAATACTTGAATATTACATCAAAGAAAAATAAAATTACAAAAGACCAAAGATCTATCACCCTGTGAAACAACTGTCATATCACCGTCTGCAACTCCAGTCAATCAACTACATACAAGAAGTTCCGAAACTGTGTACGCTCAACCAAAGACAAATTATTCTTCATATTCTACGCAGGAAGAGCAACTTCTAACTTCGCATGATAAAAACATCTCCCACTAAGCCTCAACTTGGAGCAAGTACTTGTAAGAGATCAACTTCTCATACCCCATAATTTGTCTTCGTAAACAAGTACATTCTCATATCGCTAAAACACTCTTCTTCAAGACAGACCACCACCACCACCCCCAACCGCCCCCCGCCTCTTCAACTCAACCCCCACCACTCTCAATAAAAAAGAACAAATAATAGAGCATTCCATAATAGGAGCAACAATAAAACGCATCAGCAGTAGTAAACACGCTGACTGTATCCAACAGACAGAAGAGATCGCTAATGGAGCAGATTTTGAAACAACAGTCTGATCAAACAAACACAGAAGATACAAATACCTATTTTTGCATATAGGTATAAGTTCCGGTAAACATGCTGAGTCATAATATCAGAGCTTGCAGGCAGATCATCTCACATATGTTCTTTTTTTTTTGATAGGTGAATCTTATAACAAAAGTAAGCACTTTATAATAAGACTGAGAGACTTACCATACGATTTTTACCTGCTTCAATTTAATTCCAACCTATACTTCCCAAAAGGCTATCAGATTCCACAGTGAAACAGAATGAAAATTATACCACTGCATTTTGGCATATACTCATACATCTAGCACTACTAAACCACACAGATCACTGCATAGAAGATCCAGTGTCTACAGAAAACTGTAGGCACCCCTGTAGCTTAAGCTGTAAGCACATTCCATAGCCACTATATCCTCTTCAAAAGAGCAATCTACTTTTAGCAAGAACTTTTGCCGATAAAATGGCAAAGGATATTCAGAAATCATGATGGAATATTATCGCATAACGAAGAAACATGTAGTAGCCACAGTGAAAGGCAGTGAAAATTATATCACTGCATTTTGGCATACTCATATATCTAGCACTACTAAAGCACACAGATCACTGCATAGAAGATCCAGTGTCTACAGGAAACTGTAGGCACCCCTGCAGCTTAAGCTGTATGCACATTCCATAGCCACTATATCCTCTTCAAAAGAGCAATCTACTTTTAGCAAGAACTTTTGCCGATAAAATGGCAAAGGATATTCAGAAATCATGATGGAATATTTTCACAGAATGAAGAAACATGTAGTAAGTTTTCTAGTAACATAGCAATACTTCTAAAGATATTTTGAAAGGTATCATAATCAAAACCAGAAAGACACTTGCAAATCTGCACCATCTAGAGCGTCTACTTGCATCATCTAGAGCGTCTAAAGACAAGTCCAACTAGCGGTAGATTCATACAAATAATAATAAACGGAAAACACGACATCAGGACACATGGCCGAGATTTAAGAGCTATTGTACAACTATCAAAGGGGAGAAGGATGAGGCCGCCGGCTACACAGGTTCTTGGAAGCACAAAAATTTGAGCTTGGAAGTATATGGTGTCAGGGCATGGCAAATTTCGATAGTAGGTAAAACCTTCAGATATGATCCTGCTAAGGAAAACATCAAGGTAGGCAATGATTTTTGATGTCCTCATTCATCTGGTCATCTGGTTTAGGCAATGAGGCTTCATCAAAGGTGGCAGTAGGCAGGCTTCAGGCTTCAGATATCTCGGCTGTTTGTAGCGAGGGAAAGGAAACAAAGGGAAAAGAATACCATTAGTTTCATAATTGGAAGATAGGTTAAGGTCATCATACCAAAACGTTTAGAAGTTCTGTATGACTGGGGCTAGGTATATAATACCAGCAAACTAAGCGAAAGATGCAATGCAATAGAACCATAATTCAAGAGTTACCTGTGGTCCTGTTACAAGCTCTAGTAACCATAACTTTTTCTCCGGGGGGCAGAGTTTTGCCTTGATGACCTGTTAACATAAACTTAACAATGAATAAAAATTGGAGAAGCAATTTTGACTTCTTTAGAGCAGTTGAAAGTAGAGGAGCTAAATAAGAAATCCTCTGCAACAAATGGGCAGAGAACAAGAATCATCAGTGACAAGTTCCAACCAGAATGTTGTTAGGTCAGAGTTCAGACATAAACAGGCAAGAATCTAATATGAAACTACGAGCTCATTCTTGTATTTCTTTCAAGAAAATCATGGGCAACATTGATCACAGTATTGCCCTAGGACACCAAACCTACCCAAGACTGGTGAAGGTAAGGCAAGAGACTCACCCGGATCCACTGGAACGCCCATGGGAATATCCTTCTTTTGGATAAGCAGGGGAATACCCTTCATATGCCCCATATCCTACACTGCTACTACTCTGCAAATAGATTTAGAAATAAATAACGCAAGATGCACATAAACATTCCACAAAAAGTTGTAGAAAGAACCCGAAACAAACAAATCCCAAAACTTCTAGAGAACGCTGCAACTTCCAAAAACTCTGCTGTCCTAACCAATGAAACAAAGCATTACCTGGAGAGTACCATAACTTCCAAAACCATCAGCATGTGGAAGGTCACTAGTACCACCATAACCAGCTGAGTAGGAATGTTCACGTCCCTGTCTCCTAGTATCTCTGTGTTCATATTTCAAGGTATCTGAATCTGTTGACATGGGGAGGTAGGGGAGAACTGGCACAAAGGCAGACATGGGTCCCTCTTTTTCAAAAAGATTAGCCCTTAAACGTGATGTTACTTGCATGAGTGCATCCTTTGAAGCATCGGGATCTCCTGATATCTGATTGATGTTGGAAGTATATAATTGGTTTCAGTTAAGAAAAATGGTCTTTCGAGTCACTTTTTCAAAGCAAAAAATAACACGTATAATGTAAATATAAGAGCATGAAAGAAATTCCTATATCAGTTTTATAAAAAAATGGAGACCAAGTATGATAGCATAAGTACACAGGAATAACAAGAAAGAAAAGGAACAACTACACAAAATATGTTTTCATCAGCATTATTTTTTCCCTCTTTGGAGGATTTATTTTGAGGAACAGTGGGTACGGCACAGAATAGGGAAAAGGGCAAACCCTATGAAACAATAGTTCCATTCATGTATAGTCCCTCCCCAAAAACTAATCAAGAGCAGATATGGATCCAAAGGCAATAGCAGCTTATGGCTTTCAAAGATGTCAACATCTAGATCAGAGACCCTCACTCATATTGTATATTCATACTCCAGTAGCCGGATTTTTAAAGAGGGAGAGAGAAAGTTACTGAGAAAACACTGACCTTTTTCCCCTTTTGACCAAGTGAGTAATAACTTTGACATACACAAAGTACCCATTTACTATTAACAATAAATAATTACCTGTACCATCTCATCATCATTAGATGCAACCTTTGGAAGATCTTCCTTCGAGAGAATGCGAATATTAGCTTTCGTGATTTTCCTCATCTCATTAATTATGGATCCTCCTTTCCCAATAAGACAGCCAATTCGAGATGCTGGAACCAGCAACCTTGTGGTGACTGATATAAGACCTGAATCCCGTTCCACTTCCTCACGGCACCTTGGTTGCAAGCGCAGTGCTGCTTCAATTGTGGGAGAATATGTGTCCTCAAAAAACTAGAAAAAGCATAAAACCGCATCTTTACTGAGAGAACAAAATCCTCAAGTTGCATATTCCGTTAAACATTCATTTAAATAGAAAATACTTACCTCTTTTGCAGAAATAGAAATCACACAATTGTCACCTTCAGCATTAGAACTATTAACCTTGATCACTGCACCAGACTCTTGTCTAATTTGGTTTATTATGACTCCACCTTTGCCAATAACACCTCCGATATTTGCAGCAGGACACACTAAACGAAGAGAAAATTCCTTTGAAGATGATTCATCCCTTGGAGCAGAGTAGAAAGACCTTGACCAGTCACCGCTCTCCCCTTTGTAACCCCCATATGGCCCCACTAAAGGAGCTATCCCCACTATTGGAGCACCACCAGCAGAACCAATAAGTGAGCTGCGCGAGGAGTAGATAGTTGGTGCATCGGAGGCTAGAATGTGTTGGGTACGGGATGGATTATTGTGAAGACGAGTTGCAACTTCAAAGAGAGCCTTCCTCACTACAGCAGCTTCACCAGATATCTAAAACCAAGAAACCAGCAATCAGATGAACAGTGACGTTAATTCAGCCAAATTTATTTGTAATTCCACATTACTAAGCAACAAAATACCCAGGGTAGTCCCACAAAGTAGGGTGGTCTAAGGATGGTCGGTGTACGTGGACCTTACCCCTACCTCATAGGTAGAGAGGTTGTTTTTCGATAGACCCTCAGCTTAAGATTAAATAGTCCAAAGCAGTCCCAAAAAGGAGTTATGGAAGTACAAAAAATAGATAATAATAAAAACAACTGAAAGCAGCAGAACAAACTACTACAAAAAAATACAATAATTGCGGTACAAGAAACAACAGGTAGTACCAGAAATCAAAGGCCAAGAGACTACAAGAGCAAATTACGACTACTGATAAGCGCAATGAGATAAAAAAAGATTGAGTCCCAGCTTGATAGCCAAAGAATATCAAGAAAATTGGCCATACATTTATAACTAAAGAAACTGACCCATCCATGTGTGTGTATAATTATGCAATTTGGGCCGTCAATAATAAATTTCAAGATGTGGTGTGAAAACAGAAGTGCAGCATGGTCAATCTGCTTAAATTCTGTAAGACAGTCAACCAAGTTGTAAAAGAAGATACCCAAAGTCATTAGGCTGAAATGTGACAGCCCGCAAGTTCAAGCATGAAAAACGAGCACTTGATCAAACTAACTAATTAACAAAATTATTGAAATTAAGTTACAAGTAGATGTTGCAGAAGTAACACGAGTGGATAGATAGGAAGGTGATCCTGCATTACCTGCACAAGTTCGTCTGAGCTCAATGCACATGCAGGCAAATGCTTATCTTTCAAAATACGAATCTGAGCACCAGTTTCACTTCGAATGTCCTGAACTATCTGTCCCCCTTTCCCAATAATACATCCAATCTGATCTGAAGGTACTAGAAGCTTAACAGTAACCTGTGATGCTTCCTCAGAGTTCTCATCAGTAGTGTCATCACTGATAATTTTATCATATACTCTGAAAAGGGCATCCTGAGCTGGACAAACACGACCTTCAGTGCCATCAAACTCGTTTGTTTCTTCACTTGAGCTGTAGATGGTGACAACACGTTCATCACAGTCAGGTACTGTCTCTCCAATTCTAATTTTTGATTTCGTATCCACCCTTAATTGTTTAACAATCTCCCCACCTTTACCTATGATGCTGCCAATCTTCTTTACTGAACACAAGTACCGATATACTGTATCATCAGGGCCAATAGAGAAAGGATCCTTATCATTTCTAGTATTTCTCCTTTTATTTCCCCCGTTTTCACCATAATCTGACTGAGAATGAGACCGCTTTCCATAGCTATCCCGTCGACCAGCCATTGCAAAATATGGACTAGATACTGTTTATCATCAAAAAATTGCAAATACAAGTCATAAATACATGAAGAACAAATCCACCTACTAAAACTTCTAATATGTCAGATAGAAAATAGTTTTCCATCAGCACAAGTACGCATCTCCCACAACCTTGTTCCTGTCCAAACTAAGAAACTAGAATAGGTTGAAATTGCCAAAGTTGAAAACTTGGAGAAACATTCACCCTTATTAGAAAAGAGATACATTTAATGAACTTTCATCCAATTTCATGTTATATTTCCTCAAATACTCATCATGTAGCCATGATACAATGTATTCGACATACTCATCCTACATTAGCAGAATTTTGAAATTTCTATAGTTTTTCTAGAAAGGGGCGGATCTAGCAGGGGGGGGGGGGGGTCGCCCGAACCCCTTGGCAAAATATACACCTTATATATGAGGTAACTTTTTTGTATTTATGTACATTTATTAGTTTTGAACCCCCTAACAAGCAACAAAGGGTAGCGTGGTGGTAATTGCCTTTCAGATTGTCCCTTGCGTCCGGGGTTCGAACCTTGTTGAGAGCATTATATTTTTAGCTTCTGTTATTTTTTTCGCGGGAACTGCCACTAGCCTGCCCAATCTTCCACTATAAATTATATTTTTTTTTAAAAAATGTGCTGTTATAGTGAAATTGATCCCAAAAAAATCAAACAGTCCCAAAAAATTAAAACCCCTAAGGTGAAATCCTGGATCTGCCATGGCTTCTAGATGAAAAAAAAAAAGAGATTCTGACAGCAACAAAACATTAAAATTGGATGTATAAGCAGTTCCTTATCAGATTTAAGATTTTAAATTCCGGGTACACAGCGGAAACGCAAGATACAAACCGCTATCACATATGGTCTGAGCCTATAGACAATTGAACAATTCACGAACCCCAGATCAAGGACACTGTCAGTTCTAAAAAAAATCCCATTTTTCTGGTTCTCTTTTTCATACACAATTGACCAATTCACGAACTCCAGATCAAGAACACTGACAATTCTAAAAAGATCCTTTTTTTCTTGTTCTTTTTTTTCACACACAACTGACCAATTCACGAACTCCAGATCAAGAACACTGTCAATTCTAGAAAAATCCTTTTTTGTTGATTAATTGTACTAAACACACACAAAAAGTTGATACACAAATTAAAGTTTAATCCTTCGAATGGATAAAAACAAAGAAGACGGATCCGAAAAGAAACATAGATCTGAAATTAAAAGCAAAGATTTATGAAACTACAAAGACCACACCAAAATCCAAACTACAAATAACCATTCTGAGTTCCCAATTAATTTAAAAACTGAATTTAACATCTATACAGAGATAACATAATAGGAGAATTTGCAGAAAACATAACTGAAAATACCTGAACTATAATCTTCTGGTAAGAACCATGTGAAGAGCAAACAGAAGAGAGAAATTATGGAGCAGGGTGTTGATTTATAGCTGCTAGGGTTTTGACCCGAAATAGTAAGGCCTCCTTTTCTTATATCCAACGGGGCCACGTCCTTCTTCCGTCCTAAATAATATCTCCCTGTTTTTCCACATTTTCTTCGGAATATTTGATCGTGTTTTATTGTGAAATAATAATAGAAAGGGAGGATTGACAAAATATATGTATATTTAAGAGCCAAAAAGGTTGAAATATAATATTGTTAATCACAAAAGAGATTGGTGTGATTGGACGAAACGTAATGAGAAATTTTGAGAATATGGATTCGATATTTTTTTATCTTCACAGTGATCTCAATCATGTTCGGAAAATCATTTTGAAGTCTTCTTCGGAAAGATTGACTCCACAAATAAAAGCACTGAACTGGCAAATTATTTCAGAATGACAAGATTCGTAGATGATTTTTTTTGTACTGTATGTTCTGCGTTGAAGGATATTTTCCCCTGTATGTGACACAGGGCAACAGAGTAAACTGAAATCATTTTCAAGTCATATTTGAGAGATTGACTCGAAAAATAAAAGATTGAATTGGCTAACTATTTCAGAATGACAAATACCTTATATGATTCTTTCTGTACTGTATGTTCTGGCTGAAGAACGTCTTTTCCGGTCCGACACAGGTCAATAAGGTAAATTTCACTTCATGTAGTTAAGTTTAGTTTTAGTTTTCATTTATTTTGTAAAATAAAATTTAATTAAATAAATAGAAATGAGAATTCATTCGAAATACTAAATAAGAATAAGGAATTTTTATGTCGTGTGATCGAGGACCTTGTTTAAAAAAAGTATAGCATTTAGGTAAGGAAATATTAGCAAACTAGTCATAATTCCTAACTTAATTAGTAAAAATATCTATACTTTAGAATAATTATTGAAAATGTCAAAATGTCAATATTTTAGAAAGTGATTTGTATTCAATTGTTATTTCTCAAAACAGTCCAACTTTGAATCAAATTCTACATCCATTTCACATTTACACTTCTTCATATGCTTTAGTACCATTAAATTTATTTTTCATCTTTCAATTTTCAATTTTCAATTTTTTTTCTCTTTCATCAACTTTTCAGTTTTTACCATCTCTATCATTCACATTTTTATTTTTTTCTGTCATCATTTCACAATTATTCTCTCTCATTGTTGAAGAAGAACTAATTATTCAAGTTCGTAATAATTTGTTCAGATTTATCAATTAATCAAGAAATCTCTCAATTGATAAAGGTATTTAAATTCATCATTTATTTTGCGAGATTTTGTTTTCAAAATCACACATTATGTTGAATTTTTGGATTGTATCTATTGAGGATTTTCCGTTATTTTTTTTAAATTTTTATATGAATTTGTTAACATACTCATCAAATATTTATTTATTTCAGATTTTTTGTATTTAAAATAATTTTTTGTCGATCTATTTTATGATTTATTTTTATATTTCAAATTTAGTAGAATCTACATTAGCATTTAGGTATTGAGTTGTTTCGCAAAAGTATTTGGAAGTATTTTGAATGTTCTCTAGTTTGTAGTCAAACTTGTTTTTACAAAGTGATAATCTAAATACAAACCTGTATTTTGATTATTTAAAATTGTGAATGAATATGAAATCAAAGATAAACTAGTTGGTATAAACATATAATGAGCAAAATAAAATACAAAACTATTTGACTGATGCAATTAGGATGAATACACATATAATGAATACATAAATAAACTGTATTTTAGCTATTTATAGTTGAGAATGAATACGAAATCAAAATATAAATACAAAACTTTATGGTATACATTAGGACGAATACGAAATTGAATCTAAATACAAACTTTATGACATACATTAGGACGAATACAAAATCAAATCTAAATACAAACTATTTAGTATACAAAGTGATATTGGAAATAAGCAAAATAAAATGCATATGTTAGATGGATTAATACATATACCATGAATACATGAGTACTGTATTTTGAATATTGGAAAATTTCTTAAAAAGAAGATACATAAACTTCATAACCTTAACATGATAGCCAAATAACTTCATACAATTTCAGACATTTTTAAAGATAAATTATAATTTTATAACGTTAAAATGATGCCTCAGTAGAATAAAGTGCTTCAAATATGATAATGTGTGGTAAATAAACGTGTTTAGAAACAAAAAAAATGAAGAAAATTGAATATTGAATTTTTAGAACAATGGTGATAGGCGTGTTTTTTTAGAACATGGTGAAAGAATAAGAAAGAGATGGAAGTTGTATTTTGATAAATTACCAATTAGTTCGTTGTTTTTAAATTTTTGTAAACTTTTAAGCAATTGTTTCTTTTTAATATTTTTCTCTCCCCTTAATTTCTCCTTTCTGTTTTTAATAATTGTTTCTTTTTTAACATTTTTACTAAATATTAAAAATATTGACAATGAATCATATTAAATGTCAAAATATTGACATTTTGAAAATTTTCTCTTTTAGATAAAGCAATAAAAAAGGATGAGCCCAGCCCCACATGGCCCAAGCCTTACGGGCCAAGAAATTTAAAGAGCTAGGATGGGTTGACCCTTCATTTGGTAGGGCCTAAAAATGTTCAACTCAACCCAACCTTAGAAGGGCCGAGGGCTGGGGCGGGCTAGCTTTTTTTTATTATTTTTTTTCTTTTCAAAATTATAATTCGATAACATCAAAAAATGAGAAGATTTTCAAATCAATATGACAAACAATGGTGTTGTTTCAATAACACAAGCAAAAAATCTAGTGTAATAAACATGTATCTCGCATACCAAATACGCGAGCGAGATAAAAGAGTGACAAGCAAGATGGGAGGAAGGTGAGGGGCGAGATTTGTCCATGTATCTTAGCTTGGATAGAGTGTATCTAGAATAAATTAACCTAATTTGGGTTTATATATTCCGAGATACATGTATTTAGATGTACCAAAATCTGATAAGATAATATTACTAACATAACATGTATTTAAGTAATTAGACTATATAGTACTGAGATTATTGTATGTTACTCTTAAGTAAAAAATATTTATGGTTGATCCCGACCCGGCTCGATCAAGCCTTAAGGGCCAAGGAAGGGCTTATATGGGTCAGACTTATAAGCCGTAGTTTTAAACAAAGCTTGAAAAATCTTATTCCAATCTTACCCCAATAACGGATTGAATTGAGCCGACCCCATGAGCTTAGCCGATTTTAACGGTTCCACATCTAGGAATGTTATGACTTCTTTTATATATATAATAGTATTTTCTTAAAATACATCTAATCGTTAATTATAGATAATATAATTTTAGAGTGTTAAAGTTAATATTTCAATAAAAATTTAAAAAAGTTGTAAGTTTTTGAACTCTTTTAATTCAAATTATTCATTCTAATTACTCTTTAGACTTGCTATTTCATAAAGCAAAAATCGAACTATCAGCACACGCTCTTTTCACAATTTTTAAAGAGCTTTAACAAATATTTATTATTTATATAAACACAATAATTTTCTTCTCCTTGGTCAATGAGGTGCGCAACGTTTATTTGTAAAGAATTTTGTACACATTTTCATTTCTTTCCATTTGTCATTCACACAAACAATCTCAATAATGAATGAAAAAAGGGTTATATAATGAAAATATACATAGAAAATTATGTGATTCAAAAGATCAATTACATCAAATGAGTAAGTTTTCCTTTAAACTTTTCATAATAAACATATATAGAATGTATTACTTTCTTTGAATTATCAAATTTTGGTATATTTACTTACTTACATAATAAGTCGCACAGTTATTCATTAATCATTTTAATTTTTATCATTGTATTCTTTTCATTCACGCGTAAACGTAAACATCAATCATAAATATTTCAACTATTACACGAATTTAATATACATATCACAATCTTGTTTATGATAGTAACATATAGAATTTATCATAGAAAATGTATCTGACAAAAAATATTAGCACAATCGTTAATCGATCTCTACTCATTTTGCACTATCTTATATCACAACATTGTCAATAATGAATTTGTAATAAATTTTGTGGTAATACCTCCTATAGATGAAGGGAGAATCGATATATAAAAACTTGGACTTATTACATTTAATCAAGTAAACAATCTAAGACGTGATTTTTTTCTACATTAAGTATTAATTATAGATTTTACATTAATTGAGTCACGTATATATTAATTAAAAATAAATAGTAGTCTACTTAGCTAAATAACCGCATAACACTGATATATATAATGATATGCACGCATAAAACAACTCTATTATATAATAGCAATGTCATAATATAACAAATCACTAATGTAAATTGTGATCATTTTACATGATTTTGTATTGTATTCTCTATATATTGTAACATTGACAACTTATTATATAAAATTCATAAGTTAACATTATTTAATATACTGGTTATAATAATATCCCATTGAGACTTTATCTGATATATAATATTTATATATATGATCTTGTAACAAGCATGAATCCATTTATGCATGCCTGAAATATATAATTAATTTAAGAATTTCTAAAAAAATTCACATGTCATAACCATACGTGGAACTCTTGATTCATTGTATGTACATGTTTCTTAAAATATTGTTAATGATAAATTTCTATTAATTAATCTACCATCTTTAGTTGACATTCATGTTTATGAATCTTTATTTATCTAACAAGTACATATTTTATAAAGTTGATATTTTTATGTATAATATTTGTCAAAACACTCGTACAAACTAAACATCATAAATTTTTAGAGTTGAATAATGCTATTAACAACTCTAAGACCCTAAAATAAAATTTTATATTCGTAATGTGTAGATAGAATTGTTAAAATGGGCTTAACCCAGTCCAACCCAATCCAACTCGTTATTGGAGTATAGTTGACATATGATTTTTCAAGCCCATTTAAAACTAGGACTTATAAATCCAATCCATATAAATTCTTGGCCGTTGAGGCTTAATTAGGGTTGGGCCGGGCCGGGTCGGGCGGGGCCATGGTTCAAAACTTTTATATAAGGCTAACTTATAATAATCTCACTAGTATATAATTTATTTACTTAAATGCACGATATTTTGCAATATTATGAATCTTACAGACTTTGGTATCTCAAAATTACACTAGAACTTTTGGCAGTGCTATTGAAACAACACAATTGTTTGCCATATTTGATTTGAAAATCTTCTCAATTCTATAAATTATAAGTTTGAAAAGAAAAACAACTTGAATCTTCTAGGATTGAGTTGGATTGAACATTTTCATGCCCTTCCAAATGAAAAGTTGGTCCGCCCTAGCCCTGTAAATTCGTTGGCCTGCGAGGCTTGAGCCAAATAAGACAAGACCGCTGTAAATTCGTTGGCCTGCGAGGCTTGAGCCAAATAAGACAAGACCGATCTTTCTTAACAGCTCCACGTGTATATAGTAATTACCGAATATTATACAACTATACAGTTATCATTAGTTTATTTTAAGTCCCATAATACTATCTATACCACTTTAGCGAAAAATTATATATCAATATTTTATTACGAGATAATTGATCAATTAATATGATCAATATAATATATCCAAACAATAAATAATTTGTTCATATAAAAGTATCTAACTCTAAAAGCAGTGCAAACTCTATTAAAAAATCATATTTATATTTTATTTTCTATTCAATATTTGAAATTCACATTCAAATTTCGATTAAATCTTGATCAACCACTGACTAGCGATCCAATAGAATTTTCTAGAAAGCCATTACTAACAAACATCAACGATGACAAAATAAGAATAACACAATAAAGATGATTTTTTCATGAAAATATGAAGAAAAGAAGAAGAATATATATCCAACAAAAGAATAGGATTAGTAGTTTGTATTTATAGTAATATATATAAAAGTAATAATAATAATTTTCTTGTCTAGCAAAAACAATAAACTCACATTAAAATAGCTTATGAATTTGCTTCTATAAACAAAAAAATCATTAAATCATTTCTACAAATTCCTCAAAATCGATCTTCCCATCTTTATTTTCATCAAATGCCAAAATCATCTTCCTGCAATTCTCCAATTCTGCAGCTTCTTTAAATCCAAGTGCACACAAAACTTTCTGCAATTCCATTTCATCAATGAAACCATCTCTGTTCTCATCAAATACATCAAATGCTTCTCCTAATTCCTGCATAATATTACTATTATCGTTATCGTTATCATTATCATTATCGTCTCCAAACAATTCGCGAAAATTGTCCGAATCGAACCTCTCGTGATAAAGTTTATCACCATCTGGGTTACAAAAAATTCCCAATTTACCCATTATGGTTTCTACTTCATCTCTGTATAAACTTACATCAACTAACAAATAAGGCACATTATGTTGAGATGTTGTATTATGGTTGCCTTTTTCTGATTTGGATAAGAAATTTAAAAATTTTCTTCCCCAATCGAAAATTATGTACAACAAAAAGAAGCCAACTAAGCCATGGATAACGAGAGGAACAGGGACGGTACTAACGGGTAATTTTTTGATTGAAAAGCGATTGAGATAGTTAGAAGCTGACATTTTTGCCTAAATAGAGCTTCTCGATTGAGAAAAAATGGAGAAGATTTTCTAATTTCTCCTCCTTTCTCCTCCTCAAGGGTGATAGAGAAACAGAGCAAAGAAGATGGTTTTTTTTCTCTCTCTCTTTTCTAGTGTTGTGTGTAGGGTGAAGAGGATTTATAGGGAGTCAAATATATATATTTGTTATTTATATAGGTTATAATAACAACTAAATAAGAAGTATAATAAATCTAAAACTTATAAACATATTTGTATTATAGTAAATGTGTATTTAGATTCCTTTTAAAATATGGTTAGAAATTCTACTCGAAAATAATATTAGGAATCCTACTCGGTAACAATGTTAGATTTCCCTTATAATTATAGCGTGTGATTCCACGTTTCAAAATTTAAAGTAAAAATATTATAAATTACAATAATTAACAACTTAAAATATTTTAAAATTATATTAAAATTATTTAACTCTCGAAATTTTATCCGTGTTACATAAAATTAATGCTAGCACTCTTGTGCCTACTTAATACCATAATTTCATCACCATAAAGTACGCATATAACCTAAAAAAAAAAGGAAAAAAATAATCCTAAATTAATTATATAAATGAAAATTGAAAAAACATTTTCTTGTTTGCAATTTAAAAATTATGTTTGCAATTAATAAGGCGTATTTTATTAATTAAAATCTCAAATAGTATATTATTATAATTTATATTATATTCAAATTAACCATACAATACAATATAACTATCCAAATAAGTTGTAAGTCATATATTACATATATATATGTATGTATAACTATGGGTATGCAGCATCTATTAAGATCTAAAATTAGCAACGAAAAAAAAAAGAGTTACGCGGTTGAAAAGAGGAAACATATTGCCTTCTTGTTGTCACACTTATATATCAAAGGGCGACATACAATTTTTTTCTTTTTTTCATTTCATATCCAAAATTTATATTAAAGCTTTGAATCTGTTAATAATTCTTTTTTTGGTGAAATTTTTCCACCGATACAACATAACTCATATTGGTGGAGACATACAACTTTATGTTAACAGACACACATATATGTGTATGTTTTTTTTTTTTTTTTTATCAAAGAAATAATAATATTATTCTTTTTGGGAGTGAAAACACATCAAAAGAAAACGAACTTTAATTCTGCTTAATTAATTCTGTTTAGAGAACTTTTATATTATTGAATTTGAATAGTAAAAGGATTGGATATAGAGTTCCATTAAGGAGCACGAAGACAAAAGGGCAAAAAAAAAAAATAAAAAAATTTAAAGTGGTATATCAATTATTTTTTAACTAAAAGGGCAATATTGCTATTGACATAGCGAAAAAAATGTCAAAAATTTCAAAGGGCTACATCAATTATATTTTTAACTAAAAGGGCAAAATTGCTACTGTACGGGCAGCGTTTTTGACAATTTTTTTTATAAAAGTAAAATGCTGCTGCAGCGTTTTAATTGAAAAAAATAATATTGTTTTTAAATATCTCTGCCTAGGCAGCAATTTAAGTGAGAAATTATTATATTTTTTTGGAAAATCGCTGCCAAAGCAGCAATTTCTGTGGGATTTTTTTTAAATCCTGGCTATTTTAGTTAACTAATTAATATTGCTGCCAATTTTTTTACAAAAATTCGTACTAAATGTTTGGTGAATTAATTTTAAAAAACAATTTAGGATTTTTAAAAAAAATTGGCACTGATTTTTTTTTAAAATTCTTTTCCCACCAAACAACGATTTTTCATAATATAAAAAAATCACGAAAATCGCTGCCAAGAAAACAAATTCACTAAAACGCAGCCTTGACAACGACTTTTTAATATATAAATGCTGCAATTGCAGTGTTTTTTTTAAAAAAAAAATTGGATTCTTTTTTTGAAAAAAAACCATTTAGTGAATTTTTTACTAAAATTGTAATGTGATTTTTATTTAATCAAAATCAACAAAGAAAAATTACCATCATTTAATACGACTTTTTTTTAAAAAATAATTGGCAACGATATTTTTAAAAAGAAAAATTTACTAGAAGCAATTTTTTAATTAAAAAGACTTTTTTTTATAAATCGCTGATTTTAATTATTTTTTTTAATAAATTCACCCAACATTAAATAATTTTTAAAAAAATAATTGGCAGCTGTATTTAATTATTTTTTTTTTCTTTAATAGATGCCAAGGCAGTGATCTTTAAAAAAAAAATATTCCACGAAAATCGCTGCCGAGGCAGAGATTTTCTTTAAAAAAAATATGAACCAAATTGCTGGTAGGTCAGCGATTTTGAGGCTTTTGGTCAAAAAAAAAATTGATGTACTCTTTGAAATTTTTGGTAATTTTTTTTACCCTTTAGGTTTCGAATTCTTCTATTAAGACTGTCACTCCTCAAATTAATCACTAAACAAGATACTGCTAAATATATGGAAATAAATAACTGATCCACCCACCAGTATATAGGAGTTAATCAGGGTTAGATATTTTATATTGACTAAAAATATACGATGATTAATCAAAGTTACGTCATAGAAATATATATACATAAATTTTTTTTTTGCTAATTGTCTATTGGTTCAATATAAACACGAAATAGAACAAGCTTATTTTACATATTAAAGTGGATTAATTTACATATTTACGTCATAGTATGGATGTGCACCATAACCTAGTGTAAAGTGAGGTCTAGAGAAGATAGAGTGTACGCAGACTTTACCCTACCTCACAGAGATAGAGAGGTTGTTTCTGATGGACCCCGACTTAATTAAAGCCGTAGAGAGTTCTAAATAATGCATTACGCTGCAATTTACAGACATGAAAGGCTGACACCTAGAGGAAGAATTGAAAGGTAAGGTTCTTCAAATAAACTATGATCCATTTCTTAGAGATGAGCTAAAATAACTTTTTAAAGCATCATTAGGAAATATACAGACAGTCTATTCGTCATAGACTCGTAATGCATTAATAGCAGTACATTCACAACAGATGATTAAGCAAATAATGAATTTTTAATTTTACCTTCAACTTATTCATCACACGGCAAATTTGGTACACAAACAGCCTAGTTTACCTCTCACTTTCTTAAATACAAGTATATACATCAACTACGAAAATGGAAAAGAAAAAAGAGAACACTATCAACCAAAAAGAACCTTTCTTTTTCACACAAAGAAGGAGATATTAGCTGCAAGATATTGATCTACTCCGATCTGAATGAAATTGAAGGAACCTATCCTACAGTTTAGCCAACACTACTGTGTGAAGAACTCACTCTAACCAAAACAAGCCGACAAGTAACAGTAGTTAAGAGTTACTGAGCTGAAGAATTCCTGCCTGGCCTTGCCAACACTCCCTGAATTTAGCATTCTCAATGATTTCACAACTGCTTATAAGCTCTCATTGAAATTTACTGACCGAGACAATGCTGCTGGGTTTGCTTGTAATACAGTAGAGTTTTCTGAAACCCTATTGTTGTCATCATTCTTCGGCTGAAAAGCACTGAAAGGACTTCCACCAACTGAATCAACGGTATCATGTTTTATTCCCAATGTCGCCCATATAGAACTCTTTGCAGCTTCTCCTGGATCATCAATTCGCAGAGTTTTTGGGACCCAGAGGCACTTCTCAGGATTACTCTCGTTTGAAGGTTCTTCCATGCTACTCAGCGGTTTTTGTACGTTTTCATCCCTTGAGTGTTTCCCCAGAGTGGGAGAAATAGGACCAGAAGTTGTAGGTGTTTGGATTAGGGAAACAGTAGCTGGGGACATCCAAGGAACATTCCAAGAACTTGCTACAGTATAACCCCAATAAGAAGCTGCAGGGTAAAACGGCATAGGAAAACCAGGAGGGCAATAACCGGGAGGAGGGACTGCAGAGTTCCACGGGACAGGACTGCATGGATATGGCCAAGGAGCCCTGGGATAGCAAGTCATGTAAGGTGGAAAGTTATGGCAGTTCTTCTTTAGCAGGTCTGGTACAGTTTTGTTAACCTCATCCTCTGAATTTGCAGAAGTCACTGAGGATCTTCTGGAATGGTCATCTCCATTATCTCCAGCTACGTAACTAACTGGAACCCCGGGCTCCTGTGGTTTATGGAACCCATTTTGTAAGCAATTATGCATTGTTTTGTCAGCAATATTCAAAACTGAAGCCATTGATTCACAGAGTGGTGTAGGGGAGCCAAATGCAAGAATAGGTTGTTGTATTCCATTTGGATAATCTGTTTGTGCATTCGAAAGTGTTTCAGAGACAGATATTTGACGGTAATGTGGAATTGAGTTCTTGTTTTTCCGACGACCAGCACCAACAGGCACATTCCTCATGGTCCCACCAGCTGTCCAATATCTCTGGCAACTCTTGCAGAAGTGTCTAGGCTGGTTCACATTGTAATTGTTGAAATAACAAAATTTGGTTTCCATGCTGTTGCACCGGGGACATGGAATTATCTTGTCTGGCTTTTTGAGGATTTTCTCTTGCGAATTACTTGCTTCTCCTTGCTCTTCTTCACTTATTGAAGGTCTTGTTGAACAGTCGTTATCAACAGGCAGCTCCTTTATACTATCAGTGCTAGTTGGTTCTGAATTCTGATCCTGCAACTCCTTGCCAGTGAAAATTTCCATCTCGTCCTCGTCATCATCCAGGTTTCCTCCAAAGTCATCCTGTACGCATGATGCATTTCACAGAGTAGTAAATAGAGTTTAATTTTCTTTTAAACTAATGAAATTATTAGAAACTTGGGGAGATCTCAAAACAAAAGGTTCGACGGGATTTCACTAGTCATTTATAACTATTGAGACAGCCAAGCTTTTCCATCGGTAAGGAAGCATGTGAAAGTTGTAGAGAGAAATATTGAGAGGCCAAAGGTAAAACAAGACCAATAGTAGATTATATATCATGAAGGGACTAACCACGTCAAATTAAGGATAGGAGTGCATAACAAATTAAGTATCTGCATCCTGCTGAATGTGGAATTAGAGTATTCATATCATCACACAAATGAAATGTATAAAGTCGAAGTTTCTCATTTAGCAAGTCTTAGAATTAAACTACTCTTTTTTTGCACTAATAGATTGCCCATTACAAGAACTCAACATAGAAAAGTAAACCAAATGAGAGTTATAGAGATGAGAAAGTTGTTAAATCATGATTGGTTTGGTTGATGGAATAAAATTGAACTCCATTCAATCTTCTTACAATTGTAAAATAGTTGAACTTCTATAAATTCATTGAAAATATATTTTTTACAAAACTACCTTCTATAACATGTTAACTTGCACTGATTCTAAAAAAATTATATTCCAGAGTCTAGTTAAATCCATTAAAATTAATAACGATCCATTTCAAAATGAAAAAGCATTCATGGAGATAAGGAACTAATGATGTGTTAGGTATGGAGGAAAATTTTCCAATGTTTGGTTGAACAAAATTATGGAAATTTTCCTTAAAAACGAGGAAAACGACTTCCTTGATGTAACTAGGGAAATCAAGTTCCACAATTGTACTTATATGTTTATCGTATACTCCCTGCCCGCCAACGCACCCAACCCCTATCCCTTGACCATCCCACCCCGAGGCACCACTCCTATATTGTTTTGCTCGATTACATATAGATAACATACTTGCTTACTTACCAAATACTAAAAAATAAGTAACAAACAAACTTGCTTTTCAAGAAAAATTTTCCATGAAAAATATCCTCTCTCATACCAAACACAAAACGTTGAGAACACCAAGAAAGAAAAAAAAAAACAATTAAGAGAAATTTGTGACTACCTAACCTAATGAAAACATGGATAACTTTAACCGTCTTTCCTTGAAAGAAATTAATTTAATCTACGGAAATCTTAGTAACTCAATTGATTGACGAGATTATTCTTAGCTCAATTGGTTGACTGGATTAATCCTAATAATTCAATTGGTTATCTCTGATTCAAAACCCTAGGGAAATGCTTCTGAATGAACTGAAACAGAGTCCAATAGGAAGTCAACAACAGTCCCATACAAATTACAAACAATAAATCAACAAATTATACTCTCATAACAAAGTGTGAAATTACCTTATGAGCTTCTTCATATTCTTCTTCTTCTCCGTTATTGTCTTCCGGCAAAGAATCATCACCCTGAGCTCCAGAAGAATCCGGAATATCCGGCAACTGAATTGTTCTGCCGAAGAGTTTAATTGCAGGGTCTGTCATATTATACAAACTGTATGTATACGCCTTTAACCTTTTCAAGTTACTATACTAAGCTGAGAAAAAAAGTATAGAGAGAGAAGAGAGAAGACAATTCAACAAACAAATCCGGCGAATTTGGGTATTCGGTCTCATTTTCACTCTCTACAGATCTGACACATTACACATACAACCCCACACATACAAACACATCCATTATGTGTGTTTTTTCTTTTTTATTTGAGAAAATGCATAGCTATTCCTTTGATTATAATCGAAATTTTAGAGAAACATCTTAATTAAACTGATGTCCTATTATCTTTTAACTCATTTTTATTTTTTTGTAATTATATACACCTTTTGTCTTACGTGACATACTCTATGACCCCACAAAATTGAGACGCGTGTGAGATATTTGGATGCCATGTAAGCTAAAAAGTGCATAAAATTACAAAAAAAATAAGTTCAGGAGTAAAAGTACTTTAATTTAATTAAGGTGTGTCTCTGAAATTTCAATTATAATCTAGGAAATACTTACATATTTTTCCTTTTTATTTGCTAGTGGCACCACTTATTTCGCATTATTTTCGACGCAAAATATACTTATTAACCCTAATATATATGTTATTTATGAAATTACATTATTTATGTTATTACTATTAGTATAATAAGTTTGTAATAAAATAATTTGTTGTTAAAAAGTGTTAAATACAGCTGGCAAGGGGTGCCACATAAGAGAGAGAAGTAATTGTGAGCCACAAGTTATTTGTGGTTTTGGAGATTTAGTTATTTATGCTTTTTTTGATTCTCAATAAAGTGAAGGGGTCTTTTTAATCTGAGTCAGCAATAACTTTTAATCTCATCCCCAAATTCATAGTTTTGATGGTCCCACATTTTAAAAGTCACCAAACTTTTCGGCTTTCACTTTATTTTTAATAGACTTTTCAAATTTTCTTGTGGATGGTAATGCAAGTTGGGCCAAACGTTGAACACCACAAAGCGTGCAGAACCAGCAAACAACACAATTACTTTTTCAAATTAATAACACAAATTTTATTATATTTCTCCAAATAACTTTTTTTTAAAAACCCTTTTAGATATATAAACGTGATTTTCAGAGTAAAACACACGTCTAATAGTTAATTTTTTATTAAGGATAATAATTTTTTTTCAATAATGTATCTGCTGAAAATTCTGTATTATTATATTTGAATTAAATTATATAAAATATATATAACTTATACGTTTTAAATATATATTTGAAACTGATATAATGTATGTGAAATTATTGAGTATTTACTCATTATTAAAGAAAAATATGTGGGGATTAGATTTTTAGAAAGTAAAAAATAAATTAATCTATGCATATAAAAAGTTGATATTGCATCTGATCCATCTTAATTATGACATGGGCTTGCTGCATGATCATTATCGTATTTAGTTCGCAGAGACATGTATGTTTAGATACATATTTCGAATATATATGATACAATAATGTTATTGTATATAGATAACGTATCTAACCGATCGTTTTTGAGTAAATTAACATTTTTTGAGTTCTATATTTTATCGAAAGATACTGAGTTTTTTTTTAGTGATGTATCTAATAAAAAATTATGAAATTTTTGTATTTGCATTAGATTTTTATAAAATTGTACATGAGTTATAATTTTTAGTATGTATATGAAACTAATATCGAACTATTATTGAGTGTTTACTCATTATTTAAAAATGTACGTGGATCGAGTTTTTTGAGACCTTCTTGGTCAGAGGGTTCTATAACCGTGTTCGAGTACGAGGCAAGGTTTCTCGAGCTCTCCTGTCATGCCGCGATGATTCTACCTACTGGTGGGTTATCATTTTATATATATATAAAAATAATCTACTGATACATACATATACAAAGTTGACGTTGTATCTGATTTATCTAAAATATGACATGTACTTGTTACATAGTTGTTATATCTTATACTATTAAATTGAATATATCAGATATTAGATACATGAAGTATGTATCATATTCACCACCTTCATGAGAACTAATAGCAACAACTGTAGAAAGTTTTTGGCTTCTTTTCTTTAATTTCTATCCAGACAAATTAGTCATGACCTCCTATAAAATTAATAAAAAGAAGAAGTCATGACCTCGTACAATGAGATGCAAAAATGTCAAAGTCTTGTATTAAAGTAGAGAAAAATAAAGAAGATGCTGAGTTCTCCACCAAGCTTTGTTAGCGAAAACGTGAAATTAAAGAACAAGGAAGAACAATAATATTTAACGTGGTTCGGATCAAAATGATCCTACGTCCACCAAAGAACAACTGCACCAATATTTATTTCACTCTACAAAGAATACAAGTGAAATACTACAAGAGAGAGAACACAAATGCCTTAGAAGGTGAGAAGACAAGTGAGAGGATGATTTGAAAATGAATTAAGAGCTACCTATTTATAGGAATAAATTCATCCTATTGATGTCATCCATGACATCACTATGTGTCAAAATTGTCAAGGTTAAGATAGCAAACCATTTTATGGTTTGCCTAACTTTCACCTACCAAGATACAATCTTTGACTTGAATTTTGTACTAATTATCTTCCTACCAAATATTCATATTAATTCATCTTCCATTTAGTTTGATTCCACAAGAACCAAAACCAACTCTTTCAATCTCCACCTTGGTTTGTGTTCCAAGCATGCGTATAAACAATTCCGGCCAAAACTTCTAAGCTTACTGGACAATCCCATTGTAAGAAACAAGAAGAATCAAACCTTTGTTGAACATACCAGCTCCACCTAGCAGTTGTTCTTTTAGAGTTGCATCAATTGATGCATACTCGCGCCAAGTCCTTGCAGTGTGCAAACTTAGCAAGCGGGACTATTTTGGTCAACATGTCTGCAGCGTTATCGTCTGTGATAACCTTCTCAACCTTGATAGCTCCCTTTTCTACAACATCTCGAATAAAATGAAATCTGACATCAATGTGTTTGGTGCGCTCATGAAATCTTTGATTTTTAATCAAATGAATAGCACTTTAACTATCACATTTTAGAATTGATTCTAGCTGAACCGAACTCAATTCTGCCACCAAACCTTTCAACCAGATAGCTTCTTTCACTGCCTCCGTTGCTGCCATATATTCTGCCTCTGTTGTAGACAAAGCGACAATCGACTGTAAAGTCAATTTCCAACTAACGGCATTGCCAACGAGAGTAAAGATGTATCCAGTTGTGGACCTCCTTCGATCAAGATCCCCTGCATAGTCAGAATCTACATAACCGAGAATTGAAATACCTTCACTTTTCCGGAAGGTTAGGCCAACATCAGGAGCTCCTTTGAGATATCTCAATATCCACTTGACAGCTTCCCAGTGCCTTTTTCCTGGATTTGCCATGTACTTGCTTACCACACTTACAGATTGGGCAATATCTGGACGTGTGCATACCATAGCATACATAATGCTACCAACTGCACTCGTATAAGGAACCTTTGACATATGCTCCACCTCATCCATAGATTGAGACATTTGTAACTCTGAAAGCTTGAAATGAGAAGCTAACGGTGTACTTACAGGCTTGCTCATATGCATATTGAATCTTTCAAGAACTTTTCCGATGTACCTCTTCTGAGAAAGATGTACAACACCATTTTCTCTTGAAATTTCCATTCCAAGGATTTTCTTTGCAACTCCTAGATCCTTCATGTCAAATTCCTTGCTCAACAGTTTCTTCAAAATATTTATCTCTGTGATGTTGTTAGCAGCAATAAGCATATCATCAACATACAACAATAGATAAATCATAGAGTTACCAGATATCTTCTTGTGATACACACAACTATCAAATGCACTCCTCGAAAATCCATGTGTAGTCATGAATGCATCAAACCTCTTGTACCACTGTCTAGGGGATTGCTTCAAACCATACAAAGACTTCTTCAGTTGGCATACATGGTCTTCTTTTCCTTCAGCTATGAAACCTTCAGGCTGATCCATATAGATTGTCTCTTCTAGATCACCATGTAAGAAATCAGTTTTGACATCAAGCTGTTGAAGCTCTAAATCAAATTGTGCAACCAATGCTAGTAGCACGCGAATTGAGCTATGTTTCACAACTGGAGAAAAGATCTCATTGTAGTCAATTCCCTCCTTCTGACTGAAACCCTTTGCAACCAATCTCGCCTTGAACCTAGCAGCTTCCACTTCTGGAATACCTTTTTTTTTTTCTGTAGACCCATTTGCATCCAACTGTCCTCATCCCCTTTGGCCTTTTAACTAAGACCCATGTCTCATTTTTGTGAAGAGACTCCATCTCTTCCATCATGGCTAACTGCCATTGTGCAGCATCTTTGCAAGAAGTTGCTTCAACATACGAAGAGGGCTCGAGATCTTTAATCTCTTCTTCTGCAGCTACGAACGCATGTGCAATCAGATTTTCTTGCTCTATAAGACGTTCCGGTTTCCGTATCTGCCTTTTGTCCCTTCCCTTCACAATTGTGTATGGTTTATTGGAAGCAAGTTCTTTAAGATCTGCATCTTTTGACTCATCAATTTGAGTCTCTTGATCCCGTTCCTTGGTAAGCTCCGCCGGTAGCTCTACCTGCTCGTTGTTCTCGTTTCTAGATAACTCCACAGAAACTTTACGAGGATCAAGTATAGAGGATTCATCAAAGGTAACATCTCTACTAACTACAAATTTGAGTAAAGACAAACACCATAGTTTGTACCCTTTTACTCCATCTACATACCCTACGAATATGGCCTTTTTAGCCCTTGGTTCAAGCTTACCTTCATTAACATGATAATAAGCTGGACACCCAAATATTCGCAAGTATGAATAGTTAGAGGGTTCACCTGACCAGACCTCATTCGGAGTCTTAAAGTCAATCGCTGATGCTGGAGACCGATTGACAATATGAGAAGCAGTATGAACTGCTTCAGCCCAAAATACTTTGGACATCTTAGCTTGTAAGAGCATACAACGAGCCTTCTCAAGAAGAGTTCTGTTCATTCTCTCGGCAACTCCATTCTGCTGTGGTGTGTGCCTGACCGTCTTATGCCTTGCGATCCCATGAACCTTGCAGAAATTATTGAACTCTTCACTGCAAAACTCAAAGCCATTGTCCGTGCGAAGATACTTGATTTTCCTCTCCATTTGATTTTCAACCAAAATCTTCCACTCTTTAAATGCTTCAAAAGCATCACCTTTTGTCTTCAGGAAGCGCACCCAAACCTTTCGTGAAAAATCATCAATGAATGTGAGAAGATACCTTTTTCCTCCCTTCAATGGAAGCTTAGAGGGACCCCATAAATCTGAATGGATGTAGTCTAGCACCCCTCCCGTCTTGTGCTTGCCAGTGCTGAAGCTGACCTTTTTCTGCTTCCATAAGACGCAGTGCTCACAAAATTCAAGTGTGCTGATCTTCTCACCATTCAAAAGGTTGCGGTTGCTCAACATCTCCAATCCTCGTGCGCTCATATGGCCTAGTCTCATGTGCCATAATTTTGCCTTGTCATCATTAGATAACTGCACTGTAGATGCATTTACAGAGCCAATAATGGTGCTTCCCGCAAGTGTATAGAGGCCATCCTCCAGCTTGGCCTTCAACATGACTAAAGACCCTTTAGTCACTTTTATAGTTCCTCCTTCACTCATGTACTTATAGCCTTGTTTATCTAAAGTACCTAGGGAGATCAAATTCTTCTTTAGATCAGGAACACGACGGACTTCTGTAATAGTCCTCACGATTCCATCATGGCAGCGAACATGAACTGAACCAATGCCAACTATTTTACAAGTTGCATTATTGCCCATTAATACAGTTCCTCTGCTTGTTTCATAACTGCTGAACCAATCTTTTCGGAATGTCATATGCAGAGTACAACCAGAGTCTAAGACCCATTTGTTGTCATAGACTCCACTATTGCATGATGTTGTTAGTACATAATCATCATCATTATCATGTACTTGCTCAACAATGGATGCGCTCGCCTTTTCTTTGGACTTCGACATAAGGCAATCTCGTTCAAAGTGCCCCTTCTTGTGACAGCCCCAACATTCCGCATTCTTTTTGTTCACACGAGACTTTGATCTGTACTTCGATTTGCTCCTTCCCTGTTGGCTAGTACGACCTCTTACAAAGAGTCCACTAGCTTCGTCACTTTTGTCTCCTTCAAAATGCATCCGCACATCACAAGAGTTTAGTGCTTGCCGCACTTGCTCAAGTTTAATAGGTTGTTTGCTATACATCATTGAATTCTCAATATCACGATATTTTGAAGTCAATGAAAATAGCAAAGAACATGCAAGCGTCTCCTCGTCCTTTTTAATTCCAGCAGTTTGTAAGTCCATCACAAGTTTATTGAACGCATCTAGATGGTCTTGCAACAAAGTACCTGAATCCATCTTAAATGTATGAAGACGCCGTTGTAATAACATCCTTGTTGTCACTGACTGGTCCTGGTAAAGCCCTTCCAGCTTTTCCCATAACTCTTTGGCCATCTCTTCGGTACTTGTACTCACTTCACAAAGTACGTTAGGTGCAAGGGACAGTTGGATTGCACTCAATGCATCTCCTTCAATCTTTTCCTTGTCGGAATCCGATATCTTATCGGGGTACTTTCCGTCAATAGCATGGATTGAACCTTTCCTCCGCAGTAACGCTATCATCTGGATTTTCCAGATATTGAAGTTGTTGCGCCCACTAAATCTATCAATTTCAAACTTCATGGAACTCATTTTTTTTTTTTTACTTGTTCTTCCTTTTCTACTACAATGTATTTGAAACTACAGAAAACCAAAGTAATCCTTTTCTGATGTGAAAATTCAGACTGTGCTGCAACCACAGAGCATACTCAGACAGAACCTTAGCTCTGATACCAATTGTTAGCGGAAACGTGAAATTAAAGAACAAGGAAGAACAACAATATTTAACGTGGTTCGGGTCAAAATGATCCTACGTCCACCAAAGAACAACTGCACCAATATTTATTTCACTCTACAAAGAATACAAGTGAAATACTACAAGAGAGAACACAAATGCCTTAGAAGGTGAGAAGACAAGTGAGAGGATGATTTGAAAATGAATTAAGAGCTAACTATTTATAGGAATAAATTCATCCTATTGATGTCATCCATGACATCACTATGTGTTAAAATTGTCAAGGTTAAGATAGCAAACCATTTTATGGTTTGCCTAACTTTCACCTACCAAGATACAATCTTTGACTTGAATTTTGTACTAATTATCTTCCTACCAAATATTCATATTAATTCATCTTCCATTTAGTTTGATTCCACAAGAACCAAAACCAACTCTTTTAAGCTTTCTGCTACTTTTCCCAAACCACCTAATCAATCAAACTTATGACTAAAAATAAAAATTTGACCTTGGAAATTAGAAACTCTTACATAGTTTCTTTCTTTTCATTCTTCACGAGGCTGGATTTTTTTTTTTTTTTTTGGGTAACTAGGGCAACCATTAGCATAACCAACAAAACAGTAAGTACACCAAACGAGCACCTAACTACATAAACACATAATGTGGGTTCTGAGTACCTGATGAGAAAAAAAAACTACATAACCACCTTCTAAGAGAATGCTATGAAAATTAAGCCTACAAAGTCTTTCGGAAGATTTTTTTGGAAACAGCTTCTGAAACACTTGTATAACTTGTTAGATTTTGTCAACAATAAGTTAAATATAGTAAGCATCTTCATTCATCATCAGACATAACCAGATGCATAACATCACAACACTGTTTTCTTGTATTAGTAATAACACAAGTAACCGTTATGTAGATAATTGAGAAGAGTTTAAAGAGATGACAAGCTCACTGTTTTCTTGGAATCAGGAGGTCTCTAATTACAACCTGCTAAAAGATAAATAATAGCAGTTATAACAAAGAAACGCAAAGCAAGGTTATTGGCCCAAAACAAATTTAAAGCATCATTTTTCGCATCATCAAGTATCTATATACAAAACAATTTGGGCAGTTCCAATCTGCTCAGATCGAGCGAAATCTAAACCTTGAATTATTTCCTACTAAAGTTTACACCAAAGGACGCGAAAACGTCAACGATAACTAAAAGAGCTGTCAACAGTCAAGACATGATATTAGTCTCATTCACTACAGCAAAATCTGGACAACTATAAGATTTCAAAATTGTGGATTAGACCGAAGACTTCAAAATGCATGTGTGTTCTCATACAACCTAAACAAATAAATACACGGACAAAGAGCATTGAGAATAGTTCTAATCTAGTGATCATTTCTAAGTCCTCAAGAACATCAAGCTACCTTTAGAGTAAAAATGTTCTACTGTATAGAAGCAGAAATTAATGATATAAGTTGTCTCCAAAAAGAATATTTGAATTCTTTTACTTCAAAAGAGTAACCTTATCAAAAAGTATCATTCTATAACTATATAAAGCTTTTAGACATAGTTCACATAATTCATTGGTCGTACTTCAAAAAAGAAAGTTGGGACCTGTCTTGTTTATGCAATCAAATACTTAAGAGGCTCTCTACATATAAGTTTGTAACTAAGGACTTCCTACTTGATTCAAATAAGGAGAAAATTAATAAGCAAAATTTTAACTGATTTCAAGTCCTAAATACGAGGAAAATAATCAAATTACTACTTAGTGTGAAATCAACTTCAGAGGGTATAAAAAGCAAACTATGTTTTTCTTTCGCTAAGGCTCTTTGTGCTTTAACATAGAGAGAGATATAGATAGATTTTTATTTATTCTTCCAAAAGTCTTTCAATTGACCTTTAGGAGACAATTTCTGAAACACTCGTAGACTTATAAAGTTTTCTCCAGCTATAAGTGACTCTAGTCTCTAGTAACACATCTTCATTAATCATCAACATTACAGAAGCATAACATCAAGACACTTTCTTCCCTGTCTTAGTTAAAAGCACAAATAACCCTTCATTGAACCGCAAGAGTAGAAGACAAATACCAACACTTTTTTCATGTTGTAATAATAGTAACACAAGTAAATAACACTACCAGAGTAGCTTAAGTAGACGGCGAGTTCACTGCATAGCTTTGACTTCAACATCAGAATCAGGAGGATTTTTATCACCTGCCAAGGTTGGTCCAAAATAAATTCAAAGCATCAGGTTTCTCATATCTTTAGTCTATAGACACGACAATTTGACAGTTCCCATCAGCACAGAATCAGGGATTGCGGACCGTGCTCTCTAGAAAGACAAGTTGCAATGAAAAGGAAATTGACTTTTTTAGGTATAACATAATTTGATGTGAAAGAAAACTCATATCCTTTAAAAGGATTTACGAATGGAAATCTCCGATTACGGCCTTGCCAAACTTAGTATTACTTCCCAAGTACTATTTAGCTGTAATTGTTGCATGGCTGCTGGTATACGCCAATTGCGTACGTGTCCAGCCAGGTCCGCTTGAGGTCAAGTATAGAATTGGGTGCCAATCATGCCTCCCGATGTTGGGGCATGACAAACTCAAACTAGGGCATCTCTTAGATCCAATAACAGGTGATAAAAGAAAAGTGACACGAGATAGAAGATTGTAGAGTGTATGTGATTAGGGATGATTGAAGAAATTCTACAGAAAAAAGGATGATGTTGATTTAGTAAGTCTTTGATGAGAGGAAGATCATGTCACTTGCCTTTAACACTTATCACTATTTGGCCTTTTGATTAGGGATTCCCATTTGAATACGAACTTGCTCAAATTGGATGAGTGATGTTTGAAAATGTCAAGAACATGCCCAACTTGTAGTTTATTAGGAGAAGGAAAATTTCCATCAGCCGCCTTTGTTTTGACTATCTTCGAAGTACTTAAGTAGCTTAGTTACAAGCGGAAACTGTTCAAGGCCTACCTGCCATTGTAGAGTTCTCCTACTCCAATCTCTGAGATCAAAAAACATGTGATTGAGGATATAGTATTGATTCATGCAAACATACTCCTTAATTCTCATGTCAACAATTAGGAAAGCAATTAA
The DNA here is from genome assembly GCA_016801875.1 of Solanum sitiens. Classification (NCBI taxonomy): domain Eukaryota; kingdom Viridiplantae; phylum Streptophyta; class Magnoliopsida; order Solanales; family Solanaceae; genus Solanum; species Solanum sitiens. The sequence goes on along the minus strand of JABWTJ010000051.1, from coordinate 346,831 downwards.
ATAAAGGCTAATGATGGAACAGAGATCTCTTTGCAATGATATTTGAGACTTCATCACTTCTTTTAACCATTTTACTAAACATTAACTTTTTCCAATGATTTAAATAACTATATGCTCTTCCTAGAAAGCTACAGTTTGTGCAGCACAGTCTACTTTATAAATACCATGTATACATGGCTTTAGCCTTTTACATCGCGAACTTTACTCAACCATGAAGGCAGGGATGCTTTTAAAAGTGAATTAGCCAACATCTTGTTGCTAAATAAAATAAAGACCTCAAAATGCATCTTTATCATTCTCTCATATAACAATTAGCCTTTTACATCGCAAACTTTACTCAACCATGAAGGCAAGGATGCTTTTAAAAGTGAATTGGCCAACATCTCGTTGCTAAATAAAATAAAGACCTCAAATGCATCTTTATCATTCTCTTATATAACAATACAGAAAAACAAATCATGATATCGGTTGGATTAGCATTTTGAAGTGCATTTTTTTATTTTTAACAGTGTGGAAACAAAGCATGATATTGGTTGAAGTGGCGCTTTGAGGTCTATTTTTTATTATAACAGATGTTGATGGCCAAGAACACAATGGAAACTTTTTTTAAAACAGCATTAACAGCATATGTTGGCATAGCAGAATAAAACAGGTCCAAATGGAGTGAAATAGATAGTGAGGATTAATACGGCGCACCTAGAAATTGAGGCGTAGTTGTATTTTGTTGTGGAGCATCAACTCCTTGGCCAATCCAAGAAATACAAATATATCAGAAGGTTTTCCTTGTTTCTTAAGCCTGCAAAATCTCACTTCTATCTTTTTATCTATTCCCCGCCATACCAAAGCTTGAAAGGTCTTTGAAGCATTGGAATCATCAGCATCCGTGGCTAGAAAGGTGATATAACACCATATACCAGCAGCAGATGACGTGTTCACAGTTAGGATTTCCACAAATTTGTAATTTGTATTCTAACACAAGGAAGCCAAATATGAATATTTATTTCTAAAGAACGGAAAAGAATGTGGGAGGTAATAAGCAGTTTACATGCTCTGAATTGAAATGTTCAATGGCTTTGTGGGAGAGTTGAAGAAATAATGGGTCCTTCTCCTTACCCGGTTGTGTCATAAAAGAAGTAATAATACGTTTACCCAATTCCAAATCCAGAGTGATATCAAAACCCTAACAAAAAAAAAGGACAAATCAAAAGAAACGGACAAGTAGAATACCAAAATACTACTCGAAAATAACAACCCTAGGTTCCAATCTGTCGTTACGCTGGCCGGACACAACCATTATTATATATATATACACGATGTACCTCGCTCTCCCGGATCTGCCTGTAATACTCTTTCTGATGTTGGACGCTTACCCTGCCGCCATCGGCATATCTAAACTCATCATCATCAGAATCGTAGTATTCTTCTCCATCTTCACCAATGAAAGTTTTAATAACATACTGAAACGGCTTTTCTACTCCAGCAACTTCCGTCGCAACACTCTCCTCTTCCAGTTTTCGCTTCCCTTCCAGACGAGGAATCTCCGCCATCGCAATATCACACTGCTCAATCCAAAATTGCTTTAGCGGTAAACCATAGACAAACGCCTAAATTATACTTACTCCTTTTAAAAAAAGAATGTCTACTCTTTTTTTAGTTTATTTAAAAAAATCTTTTTTTTTGATAATAATTTATTTTAATTTTTGCGTAACATATTTAATACCACAAAATTAAAAAATATTTTGATATATTTGATATAACTTTAATTTAGAACCACAAGATTAAAAAATCTTTCTTTCTTTTCTTAAACTCCGTTCCAAATCAAACTAAGTCAATCTTTTTCAAACGGAGAAAGTAATTTGGCTAATTTCATTATTATTTGCTATCACATGTGTTTAATAAAGACTCTGAATACAAATATATAATATTCAATTCAGTGTGTTAATTGTACAGTAGTATTTTTTTTTTTAAGTATAAATCATACTCATTGATATTTCAATCTTTCCTTGCTTGTACCATATTGATACATAAAATTTTCAATTATTACCAAAAGAAAAATTACTTAATACGTTGATATTGGTATAAGTTGGTGATGAAACATTATACAAACACTCGAATATATCATGAACCAATGATGATGATATTTTGACAAATAAATTGAAAGAAAACATGATATCGTTGAATTTGAATTGCCAGAGAACTTAAAGAATCATGCGTGAAAAATAAAGAAGAAGAAGGAGAAATCATTTTTAATTTGATAGATACATTGTGTAAAATTAAATTTAGAATTATATTGACAATAAAATACACTTTAAATTGAAAAATAGCTATTACATAGCTAGTGTAATTGCGAATTATAATATTTTAAAAGTATAGTTATATATAATAAATATATAGCACATGTTTTTAAAGAAGGAAACCATATGCTCTTTAATTTTAAGCTAGGATCATGGTGATTATGCTTGCACATGAGGCAATTTTTTGGGGTAAAACTTATTCGCACTGGGTGTTTATACCAATTCAATATATGTATGTCATGTGTTGAAATTTATTGTTCATTTTACTTAACCTTAACTGATTAACATGTGTTTTACTTTATTAAATTACATAATAATGAAAATTTGATTAGTTTGGTGTAAACAACCGATATGTGCAAGAGGTGTAAAAATAATAATGCATGACTGTGAATTCAAAGTTTTCTTTTCCTAATCATATAGTTGTTTATATTCCCTTTTGTAATTTTCTATGAATTAGACGAAGTAGATGAAGAAAGAAAGTAAATGAGAGAAGGAGAGGAGAGAGTTGAAGAAGCATATGGATATTTGTTATTCACTTTATTGTTGATTTACATTGCAGAAGTTCTATTTATAGTTGTAATAACTAACTTAATAGACTATTCTAACCAACTCACTACTAATCCTAGCTATGTAACTGAAAACTGAAAAAGGCAATTAAAGAGTAACAACTGTAGTTAGGAACACATATGTTAAGTTGTTTCATGACTTTGATTCTATGTTTCTTTTATCGATCATTCTACACCCCCCCTCAAGCTGAAAAATGAGAAGATATTAAAAACTCCTAGCTTGGAGTTGAGATGTTGAAGTTGCATTTTGTGTGTCTTGTAGTGAGTAGATCAACCAGTTGATCTTAAGTAGGATTGTACTTCGTAGACACTAGGCCTTGGGTGATCTTCTATCTTATAAAGTGATAGTCAATCTCAATATATTTGGTTACCTCATGATAGACCGGATTAGCTGCGAGTTACATAACAACCTTGCTATTAGTATGTGTGTTGATAGGTAGTGAGATTTCAATGCTAAGTTCCTTCATTAGACCTTTTAGCCATATGATTTTTGTTACAGTAGTTGTAATGCTCATGTATTGAGTTTCAATTGAACTTCTAGAAACAATTGCCTTTTTATTACTTCCAAGAAATCAATGACCCTCCATACTTCACAAAGTAACCAACTATTGATCTTTTTGTTAGAGGGAAAGAGGCTCAATCTGCATCACAATAAGCAGTTATAGTATTATTCAAGTAGTTGAACAGTAGTACGCCTTGTCATGATATATTTTTCACATATCTCTGAATTCTTAATGATGCATTCATATGAGATTCTTAGGTTGTTGCAGAAATTGACTTAGTGTTTGAACCACATAAGAAATGTCAGGTCTTGTCATGGTTAAGTAGAGTAGTTTGCCTACTATTCTTTGATAGGTATAACACTTCAAAATTTTTTAAGCTGAGACACGAACCATTCTTCATTTGCGTATAAGGTCGTATCAGTGATTCATAAATTATGGTTATGTGTTAATGTCAATTCTTTAGTGTAAGAAAAAATTTGGAGATGAATTAAGGTTACAAGAATCCCCTAGCACAAGGTTGAGTTGGAAGCTTCTTTACTGATTAAGTTTTGATATAAGATTCTAGTTGGGTCAACTTTAAACGATCATATCTCTAAAAATATAAAGAGTTGGATGTCTCATAACCTATTAAATTAAATGTACTTGAATATACGATGTGGCTAATTTTGCGTCAGTTCGAGTTCTGAGTAAATAGTTATGATCATTTTTACTAACCTAATACAATATAGATATTATTTTGCCGACGAAAAAAATACTAAAAGGGCCGTTTTTGTATTTTTATCCATAGAAAAACCTTAAATGAATTTCTTGACTCATAAAAGACCCAAAATAATCAGATTTCTTCTCTTAATCTCCAAAAACCTAAGGCAAAACCCTAAGGAAAATCAAAGCACAAGATTAAGCAAGATTCTTTCAAATCTTTTTCAAGATTCTATTTTAAGGTAAGTCCTTCTCCAAGAATTTTTATTTTTTTCAACTCAAATTCCTTCATAAAATTATGAATCATTAATTCTTGGTCATAGGGTTTTCAGGATAATAATTCAAGAATCTCAAGAAATATTTTCTTGATCATTCTTCTTCAAGATAGAATTTCAAGTCTTTCGGTCAATTCCTTCTTCAAACTTCTTCAAAAATTTTGTTCTTCCACGAATATAAGGTTATTCATAGTGTTTTACTAGTTTGTGCTCATGCCCAATATCTTAATTCAATCACTAAAAGTTTAATCACGGGTTATATGCTTAGTTTCGAGAATTCTTAATACTTATTATATTATTGATTCTGAGTTCTAAATCCTTGATAATGAGTTGTTATTTATACTATTTGACATTAAGATCTTTGAGTTGTTGTTCATCTTTGTATTCCATATGAACTCTAATTATTGAGTTTTGATTAAGAGTCTTTTGAACAAGCACCTTTTGTCATACATTGATATTTGAGGAGTTAAAAGTAGTTCATGAGTAAACTTCAAAGCATAATTTTGAGTTGAAGTTTAGGGAACTACACGATTCCCAAAATTTTCGTTTTAACATGAAGAAAGAGAGTATTCTTTTAAGAAAAGTAAAAAAAGTTTTCATAAAGATTGAATCATCAACGTTGCAACAACTCAAAGAGAGTAAAAAATTTAATGCTTTTATAATTTTCATCCAACTACTCAAAGAAGAAGAAAACATGAAAAAATGTATCAAAAACGTATGAATTTGATTTTCTTATTTTGTTTTATTTACGCTACAAGACAAAGAGTCATGAAAATCAATAAACCTTAGACTTTGTAACCATTTAAGAGAATTACAAAAAGAAAAAAACAAACAATTATTTAAAGCTGTGTTTCAATTAGTGATTGTCTTCACTTTTCAATCGCATTTCTCCTAATTTTCTGTGTGAAAATTATTTTGTTATTCGATTCAATTGTGTGATGAATTTTCTACTTACTTCGAATGTATCGAAATCTCAACCAGACTATGAATTTGCGTTTGATAATAAAAATTACTCAGATCGAGTGATGATGATAGAGATCCTACCGGATTCGATGGAGCTCAAACCAGAAGGTTGTTGCAACGTTGATGATTCATAAAGTAAAAAAAATACATAATAGTTATCTCTGAAAGAGGTTTTTTTTTGAGTAATTATCTCAACTCAGAGAGAGTATTTTTATATTAAGCATTGAGTTATACATATATTGGGAGTAATATGGAGCATCGATATGGGAAAGAGTTGAGACAACTCATATTCCCCTAAACCACGTAGCCAGTGTGGGATAGGATCGTACCGACGTTCAAGTGACTCTTTAATGCATCTAAGAAGGCCTAATATATGAATCCATGAGTTGATTTTACCTCGACAAGATATAGGACAGTTGTTTCAACGTTGGCTAGACGATGTATCATTAGGAGGTTCATAGTAATGTTTTTCGATTCGAGAAACTCCTAAGTAAAGTAAATTATATTTCTATTTGTATATTGCAGTTCACTATTTATTATTATTGCATCCTTAGAGTAAAAGCTTAAACCTTTCAGACTTTCAATTATTTGTTATTTAGCTATATCACATACTCGTATTCGACCTGCATCTTTTTGTGATGTAGATTCAGGTACTTAGGAGCCTCAACAAGAGTTCTATGGAGATCACTTCATCTATTCAGTTATGCTACTTAAGTCTGAAGACACAGTTTTCTTTAGTACTGAATTAGATTCATGGCCACATCTCTATTACCGTAAATCTATGTCTAGTTTCGAATCTATTCTTAGCAATGGGAAATAACAACTAGCAACAATATTGATATCTCTTTGACTTGCATTGCTTGACAGTATGTACATACCACCATTTTCTTTACCAATCATCTTTACCCTCCCTCTATGTCAAAGATCCCGAAATATAAAAAAGGTAGGAAAAAAGTAGTAGTTTTTCAGTGAGTTTAGACACTAACAACAAATTGAATTTAAACTGAGGAACTTGAAAGACTCCAATGAAAACATCATTGTTAGGTAGAAAACTTGAGTCGATAAAACTAAATCAAAGAAATATCCCCATTAGATAGATATACTTTCTTTGACTTATCAGACTTGTGGACAATGGATTTGTCCAAAAAAACTCAAGTCTTCCACCATGTGATTAGTAGTACTTGTGTCAATTATCCATAAAGGAGTAGAACTAGCATTGGTAGTAGATTTAAAACATAAGTTTATACTTGACACATTCCCTACTACATTGGCTGAATGAACTAGTTTTGAAAAACTTTGTTTAAAATCTGGAGCAACAATTGATTTTGATAATCTAATACATGAATTTTGTTGTTCATTCGAAGACATTTGTTTTGAAGACTTCAATACTCACATTTAGTGAATGAGTTTGATGATCTATACCCAATTTTTTTAGGAAATTGATCATGAGACCCTAAGTTTTCTACCATTGCATAATGTGCAGTGTTAGATCATTTATTCTTGAACCTAAAATCTTGAGGATACCTTACTAAATTGTAATAATTGTCTCAAGTATGGTTCCTTGAGCTTACAATAGTCACAATACAAAAATTTTTGGGTTTTATTTGCCCTGATTTCTTACCATAAATAGGTTTTCTTTTTAGAAAAATATTTTGGATTGCCTAATCCTTTTTCTGGTAGGAAAAGGTTTAGGACTCTATAAATAGAGGCATGTTACTTCTAACTTAATCAACATTCACAATGTAGTCTTAAGGGCTTTGAGAGTTTGGTTAGGGGGAGTATTTGTGGGTCACAAGCTTGATACGTTATCACTTGTGTGAACCTCCCATGTATTCTGAGTGAATTGGTTGAGGTTGTTTCTCTCTGTATTTTGTACTCTCATATTTATAGTGAATTGCTCATCTCCTTTGTGGACGTAGGTCAATTGAACGAACCACGTTAAATCTTTGTGTCTTTTGGTATATTTCTCATTTGTCTTCTTACTCGTGGTCTTTCGAGATTTGTTTTGCTAGCTTCCGCGTTACACCTGCTTATTTCGGTCCTAACAAGTGGTTTCAGATCCAGATTCAATGATGGAGTCAGGTTCAGTGGTTCGATAATCGATGATTGAACCAAGTTAGAATGAGGTGTTCATCTTGACGGGTGTAGTTCTTGCCGCAACCTTTTTTTGACAGTAATGAAGATTTTTGTTGGAGAAGTTATTTCAAAGAGGTTCTCTGTGTTGAGACATAAATTTTGCAAAGGAGATTATGGAGAGGAGAAGCAAGTTGTTGAAGATTAAGTGAAGAAGGTCGACAAATTTGTTTTGTCAGAAATTCAGGTCAAGGGGGAGATTTGTTGGGTTTTATCTGCCCTGATTTCTTACCATAAATAGGTTTTCCTTTTAGGAAAAGGTTTTGGATTGCCTAATCCTTTTTCTGGTAGGAAAAGGTTTAGGACTCTATAAATAGGGGCATGTTACTTCTAACTTAATCAACATTCACAATGTAGTCTTAAGTGCTTTGAGAGTTTGGTTAGGGAGAGAATTTGTGGGTCACAAGCTTGATACGTTATCACTTATGTGAACCTCCCATGTATTCTGAGTGAATTGGTTGAGGTTGTTTCTCTCTGTATTTTGTACTCTCATATTTATAGTGGATTATTCATCTCCTTTGTAGACGTAGGTCGATTGATCGAACCATGTTAAATCTTTGTGTCTTTTGATATATTTCTCGTTTGTCTTCTTACTCGTGGTCTTTCGAGATTTGCTTTACTAGCTTTCGCGTTACACCTGCTTATTTTGGTCCTAACAATGTCCACCTTTCTTGAACTTCTATGTGCCACGATTTCTTGAGTACATAACTAACTTATAAGATTGTTGGTCAGAACAAGGATTAGGCCCTAAGGGGTCGTTTGGTAGGCCGCATTAAAACAAATAATCCATGTATTATAGATGGTATTATTTAATACTACATTTGGTAGGAAATTGGGTCTATGTATAACTAATCCATGGATTAGTTATACCTCCTACATGGTATTATATGATGTATTACTAATACCTTCTATTTGGAGGTATTAGCAATACATGGGATATAATACCATGGGATAAGTCACCTAAAGACAAAAATATCCCTCAAAATATTTTATTATTTGTTATTTTCTTGATTTTATGTTTTATGGTTGTGCAAGTAAATTTATTTAAATAAATTAACTAGCACAACCATAAAACATAAAATCAAGAAAATAAATACATAATTAAATGTTTGTGCGGTTTTCTAATATTTTGTATTTTCAACAATTTATAACATTGAATACATACAAAAATTACAACTTGCAATTTTATTCGTAAATGTAGATGGTTTATTCAATTTTACTATTGTTTACCGTCTTTTCAATTTTAAAAGTTGATAGTTTATCTTTTTTAAAATTGAAAATTGACATTTGTAAGTGATCAATTTAATAAGATGACAATTATTTATCCTCAAATAATTTAAGAAAAAAAGGTAAACATGACGATAAAATTGTTCTTTTCTTAGCTAGTTAGAAGGTCATAAAAAAATATTATCCGGCAATTATTTACCTTAAGCCAATTGCATAAGAATTTAAGGGTATAATTGGAAAGAAGTTTTTTATAAAGTTTTAATCCAAACATAAGATGAGGTCGAAAACAATGAACCAAACACTTGATAAAAATAATCCCTGTATTACTAATCCCTGCACTATTAATCCCTGCATTACTAATCCCAGCATTACTAATCCCTGCATTATCAATCTTTGTACCAAACGACCCCTAAGATTTCTATGGTAGCCATTATAGAATTCTGACTCTCATCAAACATGATCATTCAATACATTTGGTTCAGTGATGGTAGTTGACTCATCAACAAGATCTAAGACCTTGCAAGTAAGAATCATTTAACCCCATAATAAAATGAAATAACTTGAGTTTTTTTAGATGTACGACATAATCGGACTTGTAACACTCACAATATGTGGAAGTCACAACCTCATATTTCTCCCGTAATCCTTTCAATCTTGAATAATAAACGGACATAGAACTTTTCCTTTGAGTTATAGTGGCAATCTTCTTATGTAAGTTGAAAGTTCTCAATCCATTTATCTTGTTATGTCGTTCATATAGATCCTCCCAAACATGTTGGGCACAAGAAACATACATAATGCCTCCAATAAGTCTTTTATCTACAGAGTTCATGATCCCTGCCAACACATTATGATTCACTATTTCCCAATTGCCTTCTAGCCCTGGAAATTTATCCTTGGAAGGCATTCCATCAACCAAAATCATCTTATTCTTTTCTAACAGTGTTATCTTCATCGACCTATACCACATAGAGTTATTTTCTACACCAGTTTAACTGGAAAGGAATTATTTGGGTACCACTTACATCAGATTAATGAAGGAACATAAGGTTTGATTTTTTAGTTGGGACAAAAACTTCTAGAGCATTTGTATAGTTCGCCATTATTGATTTTTCAACAACTTGCAAACAATCTTTGTGGAATTTTGATCAAATTACTCAACTAGGAATTTTAGTTGAATGGCTTTGATATCACGTAATTTTCTATGAATTCGATGAAGAAGATGAAGATAGAAAGTAAATGAGAGAAAGAAAGAAGAGAGTAGAAGAAGCAGATAAATATTTGTTATTCACTTTATTGTTGATTGACATTGTAGAACTTCTATTTATAGTTGTGATAACTAACTTAATGGACTATTCTAACTGACTCGCTAATAATCCTAACTATCTAACTGAAAAGACTAGGCATTAATTGTCAGAGGAGAAAGAAAACTCTTAAGAGAAGAAATACATTCTTTAGGTCATCTTTCTTTTTAATGAAACACAAGAAAAAACCATCTTTTTGTTATTCATTCAACTTTCTAGATTTTGTATTCTAATACTTATTACATATTTAAACCACTCAAGATATTTACCTTTTAGACACATTTTTCTTAATTTTTATAAAGGACAACTGGTGTTGTCAAACAACTATTACATGAAAAAAGAACAAACATTGGACATGCGAAAAATGTATTGTAAAATAAAAATATGTCTTTTACAATATTTTTAAAGAATCACTCTCGCCTCCTTATAAAAAAATTATACATGTTTTTTTGGTTGCTTATATTTGCAAATCAATTTTCCAACTATGCATCTATAAGCATTTTGGTGTTCAGATAATTGAAATGGAAAGCAATAATGCATTATCAATCTAATAAACAACCTTATGGTTTGAAAATTGGATATATGATATCTTAATTAGTATAAGTTTTATCATGTTGTTAGCATCAATCAATTACTAAAAAAAAGTGACAGAAAAAATGACTAGAACTAAATGTTATTAGAAGAATTTCGATAGTATAAAGAAAGAGAAACAAAATAAAAATTAAAGTCGATAACAATATAAAACTAGCTTTGGAAGTATGACACAATAGAATTAAGACTAAGCTATAAATAATAGAATAATGTACTAGTCTATAAGCTTTTCTCATGCTTCCATTGTTACTGCGATTATCTTTTGACTTCTTCTCAACTATATCATGTCACTAGATCATAAGGAAACATAAACACATCTCTAGTATAACACAATTTATAAAGCAAATCTTGTTTGACTGTTCCATGCCTTTCATCACCTAATTAACATCATATGTGTTCTTAATTATGAAGTGTTTAATTTCATCCTTACCCCGTGTCCCATCATTAAGGAAAATAATTTATTCATAAATTCAAAATTCTTGAATCTTACTTTAAATTCTTTATGTTACTATTTTTTTTCTCTATTGAAAATGACTAACGATATCTGATTTATAATAGTAAGAAACCAAATTAAATTAGGAATAGAAAACTTATTCCTATATGAATTGAAACAAAAAAATCATAACTAGACATTAATTAAATAGATATAAAATTAACAAATTCTAAACAACTTCAAATTCTTACTCCAACTTTAAATTATTATTCCAACAAACTATAAGTACCGAGTGTCCTCCAAGTTATTCTATATCATCATCTCTTGTGTTCTTCCTTCAATAAAATCAAAGCCAAAAAATTAAGGTATAAGGAATACAATGATATTATGAGATTTATATTATTTTCACAATCAAATGTATTATGAATAGAGTTAGTTACTTTTCCCTTGAAATGCAAAGTCCAAACAACTTTGAAAGATCTGAATTGCACCAATCATAGGTTGTCTTCTCATTATTTCAACAGGTCTGTTTCACTCTTTAACTTTTATTTCATTTGCCCATCAATATGATATATTAGACTAAATAGTTTCTTTATCGAATTTATACGATACCATCGTTCTATTTGAGATTTAAACTTTTAAAATTTTGATTGTATGTTTAAATATGAAATATTAAAGTTTATTTTGAAATATAATTTGTATATTTAAAAGTTACGTAAAAATATTATAAATAATCATGGAAAACGAAAATTCAAAAGTTTTTGCAACATTATATTCAATATAAAACTCGTTTGACTTTCAAAATTTTAAAAATATTTGATAAATTGAGACGGAGAGAATATTAAGTATATACGTGCATGGTTATAAGGGTTTGTGTGTATGATATAAATATAAACTATATCAGTATGTTCATAATGTATATTCTTCCTATTCAGTTTTAAATGATATTACACATCAATGTTAGTGGTTAGAATTCATTAAAATTGAAAATGATTGCACTGACTTGTTCATTAATTATTATTTTTTTGGTGAAAAAAGATTTTTGATATAAATATTAAAGCATTACAACATTAGTAGTAGATATAGAGATAGCTTCTCTAGTAATAGTACTATTAACATCAATACTAATGACTCCATTACTTATAATATTGAGATTTCCAAGCATTGCTAGCTTGGTACAAGTAGCTAGGGAAATACTTTTAGTGGTTGCTTCTCCATTCTTGTCAGCTTGCAAAATAGGTCTACCACCTGCTGGAGCTTCTACCAGGTCCTCATTATTTAATTCTAATAACCTTCCTTCCTTAGCCAAAATGTCCGCTAGCCTATTTCCTTGCCGAAAATTATGTCGCACCATTGGATTCTCCAACCTCCTCAATAGCAACCTACAAGATTCAACAATGGATTGATAATTTGGGTGAGCATAGTTAAAAAGTTCGATTACCTCAGTAGAGTCAACTTCTACTTCTAGTGCTGATATATTTCTTTCAAGGGCAATCTCAAGACCCGTATGAAGGGTTTGCAATTCTGCCATTAATTACATGGCTATAAGTAACAATTTTCCGACTAAAGCCAATAATCCAATTGCCTAACGAATCTCTAATAGCCCCACCAATACTACCTGAATGTTTTCCTTGAAGGAATGCACCATCAATATTTAATTTAAGGACATTTTCAGCTGGTGGAAACCAGCGGATTTAAATGTTTTGCTTAGGTGAATTTGACAAAGATATAATATTTAAATTCTTTAGCTCGCATAATGATTTGGGCGAAAGAAATATGGATTGGAGAGTTTGTATTTGGACAAAATAACTGTTGGTTTCGATTCAACCAGATATACCAAAGTGCGAATGGGAAGAAATCTTTCCAATGCAAGTGTGTATCTCTTAAGGGAACATCCATATCATGAATGTTTTGCAGCCAGTGAGTAGGAGTATTGATGATGTAGTGCATATTTAATCCAAGATCCAGCCAGAACTTCTTGACTATGTAGCAATCCAAGAAGCTATGCTCAATAGATTCAGGAGAGTTATGACACGGGGGCAAGAGGGGTCTATGCTCAAACCTATGTGGTGAATGTACATGTTCGATGGCAGCCTGTTATGAGAGCACAACCACAAGAAAAATTGTATTTTTTTTAGGAGTATTGAGTGCCCAAATCCAATCAAAAGTGTAATGAGGCACCTTCTTAGATTCGAGAAGCTGGCGTGCTGATTTGATAGAGAATAAACCATTGGAGTTAAGGGACCAATATTGCATGTCATAAATATTCTCCTTGAGCTTAATAGCGTAGGTTTTGGTGACAATGTCCGGAGGCAAGATCAGAGATAGGTTTTCCCAGTTCCATCTATTGCCATTCCAAAAATTAACTAACTTAAGGGAATATTCTGTGCTATGTAGGGGTCCTTGAATTAGGTTTCAAAGAGGAGGAGTATCACGGATCTATTTATGTTGCCAAAGGTCAACAGTATGCCCATTGCCAACCGACCAAGCTAAACCTTGGGCACATAATGAACTTCCCTTAAAAATATTTTTCCAGATAAAGGAGGTGGATTAATAAATTTGTAAAATATTGGGATAATGGCACCTCAAAACACATTAGACCTGATAATTGTCAATAGTTATAGAAATCATGTGTATAGCTCATACATGTCGAACCAAAGAGAGTCATATATTAATAGTATTGATCATTAATAGTATTAATCAAACAAGACTTACCTCCTATATTACGTAGATTTGATGAATTGTGAATCATTACTTATATTTATTACTAAAATGACCTCCAATGAAGTAATTTTTTTAATTATTATATTTAAATAAAATTAAACTATATATTTAAATAATTTTTAAATGTAATTTATAAAATATTGAGATAATGACAACTCAAAATACATTAGATTCGGTAAATATCGACGATTATAGAAATCGTGTGTATAGTTCATATATGTCGAACCAAAGAGAACAAAATATCAATATTATTAATCATACATATTTCATCCCTATATTGCGTCGTTTTGATAAATTTTGAATCATTACTTATATTTGTTACTAAAATGATCTTCAAATCCTAATTAAGTATTTTTTAATTATTATGTTTGAATAAAATAAATTAGTGTTAAGTAAATTCAGTTAACACAAATATTTTGGCCATAATCTGTTGTAATATTAGTTAAGTGATATTTTTATTATAATACAACCAACAAGAACGTACTGTGATTCAAAAAATATTTTTTTTACTATTGATGTCATAATTGTTATTTTTAAAACATAATTGAAGATATTTTTTTATGGGTCATCCAATCTACTTAATGATCAATGTGCTCTTTGATAGAATTTGTAGTACATAGGGTTTCCATAGTACATAATTGACTATGGAATTCTCAATAATTGATGCAATTAATTATTTTTAATATGTTGGAAATATGATAGGAGAATATAGAGATACAAGAATAGCTTTTTTCAAAAATATATTTAATTTTAAGTTAAAAGGATAAAAATATTCAAAAAGGATTTAGTTTATAATGTGAATGAGTCTTTTTACTATTTTAGTCAAATTCTGGCCAAAATTTTCTGGCCAAAAGAATTTTTCCTATGTTAAAAGATAAAAACTAACTTTATTAACTATATCAAATCAATTCTAGTTTTTCAATATCAAATAAAGTAAAACAAACTACTATTCAAATTTTTTTCTCAATTTTTAATTTAATATAATTTTTGATTTGATTTTATTCACTCTACTTGTTACAGACTAACAGAAAATGTTGACAGTTGGGAAACAATATTTCAATGTTTCAGCAGATGGAGAGAGGAGCATCATGGCTAGAGGTCGAAGAAGCTCCAACCTCGACCATCTAAGTGAGATGATGCGTTTGAAGTAGCGGATCTATAGGTGTGACTGAACCCGCCAATCATGTGTATATGGTGAAAATAAGATGTTTATGGAAAAAAAAGCCTTCAATTTGTTCGTGTATTTACTTGCCTTACCATTTTAGTACATTTTTCAGTGGAAGCCTGAAGCTGAGACGTGGGAGCCCTAAGCTTAACTTTCAACAAAGCTAAATCTCGAACTGACGACTCGTGAGCTCGCAGGACTCATATGATATGAAGTATATTTGGTTACAAGATCAGAAATCAATCAAACGGGTGATTGATTTCTCATTTCTGTTCATTTTTCCTCTCAAAATCTCCTCTCATGTAGTGTATTTTTTCTTTAATAAGGGCCTATGTAAATTCCAACCTTTTCCAATTTTATTCATGTTAAACTGCTTATTAAACTTCACATTACTTATGAATTAAAATAATCGCATTCACCATTTGTCTAAAAAAAATTAACAAACAAAATTTTAATATTTGAAATTTAAATATGTAATCAATTTTTTTTTTTTGCTTTAAAAAAGTAACACAAAACCTTACTTATAACAATTTACTAATATATAAAACATATTGAATAACAAATAAACATATAATAATACTGAAATGAGTTAGATATAAAATATTGCAACCTGTGTTCCATTTCATATAGTAGTTTCTCCTTTTCCTTATAAACATGGTCTAAAATTTTCTAATTTTCTTGTAACTAAAGGCAGAGGCGGAGCCAGAATTTTCAATAAAGGGATTTAAAATTTGTAGAAATAGATAGTCGAAAGGGGTTCGACACTACTATATATACATATAAACTTATTTTAACTATGTATATAATATAATTTTCCGCTGAAAGGAATTCAGATGAACCCCTTGTATGAACGTAGCTCCGCCCAATATTTTAGTCATTTTATAATTTTCTTTGTAATTTTGTTAGTCCCACTTCAACTTCAAATTTGCACAAACGGTAAGTTTGGAAAAGTCAAGCATCTAAACATTTTTTTTTGGTAATAAATAAAACTTTTCCTTTTTTTTTTTTTTTTTTGAAAAAGAGCTTTTCAAAAATCTCTTTTTCCAAAAGGATCTAAATTAAGTAAAATCTGGGCTTTTTTTGTAAAAGAAATTAAAGTGTGGGACCAAAATTGGCCCATTTTGTCTGTATAGCCCAAATATAGATATGAAAAATAAATAAATAAAAATAAAATCCTTGCCGTGTAGTTATTGTTCAATACAAGAAATGAACCCTTCCATACGAAGTAAACTTACACGCTTTGTGCTAAATTTGGTTTAACTATTGACTTCTTAAAAATCTTCCTTGCCGTCTCTGCTACCCCCAAAGCACCGTATCCTTTCGGTAACTGTAAAAAAAATCAGTCTTTTTTCTTTCTAAATCTTGAAATTCATGAGTTTTCACTGAATGGGTTGATCTGGATTGTGTAATTTTGTGTTGATTTAAGTTAAAGATTGGATTTTTTTTTTCAGTTTCTTGATTTAACCCCCAAATGGTCTATTGTGAAAGTTCTCTACTGCCAGTTGACCAAGAAATAACAGTGGCTAAATCCCATCAATTGGGGAAAATCAATCAAATCCAAAAGAAAAAGAACATGCCTAATCCCAAGAATCATTCTGGTTGTCAGCAATCTCGTTATGCTTTGATTGATGTAATGATTTTGATTGCAGTGATTGGTGCTTGTGGGGTTTTGCTGTATCCTTCTGTTAATCTTTTGGTGAATCAAATAGTTGAATTTTTCAGATTGATCAGTACTGAATTGAAAGAAGAGATTTTTGAAGCTCCAGGTTTATACATCTGTTTAGGGTTTAGTATTTTATTTGCTGGAATAGCTCTTTGTGCAGTTGCTGTATGTACTGGCAGGAGATGTGGGAAACCAGGTTGTCGTGGGCTTAAGAAAGCTGCTGAATTTGATATTCAATTAGAGACAGAAGATTGTGTTAAGAACTCAAATCTTATAGCAGCAAAAGATGGAGTTAATAAGAAGGGATTATTCGAGTTACCTCGCGATCATCATAAAGAATTGGAAGCTGAGCTTAAAAGGATGGCACCTCCTAATGGAAGAGCTGTACTGATATTTCGAGGGAGATGTGGATGCTCTGTAGGTACAATGGAAGTGCCTGGACCGAAAAAGACTCGAAAGGTTAAGAAATAGGAGTAATGTTGTTTATCTGTAGAACATATTTAATACTGAAGCAGGGCTAATGATCATAAATTATAAGAAGATACTATTTCCTACAATAAGCTTATTGAAATAAATCTAATGAATTATATTTGTATATTGGAATCATTTCACTTGCTAGCTTTTTAGATTTTAATTATGTCACTACTGTAGTAGTGGTATTTGCTTTATGTGTGTTATTAGTTTAACTGCACTTTATGTCTTCAACGCTGCAGTATCAATCTTTTACCAATCTAATACTGTTTTTCATTATCCGAATTTCTATTGTTAGACCTTAATGATAAATTTGTGGTTATGATCCTGGCTAAGAAAGAATGTGAGACGTCAAATTGCAGCAACCAGACTTTAAGGTATGCTTCTTTCTTGATATGTTTCAAGTATATTCGTACATTTTATTCTTGATCTGATATGCTCGCAAAATAGTCTAGAACTTTTAAGTGTGCCTACTATCAACTTGTAATACGTATGTAATTGCCAATTTTCTTGACAGAATTGTTTAACTCGTGTTTTTTCAATGAAAATAATGTTTTAAACTGCTCAGCATAGTCATACTAATATGTAAGGTGCTTCAGTCTGGACTTTCCTAGGGATACTTTGATTAGTGTATGGATGGTGTACTTTGATACTTCACTGTTCAATTATGTGAATACAAGGGCTGACCTTTGTGCACTCTGTTTGATTCTTTAGCAGTATCTTTTGTGGTAAATTTCTTTGTTGTTTCTCCTTTCCCTTTTCAGCTTTTGAGAACGGGGATCATGCTCGAAATTTTACTTAAAAATATGGTTAGGGAACATAGTTTCTTATAGTTTCTTAAAAGGTTACAGTAACAGAATTCATATGGGGGTATCAATTGAGATTGCATTGTGACTTCAACACTTTTTCTGCTAAAGAATTCACTTTACCATCACTGCAATGGACCATTCTGAAGCACATTAACTACTTAACTTGATCTTGTATGTGAATGATTGCTTTAACATATCAGCTAATTGATTGTCTTATGAGCATATCTAGGGTGGGTTCTGCAGGTTCAGTTTAACCTTTCACTTTCAGTTCAAATATCACATATGCAAAAACAATAGTAAAAAAAATACATTACATATAGTAAGGATTACACTTATTTGACTGCATTTTTTTCTAGATTCTGAATTTACCTCCATTTGTGAGTACTCCTCATGCCTTTGTTGAGGATTCCATCTTGGCTAAATCAATGAGCTTAATTGTAATTTACTACATACCCTCCGTGTGTTTGGTCGTGGGACTTCCATGTCGGAGGTTTCAAGTTTGAAACCCCTTGTCAGCGAAAACAAGGGGTTTGTCTTCTCGGTCGAGCTCGTCGCACCGGACTTGCCTTGTGCGGGCTATCTCTGGGTGGCCCAATGGTTTGGTTTTGGGACTTCCATGTCGGAGGTTTGGGGGATTTAATCATGTACGCTCCCAAAGGATAGCGGCGACTATTTCGACTATTTGGATAGGGTCATGGGAGTAGTATTTTCCCTTGTACTAATAAGTTGGTACTATCAATCAGTTACATAATAACTTCATTATCGCGTCCGTCTACTTCATTATCTAGTTACATTATGGTATATTTTTCTTCATTTTATTTTCAATTTGTGGGGTTCATGTTTAGATAACATAAGAATAATAATTTAGTTTGCTATGTCTAACACTTTTTTTAAATGATAACTAAATTTAGTTGATAAAATGTCCAAGTTTAGTGATTTTATTGATAAAAAGTAATGTTCAATAATTTTGTCAGATAAATTCTTAAATTTGAATGACCTTTTGAGATATTAACTTATTTTTGAAGGTTTGAGTTGAATTTAATAATTGAAAACTTTAGAATATTACGGATTAAATTGGAGTTGGTTTAAAACAATTTGGAGCCAAAGACATGAAAGTTGAAATTTTTACATAGCATATTACATTGATTGTCAGGATTTTTGCCACAAAGAGAATTTCAGCCAACAATATTTTTAAAATGGAAAAGGGAAATATATATATATAATTTTTTTCCCATACAAATATATTCCTCTCATTATATTTTCAGGGTCAAATATACCTCTTTCATTATTCTTTTATGCTAATTTATCCCTATTAATTTTTATCGAAATAAATGATGCACAATTTTAAATATCCATTTCACTTTACAAAATACAAATATTTAACCCATTCAAATCCCCTCCCACTTTGAGTTAAATTATTTTCATCATCATCCTCTTCTTCTTTTTTTCAATGATCCGCTAATTAATAAATCTGACTCTTGATTCAAGTCTTTGCTCCATCCATTTTTAGACACTTTTCCATTTGACATTAAATATTAATGATTCGTTTATCAGACTAGAAATCTTTTCCGGCATTTATACAGTAAGGCTCAGATGAATTAATGGGTCGGTGGGGTTCGCATTCTCTTTGAAAAGATTTAGGGAAATTTTTCAAAATGTCAATATTTTAACATTTAACAGGACTTATGTAAAAATGTCAAAATTTTAATTTGTTATGTATCTTATTTATGTTTTTATTATTTGTTTTTATTTAAAGAATACATATTTAATAACAAAACGGAGAAAATCAAGGGAGAGAATATTTCAAAAAAAGGTAAAGATCACTTAATTTTCTCATCAGTTACATTTTCAAATAAAACTCAAACTTTGTTCCTTTTTTTTCTCCAGAATCTTAACCTTTTTTTTCTCCAGAATCTTAACCTTTTTTTTATTAGTTTGTATTCATTCCAATAGGTATGCCAAATGAATCTATAGTTATTTAAGAAACATATTTGTATTCATATTTTTTTTCATGTGTATTTATTTGTTTCTTCAAAAATCTTGTAATTCGTATTCATTTCAATATGTATTTTATTTGTATTTCTATTTATTCTAGTTTTTATTTAGAATATTGTATAATAATTGTTGACACCCAATTTTGACCTCCCCGGTAGGAATTAATTCATGAGCTTCTTAAACTCTCAAACAATTTAAAATAATTAGTTTTATAAATTTACGAAAATATAAAGTTTGCGTTATTTTAAATAATTTTTGTCGTTTCTTAAAGTTTTTAGATAATATCTATATTTTACATAATTATGCATATAATTAGTATATTTTATGATTATTCAAAAATTATCTCAAAATATTTTAAATTTAGTAAGTAGTCTTTTAAATTAGTTTAGCTTAAATCACGGTTATAATACTTTTTTTTTTGAATCACTAAGTTTACGATTAAATTAATTATTTTTTTTTGTTAAGATTAAGAAGCTCGCAAAATTAATTTATGTGAATTCATCCTATTACTTTAAACCATTTTGGACTTTTGCATTTGTCCCACATTGCTTCCCACATCTATTTTGAACCAAAAATTGGTCCTATATAAGCCCCTCCTCATTGGACCAAAATAAAAAAAGAAGATATAGAGAGGAGATCAAAGAGTACCCAGAAAATTTTTCGGGAAATCTTGGTTCCATAGTTTAATATTTTTAAAATATTTTTCGCGGTTGTTCGAGTTTGGAGAGGTGGTGGAATCGTCTCCGTCAAACTCGTAGTCTTGGTTCGCTGCCCAGAATCAGGTAATTTTTTTTTATAATTATTATGATTATTTTTTCTTTTAGTTTGCTTATGTTTCTTTAGGAATTTATTTGTGTATTAGTTGTAATTTAGGAGTTATGGTAATGTTCTTAGTATAATCTGCATTCTAGTAGCCTATTTAATCTTTATTTTATTTAGTTCAATATTTGTGTAAACTTGTTGCTTTAAGATATTTCGATCTAGCTGCCATTTGTTTTCTACTTGATTTTCTAATCAGAATTACTATTTATATAATGTGGTGTTTAGTCCTATTCTTATGATTGAATCTTTTAGGCATTACATTTATATACAAAGGAAGTGATGTAATATAGTAAATTCGAATGAGTTCTGGTCTATTTTGGTTGATCTTAATTTTTTTTATTTTATATATGCATATATGTATACATATATATAATTTGTCAATTACCCAATTTGCTAACTATTTGAATCTTGAGTTTAATTAGTATTAACATTTAGTTGTTATAACTATCATACTTTTATGTGTGTATTAATTTGCCATAGCAAATTGGATTCGTTTCACATCGTGTTTGAGATGTGCCTAATTTCATCACTTTATGGCTAATTCATTTTTATTTTATTGCATGTGAAACTCTCCTCGAGTCCTCACGGACTTTAATCCATCTTGTTGCGGTTTCTCATCGAGCCATAAAGGCTCCAAAATATATTCCTCGAGTCGTACAGCCCCCTGGAAAATGGCGTACAGGTTGAAACCAGCAATATGTTTGCTGGGAACAAAATTTACAGGTCTCCAAAGGTTTAAAACAAATGAATACACCGGATGTATGCACTGATATACAGTTGGAAGATACGATATGCAGGTCAACAAAAATATACAGATGCTTGGGAAGCTGAATTAGGGTGTATACACTGAGTATATAATCCAATATACAAAAAATAAAATCAAAATATGGTCTGTATCTGGCGATATACGGTCAGTGTATACGCTAGATTTTGGAAAGAAAATAGGCCTAAAGGTCAAAAAATGGCAGCAACAGAATTTGTATATATATATATATATATATATTAGCCTTGTCAATAAATAATATTTTTTTTACTTATTAAGTAAAATGAAGCAGTAATAAATAAATAAATAAAAATAAGAAATCCTCTTTATTTAATCATTATTTGAAAATTAAATAAAGAGTCATTTTAGTCAAATCGCCGGTCAACCGCGAGTTAGCGGGCATTCCGAGGGCCTAACACCTTCTCGGAATGTACATTGAACTTCGAACCCTTTTCAATAGATTTTTATCTGTTTTTAAATCTTTTGAAAAATAATTTAAGTTTTCTTGATTTTTTCTAAAAAACCAAGTGGCGACTCTGTTAATTTGGAAAGTCGATTTTTCTTAAATCATAAGATTAATTGATTTTCCGAAACTTAGTCATTTTTTCAGAAATATATATTATATATTATATATTTTTAATAAAACAGAAATGGCGACTCCGCTGGGGAATAATTAAGTTCTAACAAAAAGGATTTGACTATTTTGACTAATTGTTATTATTAAATTGCTTATATGTGATTAATTTATTTAAATTATATAAATGGCATTGCATTCACGGCATAACATCTTCCGTCAAGCGACGATTATTTTCATTTCCACTTAAAGGACGATTATGCGGGTTCGCAGTCGTTCGTTAACCAAAATTTTTCTCGGGGCACCCTGACGAGTGTAGTTGGCTACTTGATAGTCAACGATCGTTAACTGTCGCAGCCCAAGTCGTCCGCTTGGGTTACCCTTTCCACTCTAAATACAACCCACTCCTAGTTAAACTAAGATAGAGCGAAATAAAATCCCAAATTTAGGAGCATTTGAACTAGGACGACCCAACGTCCAAGGAGTGTTGGACCCATTAGATAGACCACCTTGAGTCCAAAAGGGCTTACGCCCTAAACGGGCGTTCATACTTATGTGTTTAAATTTGAAGGATATATACGTTGTTTGAAAAATCATTGGCTCATGGGGTAAGGATTAGGTCATAGTTATATAGGATTGAGAAAGAGCATCACAAGCTACTAGTCCATCCAAAGACGTTGGCACACGGAGATGACAAAAATCAATAAACAAGAAGGATGTGTCATGGAAGCATAGTATATGATTGTACCCCTGCGTGGGACTGATTATTTTGTATCCCGTTTTCCCCGATATGTATCCCCATTCATCTTAATCCATAAAATTTGTATAAATTTGAGTTTTGGGGCAATGAAATGTTTTAAATGACGTATACATCCTTTAAATCGTTAGGCCTACCCTTGGCATAAAAGGGTCACATATCTGTTTAGAACGCGCAATAACTGTTTATGTGTTATAATTGTTTGTATGATTATGTTGCTTCATTTAGAGATATTCTAGCCTACTCATTCTCGAAAAATATTTTCTAGAACTCCTTAAGCATAAATATCAAATCACTATCGAAAGTACGTCCAAATACTCTTCGAGTCTTTAGTCTCCCAATAAATTCGAACTTTATTTTTCAAAAAGTACTCTCTCATATCAAAAAAATTTTTTTTATCTTTTATAATTTTACAAAGAAATTAGAGTTACATCTCAGTCAAAAACCAGTAGTACGACAATAAAATATTCAATCGGTTTTGTCCAGACTCAGGTCGACATTTTTTTTCACTCACAAATCTAAAATCAGAGAGACAAATTCCTGTCTATCTAATCTTTTTTTTTTATATATATGTGGGCTAGTGTTTCTTCAAATGAAGCGACTCTTATGTGCTTACATCTTTGTGTGTGATATCTTGTATTACCTACTGCCTACACAAACTAACACATTTGTTGTTTGAGTTATTTCTCTTTGTCAGGTATTCAAAACTGGTTTGTGTTGATTGATTAGTTGTTAAACATTCAAAGTTTTCAAAGGTTAATTTCCCAATTGAAATTTATTGAAAGAAAGAAGAAGAATGACTGAGAATAATGAGAATACCAGCCTGAGTGAAATTGCTATAGTTCAACCGCCTGCCGTTGAACAAAATGAGTTAATTGCACAGTTGATGCAACAGATTGCTGAGTTGAGGGTTGAGATGAAGCAAAAACCAGATTCGTCAATTCCTACTATCGATGTCAACACTCTAGGCAATCGAAGACTTCCACTCCATTTTCTTCATCTGACTTCAAATTCGGAACATGTCCAAAATAATCCACCCTCCAACCATACTCAAAATCCTTCCACCATTGACCTAACCACGTCAAATTTTCATCACGCCAGCACTTCATACCAAATATCGCATCCTTTTCAGAACCTGAATACCAATCCTCAAGTTTTTGCTCCTCTTCAAAATCAAAACACAAATAACTCTCAAATACTCCCTCCATTTCAGAGCTTAAACGTCAACAATCATCAAACACCCCCTTTCATGTATCAGACCACTTCTATAGACACTCAAAATCCACAAAACTCTCAACCCTTACCTCCGAAAGTCACTTTTAATAACCCAGTTCGAACCAAACCACATCTTCACTATACTGCATATTCCAAACTTGACCTCTACGAAGAGAAGGAGAAGGAGTGGAGGGCCAAAGAGGAAAAGACTAAGCAGATCATGAAGGAAGAGATTGCGAAAGTGATAAAAGAATTTGATTACGCTTCAAAAAAAGTGGGGCTGAATTATGAAAATTTATGCATTCATCCGAATTTGGATCTTCCAGAAGGGTTTAAAGTGCCAAAGTTCGTCACTTTTAATGGAACTGGAAATCCTTTAACACATCTAAAGGTTTATTGTGATCAACTTGTGGGAGTTGGCAAAAGTGAAGCATTGTTGATGCGTCTCTTCAGTCGAAGTCTAAGTGGAGAAGCTCTGGAGTGGCTTACATCACAAGAACTGAAACAATGGAAAAGTTGGAAAGAACTAGCAAAGGATTTCACGAAAAGATTCGGACATAATGTAGAAGCTGCCCCAGATCGCTACTATTTGGAGAAGATCAAACAGAAGTCTATAGAAAATTATCGAGAGTATGCTCTTCGTTGGAGAAAGGAGGCGGCAAAAGTTCAACCTCCCATGTCTGAACGTGAGATCACTGAAATGTTCATTCGAATTCAAGAGCCTGAGTACTATGAAAGAATGTTGTGTATGATGGGACAAAAATTTATCGAGATTGTCAAAGTGGGAGAGGCTTTGGAAGATGGTTTCAAGACTGGAAAAGTCACCAACCTTACCGCATTCCGAGCTAATGGAAAAGGAAAAACAGAGGAGGTAGGTATTATCACGGCTACCCATATGCGGTCAGCTTCCCAAAGGAAATATCAAAATCATAATGTCAATCAGAAAAAAAATTCCCGTCCAAACTTTAGGAAGACTCCTAAGGTATTTACACCATTAAGGGAATCTCAAACTCAACTTTATGAAAGGTTGAAAGCAATGGGTATGCTCTATCCTATAGAAGGAAGACCAGTCAATCCTTTGGGGAAATTTTACAGAGTTGACCACAGATGTGCTTATCATTCTGGAGCCATTGGACACGACACAGAGAATTGTTCAACCCTCAAGCACAAGATTCAAAACATGATCAACAACAATTTGATCAATATTGATTAAGCCTTTCCAAATATCTTTGAACAGAATCATCTAAAAATATTCGTCATCAAATGGTTGGAAAGAAGTATGCCCAACGTCGGCCAGAGTTCTGCCTATAAAGCTATATTATTTCTTTTAAAAATGCATATTTAATCCCATTTTTCCATTTTGTCGCACCTCCCCTTGTAATGAACTACGTCTGACCTGAATTCTCAAAAAATGAGATACGTAGGCGGCCTGTGTCGGCCTCGGTCATTTCCTTATTAAAATTTCCTATTTTCGGTTAACCTTTGAGGGGGGAACTACGTTTAACCTGATTTTCGCTTCAACGGGATACGTAGGCGCCACAATGGCTCGGTCATATTCCCAGCAAGATTTTTATTTCTCTTTATAATGGAAACTGGGACAGAATTTTTGAGAGGATCTCAAAAATTCATTTGAAAATGGACTTCTTCAACAAGTCAACACCGAAATACCAGAATACAACTGGTAGATTTTTGGGTGAATCTCAAAATTCCAAGATAATATTTTATGGAGAATCATGTTGAAATGTGCAACTGGACAAATTTTTGAGATGATCTCAAAAATTCCACACAACAATGTTCGTTGTTAAAAGTCTTATACTATCCAGGCAAACTGGGACAGAGTTTTGAGGAGGGGCCTCAAAATTCTAGAATGAGCAACCTCAGAATTAATAAAGCAAGTTAGTAGAGTTAAATATATTTCAAACCGAGACAGATCAAGACTGTCATCCAAAGGACGGGCGACCGTGTAAGCCAACCGCATGAAGGAGCGTGGAGACAAGATCAACACAAATCAGTCTTTCAAACTAAGAATTTTTCTTTGGATGCAGGAACATCGAAGTCACAAAAATGGCTATATAAAGACGTCAAGAGTGGCAAAAGGCGTCATTTGCACCCATCGTGGCCTCATCAACAAAACTTAGAAAACCTTCCATCTCATTTTATCTATATTCATTATGTTGCCTCAAGAGATTTTTAAACAATTTTTTTAATCTTATTTTGCAGGAATATTGAAGCCAAACACTAATAGATTCTTTCAAAGTTGTAAGAAACAAAGTGTTGGGTGATCACTAGCCACGAGTCATGATCGAAGTTATAATTAGACTCATCAAAGCCTAATGTCGATAAGTCAAATAACTTAATCTAGTTCTTTATCTTTACTTTTATTCTTTACTTCATCATCAATACTGACGTTCGGTGTCGAGCTTTGTAGGTGATAGTGTGAGTAAAGCCAGTATCATATGTGAAATCGACAGATGATTAAAAGTAACACTATCTTAGAAGTGTTGCAAGGAATCAACGAGTTCATCACATCACAAAGATGTTGGTGACCGCAATATTTCCTTGATAGTCAAAGTTATCGAATTGTTACAAGTTTTTGTTAACAATTGGAAACGTCAACAACAAACTTAAATTTGTTGAGTTTGTCATGGAAGGCAAAAGTGTCTTTAATCTTCATGTGAATGAATTAAGTCATTCACCTCGATAATTCTGTCTTTTAAAGAGAGAATCGTAGTCTCGACGTGCATATACGTCAATTTAGTATGTTCGTCGCGTAGCAATTTAGGCGTACGTGTTTCTTGATAATTGTCAGAGTCAAAATTATTATTTGTTGGGTATCCACCCCAAAAGTGGATTATGTGCTTTGATTGGCCAATCAAAGACTTTGCATATAGATTTGTTGCGCGATCCACCCCATAAGTGGTTCATATATTTGTTTTTTCTATTTCAGGTTCCTATTCTTGAATTATATTAGAATATTATCGAGCATCCACCTCGTTACAGTTGGAATGCTATCGAGTCTCCACCTCGTTACAGTTGGAATATTATCGAGCATCCACCTTGTTACAGTTGGAATATTATTGAGCCATCCACCTCGTTACAGTTGGAATATTATCGAGCATCTACCTCGTTACAGTAGGAATGTTATCGAGCCATCTACCTCGTTACAGTTGGAATATTATCGAGCCATCCACCTCGTTACAGTTGGAATATTATCGAGCCATCCACCTCGTTACAGTTGGAATATTATCGAGCATCCACCTCGTTACAGTTGGAATACTATCGAGTCTCCACCTCGTTACAGTTGGAATATTATCGAGCATCCACCTCGTTACAGTTGGAATATTATTGAGTCTCCACCTCGTTACAGTTGGAATATTATCGAGCATCTACCTCGTTACAGTTGGAATATTATCGAGCGATCCACCTCGTTACAGTTGGAATATTATCGAGCATCTACCTCGTTACAGTTGGAATATTATCGAGCGATCCACCTCGTTACAGATGGAATATTATCGAGCATCCACCTCGTTACAGTTGGAATATTATCGAGCGATCCACCTCGTTACAGTTGGAATATTATTGACCATCTACCTCGTTACAGTTGGAATATTATCGAGCGATCCACCTCGTTACAGATGGAATATTATCGAGCATCCACCTCGTTACAGATGGAATATTATCGAGCATCCACCTCGTTACAGTTGGAATATTATCGAGCATCCACCTCGTTACAGTTGGAATATTATCGAGCATCCACCTCGTTACAGATGGAATATTATCGAGCATCCACCTCGTTACAGTTGGAATATTATCGAGCATCCACCTCGTTACAGTTGGAATATTATCGAGCATCCACCTCGTTACAGTTGGAATATTATCGAGCATCCACCTCGTTACAGTTGGAATATTATCGAGCATCCACCTCGTTACAGTTGGAATATTATCGAGCATCCACCTCGTTACAGTTGGAATATTATCGAGCATCCACCTCATTACAGTTGGAATATTATCGAGCCATCCACCTCGTTACAGTTGGAATATTATCGAGCATCCACCTCGTTACAGTTGGAATATTATCGAGCCATCCACCTCGTTACAGATGGAATATTATCGAGCATCCACCTACAGTTGGAATATTATCGAGCCATCCACCTCGTTACAGTTGGAATATTATCGAGCCATCCACCTCGTTACAGTTGGAATATTATCGAGACATCCACCTCGTTACAGTTGGATAATTATTGAGCTAGCTTGCTTGTTGCAAAGATCACCAGAGTTTGCCATGCAAAAAACAAGCAATGATATCTCCGAATCCTCAACAAGTCAAGACTGAAGATATTTGATATTTGCAACTGGGATAGAATTTTTGAGAGGATCTCAAAATTCCACGATTTGCTTAGCGATAGTTGAAAGATAAGTCGATACCGTTAACTGGGACAGAAATTTTGAGGATGGACTCAAAATTTCAAACATAGGTTTATCGACAAGTCTAGATTGGCTTTGAATACTTCCCATCGCATAATCAGATATACCTCCAAGAATCAGGCTCAGAGAAGTTCGCTAAGCCTGACGTGACATGACACTTGGCAGTGACTTTTTTCAAAATTCAGTTTTCAGAAATCTGATTTTCTTAAAGTTTTTCTTTTATGTTTCCTTTGTTTTGGCATAAAGTATTTTGTCTTATTTGTCAATAGTTGAGAGATCAGGAAGATCAACCGGAGATAGCAGAACAAGGGAACAGGCAACTGAAGAAATCGACACAGATCAGTTTATTTTAAAACTAACGATTTTTCTGTGGATGCAGGCTTATAATATTGCTCAAAAATCAGCGAATTTCTCTGATCGATGAATATGGAGGAGTCGAGGGAGGATAAATCTCTCTCAAATTACCGATGTTCCTGAAGACGCAATAATTATTTTATTGCTTATACCAGGAGCTTGGGAATATGATTTGTTTATTTCAGTCAATTTCCAACAACATGAAGTCTATAAAGAACGTCCAGCTAGATTCGAAGGATGACATCAAGAGCAAATATTCATGCATCGCGGAAAATCATGCATCGAGAGTCAATATTCATGCATTGCGAAAGATCATGCATTGCGAGTTAATATTTATGCATCACAAGTTAATTGCGAGAAGATATTCATGCCTCCCAGAAAATTATACATCGCGAGAAGATTTCATACCTCACTGAAATTTATGCATCGCGGAAAGATATTCATACCCCGCAGAAATTTATGCATCGCGAGAAGATTTCATGCCTCGCAGGAAAATATTCATACCCCGCAAGAAATCATGCACTACCAGAGTAGAAATCGTGCATCTCAAGAGAAATATTCACCCACCGGCATCAGCAGCATTTCTTTTATTTATGTTAAAAGTAAACATCAAAAAGAGCATCGAAGACGACACCAGGAGAAAATATCAGCACTGCATCAATTTTTATTTATTTCAACATCAAATGAAGAATACATTGAAGATTGCATTACATACATAAGACATAAGCTCTATTTGCTTTACGTTAAACCGATCGAGTTGACGTCAAATGTCGAGGAGAACAATTAAGTGTCGACATGGTAAAAGTCACTGTCTCCCTTTTTAATTGAGTTTTTATGCTGATGAGTTTTATCTCAGTCTTTATCGAGAGCATCCGAAAGGATGAATTCTCCAAAGACAAACCACAGGGTGCAGACGACATCAAAAAGGATGCAGCACAATGTGAAACTTTTTCTTAGCAGCGAACTGGGACATAGTCCGAAGAAATGTGTCAAACTCTTAGGACGCGAGCAGAGGAGCGACTTCCACCACAATCAAACCACAGCCCTATCAGAAGGCATGTGGGTTTTTCTTTAGGTTTTGTCAGTTTCGGTCTCGCATCCGGAAATTTTGATCTACTGGAAGCAAGTGTCCAATCTGAGTGACAATGCGCCGAGAGCTTTGGAAATTATGTCCATGTGAGTTCTTAATTATGGGTGTGAAGTGCACCACATTCATGGCTAAGAGGTTACAAGCCTACTTTTCATACTCGTTTAATTTGTCACTTGTCAAGAACCAAAGGTTATCTAACATAATAGATTCCCTTTTCAATCGATTGAGTCGAACTACAAACAGCCTGATTCCTATGGTTTAAGGATATGTAGGCGGGCTCAATGTTGAAGACTCGACTGTATTCTAACATTCCACTCGAATCTTATTCCCAAGCATCCCGATTCCTTCATAACTCGGTATCGAGTTGACTTTTGATTTCTTTCAAATCGTGCGTTAAATCTAGCGTATCGAACTACAAGTGGCCTGAATTCTCATATAGCCTGAGATATGTAGGAAACACATTTTCAGGGCTCGGCCATAATTTCTAAAGTCCGTACCAGATCCCTTTTCTTAAAAGATGAATATGTGGTCAGTCAAAATTGGCTTAGTCAATTTCATTTTCCTCGAATTTCTTGCATCAATCCAAGTAAAATGAGGGACAACTGTTCACACCCAATTTTGACCCTCCCCGGTAGGAATGAATTCATGAGCTTCTTAAACTCTCAAACAATTTAAAATAGTTAGTTTTATAAATTTACGAAAATATAAAGTTTGCGTTATTTTAAATAATTTTTGTCGTTTCTTAAAGTTTTTAGATAATATCTATATTTTACATAATTATGCATATAATTAGTATATTTTATGATTATTCAAAAATTATCTCAAAATATTTTAAATTTAGTAAGTAGTCTTTTAAATTAGTTTAGCTTAAATCACGGTTATAATACTTTTTTTTTTTTGAATCACTAAGTTTACGATTAAATTAATTATTTTATTTTTTTTGTTAAGATTAAGAAGCTCGCAAAATTAATTTATGTGAATTCATCCTATTACTTTAAACCATTTTGGACTTTTGCATTTGTCCCACATTGCTTCCCACATCTATTTTGAACCAAAAATTGGTCCTATATAAGCCCCTCCTCATTGCACCAAAATAAAAAAAAGAAGATATAGAGAGGAGACCAAAGAGTACCCAGAAAATTTTTCGGGAATTCTTGGTTCCATAGTTTAATATTTTTAAAATATTTTTCGCGGTTGTTCGAGTTTGGAGAGGTGGTGGAATTGTCTCCGTCAAACTCGTAGTCTTGGTTCGCTGCCCAGAATCAGGTAATTTTTTTTTTAATTATTATTATTATTTTTTCTTTTAGTTTGCTTATGTTTCTTTAGGAATTTATTTGTGTATTAGTTGTAATTTAGGAGTTATGGTAATGTTCTTAGTATAATCTGCATTCTAGTAGCCTATTTAATATTTATTTTATTTAGTTCAATATCTGTGTAAACTTGTTGCTTTAAGATATTTCGATCTAGCTGCCATTTGTTTTCTACTTGATTTTGTAATCAGAATTACTATTTATATAATGTGGTGTTTAGTCCTATTATTATGATTGAATCTTCTAGGCATTACATTTATATACAAAGGAAGTGATGTAATATAGTCAATTCGAATGAGTTCTGGTCTGTTTTGGTTGATCTTAATTTTTTTTATTTTATATATGCATATATGTATACATATATATAATTTGTCAATTACCCAATTTGCTAACTATTTGGATCTTGAGTTTAATTAGTATTAACATTTAGTTGTTATAACTGTCATACTTTTATGTGTGTATTAATTTGCCATAGCAAATTGGATTCGTTTCACATCGTGTTTGAGATGTGCCTAATTTCATCACTTTATGGCTAATTCATTTTTATTTTATTGCATGTGAAACTCTCCTCGAGTCCTCACGGACTTTAATCCATCTTGTTGCGGTTTCTCATCGAGCCATAAAGGCTCCAAAATATATTCCTCGAGTCGTACAGCCCCCTGGAAAATGGCGTACAGGTTGAAACCAGCAATATGTTTGCTGGGAACAAAATTTACAGGTCTCCAAAGGTTTAAAACAGATGAATACACCGGATGTATACACTGATATACAGTTGGAAGATACGATATACAAGTCAACAAAAATATACAGATGCTTGGGAAGCTGAATTAGGATGTATACACTGAGTATATAATCCAATATACAAAAAATAAAATCAAAATATGGTCTGTATCTGGCGATATACGGTCAGTGTATACGTTGGATTTTGGAAAGAAAATAGGCCCAAAGGTCAAAAAATGGCAGCAGCAGAATTTGGGCCAAAGGCCCAAATTTGACATTTCTCTTTTTTTTTATCATGATATTGGACTAACATATTATTTGATTTTTGGTTCTAATTTAATTAATCCCGAATGATAGCCAATTTTTTTGTTATAGATATTAAATTTTTAGGATATATATATATATATATATATATATTTTGCTCAGTTTATGTATATATATATATATATATATATATTAGCCTTGTCAATAAATAATTTTTTTTTACTTATTAAGTAAAATGAAGTAGTAATAAATAAATAAATAAAAATAAGAAATCCTCTTTATTTAATCATTATTTGAAAATTAAATAAAGAGTCATTTTAGTCAAATCGCCGGTCAACCGCGAGTTAGCGGGCATTCCGAGGGCCTAACACCTTCTCGGAATGTACATTGAACTTCGAACCCTTTTCAATAGATTTTTATCTGTTTTTAAATCTTTTGAAAAATAATTTAAGTTTTCTTGATTTTTTCTAAAAAATCAAGTGGCGACTCTGTTAATTTGGAAAGTCGCTTTTTTTTAAATCATAAGATTAATTGATTTTCCGAAACTTAGTCATTTTTTCAGAAATATATATTATATATTATATATTTTTAATAAAACAATAATATATAAAATACAAAAAAATAGTATGATGAAAAAGTGAGATAATATTTTTTAAAAAAGGAACATATCACTTAAAATTCTCATCATTTACAATTTAAAAAAAATTCATTTTTCATTCTATTAGATCAACTTTCCTTTGTTATGTTTTCATTATATTGTATACCAATATTTTTTACATTTTATGTGCTCACTTTACCATTCAAATTAAAATTGATTTTTTTTCTTTCAAACTACAAATTGTATTTCGGTGATCAAACTTGTATTACTTGATTGCCATATATATATACATGTATCTCAATATATATGAATATAATTTATGAAAGGGTACAAGATTTTGGGGGGGGGGGGGGAATATCATACTTGGTGAAAATAATAAATCTGTTGAGGAAGGATATAATATTGTAAAAAATAAATACAAATTAACTATGAAAGAAATAAGAATATAAGATTCTGGAAAACAAATAGCATACATAGTAAAATAATATAATCATGATACAATATTCTAAAAAAATTACAAATTAACTGTTGAAAAACGGGATACATATATGTTTAAGAAATACAACTTCATATGAGATAGCACAGATAGTGAAAATGATATAATCAGAATACAATATTCTAAAAAAATACAAATTGACTATTAAAAAATAGGGTACATCTATTCTTAAGAAATATAAATTCATATGAGATATGTATTTGAATGACTACAAATAAAAAAGAAATACAATGTTCTTAATAAAAATACAAATGACGAGTAAAAAAATAATAATTGACAAACAAAAATTAATATGAATATTATTCTGATATGAATACAATTTGGCAACCTTCTTCTTTGACTCTCTCTTTCTTCTTCGTCTGCTATGTTCCTTTTTTCCAATTCTTTTCACCAAATTCAAATCTGAATCTGTGTTTATTTGTGAATTAATAATCCTATAAACAAAATTCAAAATTATTAAATATGAATATACAAAAAAATCAAACAATATATTATGTATGAATGCTTATGTGGATTACTACAAATTACAATCTACTAAATCTCAAATATGAAAACAAAATCATAAAAAATAGTGTTTCAAATACTAAAATTTCGAAATGCATAATATTTGATGAGTATGTTAACAAACTCATATAAAAATTGAAAAATGACGAAAACTCTGTAATACATACAATCCAAAATTCAACATAATTTTTTATTTCGAAAATAAAATCTCATGAAATCTCGCAAAATAAACGATGATTTCGAAAATATCTTTATGTATTGAGAGATTTCTTGAATTAATCGATAGATCTGAACAAATTAGTATGAATTTGAATAATTAGTTCTTCTTCAACAATGAGAGAGAATAATGGTGAAAATGGTAAAAGAGAAAAAAAACTGAAAATCTTAAAGATGGAAATAAAATTAATGGGATTAAAGTCTAGAAAAAGTCCAAGTGGATAGTGAATATATTTAATGTTGGATTGTTTTGAGAAATAAAGGAAATTGTGACTAGTTTACTAATTTTTTCAAAGATTTAATAGGGGTGTCAAAAATGAGCCCAAACATAGAACCCGTTCATAATTTTAAGGGTTGAGCTCAAGATAATTTGAATTGGATTAAATCTCAACTCATTGAAGCATAATTCATTTGAAGAGAATTCTCAATTGAGCCCAATTCAGTCTCCAATTTGAACCCGTTTTAATTTTTTTATTAATATATGTTCCTATATGAATTATTATCTATTTAACATTTTTTAGGATTTATCTATTCAGTTGTTACTCTTTTTTTAAAAAAATTCTTGAGCTAAAATTCAAATTGTAATTATAAAAGTTAAATATCAATATGTTAAATTATTGAGATTAATCGGTCAAATTGGGCGGGTCAAGACCCAATCCATTATTTAGCCCACTTGAGCCCAACCCGTTTGAGCCCAAAGTAAACTTGGGTGGGTCATGACCCGACCCGACTTTATTCAACCATTTTAATATTCTCAATTTCAACCCAACCCGCCAATTTGACACCCCTAAGATTTAACAGTCTATTAGTAGGGTGTATAAGTGTATAAGAATAGTATTGAATATGATATGATAATAATGCGGATATTCATTATATTTATATTAGTTATGCTGAAATTATTTTTAATTGATAAGTGTAAGAATTATTTATTTATAAAGATACTATTCACAAATATGATGGAAAGAATATGGAGAAAGCCACAATATTACTTACATCTTTCGGTGGCAGAATAGAAATAGTGAATCGAAGAATATGAGTAATAAGCATTGACCTGACTTCAGTTGGTGTTAGCCCTTCGAGAAATGGAATTTACTTCGATGTCACCTCCATATATCTGTAGCTATTTCAAATATATGTACGTATAGTTTATTAAACGTTAACGAGAGAGATATAGGACATTTTCTTTTTATTGAAGGATGATGTTTCATTTATAGGTTGTATTGTTAGCTTTGTGAGGAAGGTTTTAGAGCTTGGGACTGGGCCACATTGAGGCTCGATTTTGTCTTATTTGCACCGCTGGTTCAATTAAGGGGTAAAAGCATAAAAATTGCACGACTCTCTTGTTTTAACGACTACGTATTGTTAATTGTGTGCGGACAATCACACTTCAGGCTCAATTAGTTTATATTTAAATCACCGATCCATTTAAGGGGAAAATGTGTAAAAGTTTCATGAGGCACATGTTTTATAGGTGGTATTGTTAGCTTTGTGCGAACAGTTCTAGAGCTTCGATCATGCCTTGCATTGAGTCTTAATTAGTTCGTATTTGCATCGCATAGGTCCATTTAAGGTTAAAATGTGTAAAAGTTTCACGAGGCCAGTTATAATCAAATCATAAATATATATATATAACGATGCATGATCTATTCAAAATAGCATAGTTGTGTCTTTCATTTTGTTATTTTTGACAAAATAAATAAATACAGTTGACCTTTACCAAATGTTTAAGAAAATGCAACAAAGAACAATGAACTATTTGGAAGAGATTAGGAATAAAACTATGGTAATTTTAAAAAATCGTATGGATTAACATGTGCTACACATGTAACACGTGTGTTGCACGTGCCCAGAAACTAGTCTTAAAAATAATGATATTCATTTACATTTAAAACTAATTTGATTTTATAAAAATATTAATGTTGTCCTTAATACCATGATATCGCAATACAAGTAATAAATATATATATGTAAAATTTCGTACCAACCTAATAGCATCATATAAAACCAAATAGAAAGTATTATTCGATGCGGAACTAAAATAATTATTTGAAATGTCTATAACACCTTTTTCAGTCGACTCATATTGACGACATCACAAAATATTCATTTGGACATGTTTATTAGGTAAAATTATCCGCACCGGGTGTTTACACCAATCCAATATATGCACGCCACATGTTTAAATTTACAATTGATTTTACAATCTTAATTAATTAACATGTGTTTTACTCCATTAAATCACATAATAATAGATTTTGATGTAAAAATCCGGTGCGAGTAATTTTTTTTTTTTCCAATAATACTTTGAAGCCCACCCAAAATAATTACTTAAATTGTCCATAACACCCTTTTTAGATTTGAGGTCATCCTGATACCATCGTGACATGTGCTCTGATTTATTTGTGAAGTAACATGAAACGTGAGTATGTTTATTTATTTTGATACCCATCGAACATAATTACTTAAAATTTTAAATTGTCTTGATTCGATTTAAATTATTTTGAATTTATTTTGATAGTCCTACTTGAAATATCACGACACTCTTTTTTTGATTTGACGTCATTATGATCTCACCAAAGCACATGTGTCATGATTTTTTTTAGTGAAGTTACAAGGAGCGTACAAGGAATAAGTATTTCTTCTGTTTCTGTTTTAATTTTCTTCCGTTAATTGCTCTTCTCTTCATTTTTTTTCTTTTTAAAATAAAAAAAATAAATTTATTAGATGATTATTTTTAGATTAGTAAGAATATAGAAATTTAAAAAAGTAGAGAACAACCAAAAGTAATCAAGGAACGTACTAAATCATTTTGTTTTTATTTATTTTTCTTTTTTTCCAGCTTTAATTGTCTCCAAATTACCCTTACCGACTCGAATGTACAATTTTAAGACTAAAAGTTTGGAGCTAGGTGAAAGAAGTTTGTCATTCGAGTAACCCTTTTTGTCTTTTTTAAATTATCTTTTTTTTTAAATAATATTATTTGATAATCTAATTCTACACACTTTGTCTTCTTAATTTTGATTTTTTTCCTTCATCAATTAAAAAAAGACAGATGATACAATAACTATAAATTATTTATTTAGATGTTAAATATTAAAAATAAACTTTTATTTTAGCATGTGGGTATATCAAATCAGTAGTAGTCAAAGTGTTTTGTTGCAGTACATTATGATATCACATATTATATATCATATCCTAAAAGTACAGATAATTAGTTTCTTTCTTTATAAAATAAATCACTCGTCAGTACTCTATAATACACAAATGTTATATATATCAAACAATGATGATATCATTAAAAGACTAACAATTTATTCCTACAGAAAAAATTATTTGGTCTTCTATGATACCAACCTATTACATATTATGTACTGACAAGTTATTATAGATGTCAGATTGATCCCTTTAAAATATCAGTCAGTCATCTATGAGGTTAAGGAGCATCATAGATCACTGAGTAGTATTTTTGTAGCTATTCGAAAATAATCCAATTAAGAGCACAAATAATAGTGAAGAAACCTTGACCACCTAAAACACCAAGTTCTTGTTGAATTAGCAAAGATAAAAATGCAACAAACTAAACAGAGATTTTCACCAAAACTTTACGATTCAAAGAATAACTTTAGATTACAACTCTACAATCAAAGGAACTAACTCTAGTACCTCACCTCAATAGTTCACTTAAACTGTTCAATGATTAGCTACATATACTCTACTCTCCCAGAAGCCAAACCCACTTCTTGTTACAAAAACCTCACGAACACACTTTGACACTAAGGACAATTGTCCCTAAACAATGGTTCTAAGTTGAAACAACACAAACTAAGCTTTAGAAAGAAAGCCTAACTCTAGCTCTTCTTTCTTCTGTTGTCTTGATCTTCAGCACCATACTTGCTCTAGCTGCAAAGGTTCTCTCAATTTCTGAATTTGCAAAAGTTGTGGTTCTTTGCATAGAATAAAACCCTAGTTGAATCCTACAAAAAAAAATTAGTTGTTTTTAACTTAGGGTGTGTTTGGTATGGAGGAAAATGTTTTCCATGAAAAATGTTTTCCTAGAAAATGTTTTCCTGAAAAACAAGTAGATTTTGAACTTATTTTCTCATGTTTGGTTGGTGAGTAGAAAATATTTTTCGAAATGATTTTGTGTTTGATTTATGAATGAAAAATATTTTTGAGAGACATCTTTTATTTTTATTTGAGTAAAAAATAATTTATGAAATTGAAAATATTTTTTAAAAATAATTTTTTTTGGGGGGTGGGGGTGGGGGTGGGGGCGGGGGGGAGGGGGTAGGAGTGAAAAAATAAAAAATTAAAGTTAATAGTATTTTTAAAAAACAAAATTATTTTTTTTTTTGAGGGTGGGGGGCTGGTAGGGGGGCAGGCCGAGGGGGGGGGGAGGAGTTTAAAAA
Organism: Solanum sitiens; assembly: GCA_016801875.1. NCBI lineage: Eukaryota > Viridiplantae > Streptophyta > Magnoliopsida > Solanales > Solanaceae > Solanum > Solanum sitiens. The sequence goes on along the minus strand of JABWTJ010000051.1, from coordinate 308,499 downwards.
TAAAAATTTGAAGTTAAAAATATTTTAAAAAGCAAAATTAATTTTTTGGGGAGGGGTTGGGGTTGGGGGGGGGGCTGGCCGGTGGTGGGTGGGGGAAGGGGTCAGGGATCGGGTAAAAAAATAAAATTTTAAAATTGAAAATATTTTTTAAAATTGATGTTTTTCCCAAAAAAAATGTAATTTGAAACTGGAGGAGGGTTTTGGAAAATGTTTTCCTTAATTTTTGAAGGGAAATCATTTTCCATAATTTTGAGGAAAATGAATTGATTTGGAAAATATTTTCCAAACTTTTGTCCCAATCAAAAATGAGAAAATTGGAAAACATTTTCTTCATACCAAACACACTCTTAACTACCTTTCTTTTTCTTATAAGGAGTCTTTTGCCTTTAGTAAGACTTTCTTCTTTCCGGCTCTTTTGTTTGAGGTCTGTTACAAGCTTATGAACCTATTCACTTTGTCATTATCAAAATTTACTCAGAATATTGTCATGTCATCAAATAGCAATTGAACAAAGTCTAAATCATATTCTTCGTGGGATCTACTCTAACTTTCGTTGGGTTCTATATTTGAACAACCACCGCTTTGTACTTCTTTTGATAAGTGTAATTTGGGGTATCAATATTCATACAAGACCTGAAATATTGATCCAGATGATCAAGCCTTTGTAGCTAGTTTTGTTCGATTTTCATTGTCGTCATCCTTGTTTTCCTGATCTTGCTTCGTATCATTATTCATTCTTTTGTCCTTGTTTGATGGTTTTCTCATTATCTTTTGCATTCTTCTTGCTTCTTCCGATTACCTGCATAAAACCATCCTCATCTTCATTGTTGCTGATCTGAGTAGTATCACTTCTCTTACATTGATTCTCCAAGTGACCTTACAGATGACAATAAGAGCAGTATGACGGGACACCCTCGACCTCAAATTTCAGCCACACTCCATCTTCTCCCCCGTCAAGTCGGTTGAATCCCAACCAAAGTTGATCAAGTTTTGGTTTTAACTGGTTAATCTCTACTTTAATTCGGCCACATTGCCCCTAGATTTTGATTATGTAGCTTGGTCAGGGCCAACCAAAGTTCCAATTGAACTCACCATTTCTGCGATAACATCCCACCGAAAAAGATGCCATGACAATTGATGTATGAGCACCCAAACAACCACAACAGAAGTTTCTTTTGTAGGGGTGAAGTCAGCTGTCCATTTTAAGATCTTCAGCAATATGCACAAAGTTCTTGGATTATATGTGAATGTAATTAATTCACTTCATGGTGAAATAAGTAAACATGACAAGGATCAAAGTATTGATGATATTGTTATGTTTTGTAGGGGTAGACAATATCTAGTAAGGTTGTTATGAAGCAGATTAATTTTGTTTGTGAAAAGATTTGATTATAAGGTTAATGGGAGATAATAGTGATATTGGCATTGGAGTGTTACAAGACATAAGTGATACATTTGCCACAAAAAGATGGTGGAACTTGAGGACTAAACATTTCATCTATGTTGCTTTTTACAAATTAAAAACTACAACATAGTACATCTAATGTCAAGGAAAAGGGGAGATGGACAATCTCATGACTGGAGGAAGTTGAAAAGTATAAAATTGAAGGTTGAATTCAATATTAGTTGAAATTTAGAAAAGGGTGATTATAGCTTTTGATAGAATGATTGAACAGGTAATGAATCTATTCTATCTTAGCTACCTAAGCACCGATCCAAAGTCCAATATGATCATCAAAGTTAGTGACTTCATGCAAGGAAAGAGTAGAAAGATGAAGAAATTAATTATCATCCTACCAGAAAGTACTATTAATGTCATCATTTTAGTGAACATAAGAAAAGCCGTTTAAAAAACTCTATAGGGAGTAATTTTTTTTAATAAGAATGTGAGACAAATCATCACGACTCCCTACCCTTGAATGAGCTTTATAAACCATATGTAGAATAGAAAATTTTCATTTTATATATCATTCCTCTCTTAGAGATTGTTGATAAAGAAATTTCCTTCTAATGAAAATCTGACTAAATTTGGTAAACAGGTGTTAACTATGTGTAAATGTTACAAGTCAATGCACTTCTTAGAATTGGTGGAGGATTAAACCTCTCAATAGGATACAAACCTTTCTACTACACATAACTCTCATCATGGTCAACTTGGAAATATATGGAAAAATACATGTCTTGTAGATATGAAGACCAAAGAAAATATTGGGGAAAAGATTAAACATCTTTCTTTTTTGAAATTTAAATAGTGCAATTGATAATTCAATTTGTCAATGCACTCATCAATATAGAGAAAGAAGATTCCTTACTTATACTAGTAAGGTTGATATATTTGGATTAACCAGATTTAATGTTGATATTTGTTGAAGTTTAAAGTTCAATATATGTTTGTCAAAAGAGAGAACAAAAATTATGAACTTGCAGTCACAATTGTCATTACATCCATGGATCATATCACTATATAAGGAGCGGCTAACCAAACTATGAATAACTTAGCTAAAGAGAAGTCAATTCAAAGCTTTTAATCTTGATTGCAGCTCATTTGTTTGACCGCATGAACTTTCACTTTATTGGTGTCAACTTTCTAATCAGGCTCTAGGGAAATCTTAATAGTTCAGTTCTATGAAATTAGAAGACGCCTAAAACAAACAAATAAAAAATCAAACTATTTGTTGTCAACGATCATATCTTGGATCTAGGTTATCCCAATATTGTCATCATCCTAATTGACTGATATTTTGTACAAACAACTTTATATATTTAGTTAAGCACAATATTTTGTACAAATAACTTTTATAGTTTAGTTAAGCAGAAGACACCGAAAATAAATAAGGAAAATAACCAAATTAATTGTTATCAATGACCATATCTTGAACTTCATCGTCATCTCCGCCATCTCTAGCTTCGGATACATCGCCATCTCTAGCTTCTAATACATCGTCATCTCTAGCTTCAGATTCATCGTTATCTCTAGCTTCAGATACATCGTCATCTCTAGCTTCTGATTCATCGCCATTTCTAGCTTCTGATACATCGCCATTTCCATCTACTGATACGTCTCCATTCCCAAAAGCTTCCGGTACATCAGCATTTCCAACTCTAGACCCAACGCCATCTCTAGCCGCGGATACATCAAAATGTCTAGGCACTCTAATAGTTAAAAACCTATCCTCGGAAAGTCTATTCATTTCTGTTATCGATACTGCTAGATCTGTAGTTTCTGCTATAATGGCAACATGAAAAACAAATATCACTCTATCTTCCGCAATATCAGTGCCACCATCATCACCTATTTCATCCTCATCACCTTCTTCATCTGTCTTCTCACATTGTTCGTCTACTGGCATCTTATACCTACAAATCGGACACGATCCATTGATGCCCAACCACGTGTCAATACAAATGGAATGAAAATGATGTTTACAAGGCATCTCCTTAGCTTCCTCGCCAAGTTCAAAATTGGACAAGCAAATAGAGCAATCAATCCCTTCACCTAAAATCTTAACCAACGGTATCGCTTGAATGGAAGTGATTGATGCCGGTAATTGCCGTTCCAAAATAGGTTCTGCATTGATAGGATGACTTTCGAAGAAGGAGATTGAGTTGTTTGTTGCGTCCACCACTGCCACAATATTCCGTTCATCTTCCGGTGGTGGAATAGATTGGGCAAATCGAAGTATATGATTATATATCATTGATCTGGCTTCAGTTTGGGTTAGGCCTTCGAGAGATGGAATTAACACCGATGCCACCTCCATATCTGGACGTATAGTTTACTAAATGTTGAGGAGAGAGGCAAATGACATTTTTTTATTGAGGATGGTGCTTGATTTATAGGGTTTGTTGTTAGCTTTATAAGGAAGATTCTAGAGCTTGGGCTTGGGCCCACATTGAGGCTTGATTTTGTCGTATTTGCACTGCCGGTTAATTTAAAGGGTAAATGCATAAAAAAAATTGCACTTGATTTGGTCTCTTATTTAGTATTTTCTATATTTATACTAATCTAAAATAATCACCTAATATATTTATTTTTATATTTTAAAAAGGAAAAGAAAACAAAAGAGGAAAAGAACAATTAATAGAAGAAGACTAAAAAAGAAAATGGAAGAAACACTTATCACCTATACGCTCCACGTGACTACACTAAAAAATCATGGCACATATGCTTTAGTGAGGTCACAATGAAGTAAATAAAGACTTTCATGGTATCTCAAGTAGGACTATCAAAAATAAATCCAAATATAAATAACCTGCTTAATCAGTCCAGAATTTAATGAATTGGGCTAAAAAATGATGCTTTGATGAATTGCTCATAAAACTTGAAACAACACCAATAAAGTAGTAAATATATGGACGAGTATGAGCCAATTAAATCAAACCCCCAAGGCTCCAATTAGACTTTTAATCCTAGTGCAATTTTTCATTTATATTCATGGGTGTTGTGGCAGATTTACAATCGACAAGGCCAATTCTCTTGAGAACAAATACTTTACCTTCTCCTTGTTTCACCTCAAGCCCAAGGAAGTAATGCAACAAACCCAAGTCAGTCATCACAAATTTATTCATTATACTAGATTACAATAGAGTGAGATGAACCTATATAAATTATATCATTAACATATAGGCATACAAGCAGATTATTGTTACCTCACTTCTTTAAGTACAAAGTAGGTTTATTTTCACTCCTTTCAAACCCATTTTGAACAAAATAGGAATTGATTTTGCTATACCAAGTGTGTGGCGCTTGTTCAGCCCATAAAGTTCCTTCCTCGGATGGTACACATTTTCCTCTTGGCTACTAATTTTGAAACCTTGAGGTTGAGCAACATAAACCTCCTCTTCTAGTTCACCATTCAAGAACGATGACTTAACATCAAGTTGATAAAATGACCATTTCAGTTGAGCAGTCAAGGCTAAAATTGTTCTTACCGTTTCAAATCGAGCAACATAAGAAAATGTCTCCTCAGAATCAATATCCTCTTGTTGCGAGTATCCCTTTGCGACAAGTCTAGCCTTGTTTTTCTGTACACTTCTATCTACATGATACCTTTTTTTGAATATCCAGTTTAATCCAACAACATTCTTTCCATTTGGCAAGTTAGTAAGCTGCCATGTTTCATTTCTTTGTATTGCCATCAATTCTTCCTTCATCGCATTCTTCCACTCCTCATTTTCAATTGCTTCATAAAATATAGGTTCTGAAACAATAAAGCAAATTGACAAGATTGCTTAGAATATCTAGGATTCTCTTTTCAGGTTCTTGTTGATCTTCTTAGTGGAATTGGTCAAGTGTTGCAAATGTTTCTGGTTCAATCGCTTCTTCACGTGAATTTGGAGCAAACTCTTCTCCTTCATCTTAGAGTCTTCGATGGGTATTGGAATCTTTTATTGTATTTGTTTTTCATCAAATACAACAATTTTACTAAATATCACTTTGCCATTGAGAGGATTATACAACCTGTATGCTTTGGATTCAAGAAAATAACCGATGAAAATATATTTTTGTGATTTTTATCTAGTTTTTGACGAGTTTGAGAGTTAACCAAAGCATAAGCAATAAAACAAAAAAATTTAAGTGGCTTACTAAAGGACTTGTACCTTTCTAAGCTTCATATGGCGTTTGATTCATCACACAGCCTTTGCAGGAGATAGGTTCAGTAAGTACACTGAGGTTGCAACTACTTCAGTAAGTACGATTCTTACGTTCAGCTACACCATTTTGCTTCGGTGTGTAGTGTGCAATAAGGTCCTTGTGAATTTCAGATTCTTCACAAAGATGGACAAATTCATTAGATAAGAACTCACCAGCTCTGTCCATTCGGAGAGTTTTTATGCGCAATCCACTTTGATTCTTCACTAGTGCCTTGATTTTCTAAAATTCTCGAAGGCTTCTGATTTGTATTTTAGGAAATACACCTAACTCATGCGACTAAATCATCTCTGATGAGGGAAAAATATCGACTTCCACCAAAGATTCAGTACTCATTGGACCACATGAATTAATTTAAGGCAAGTAGTTACTCTCCAAGCCTTTCCAACAAGAAACGACTTTCTACTTTGCTTCCCATTAATTCAACCTTCGCATAAATCAAAAGTATTAATTTTTGGTAATCCAAATACCATACCTTTTTGGCTTAGCAACTTTCTCCCCTTGAAATTAAGATGCTCACACCTCAAATGCAACAATTCAGCGTCATTGTTTGCACCAGTTACCGAAGCAAAATTTCCCACATTTGAAACTTCTAGCGGAAACATTTTGTTTTCAGCCACGAGAACATTAACCATTATTCGCCCTCGCCCTCGACTATTTCCATGAAATGCACCTTTGCCTCATCCTCTCAGATTGAAATTTTTTTCTTCATGCTTTTTCGCTGACCTGTTTATCCTTGACTCATGGGCTTGTAAAAAAACCCATCAATTCATCGAATGGAAATTTTGACAAATCTTTGGACTCCTCAATTGCAACCACAACATGATCAAACTTAGGAGTTAAACTCCCTAAAAACTTTCAACAACAATTTGATCAGTTATTTGGTCTTTATGTGACCTCATTTGACTAATAATAGTCATTGCTCTAGACAAAAAATCTTGCACATGTTCATTTCCTTTTATGATTAAAATTTCAAACTCATGCCAAAGATTTTGATGTTTTACAATGATTACCTTTGATGAGCCTTGAAATTCTGTTTGTAAAATTCTCCGGGCTTGCCTTGAAGTGATGGCTGCTACAATTCGGGAAACCACTGTCTCATGGATTGCCTGTTGAAGGAAGAACAATGCCATTGCGTCCTTCTTTCTATTTTCCTTCGACCGCTCCTCTTCATCCTGACCAGTAAATCCAGTCTCTATCAAGTCCCAAAGATCTTGAGACTTAAATAAAGCCTTCATCTTGATGCTCCAGAACTGATAGCTTTGTCCCATAAAATGGGGATAGTTGGCTGAGATATGTTCTAATATCTTCCATTGGAAGCCATGGTATTTTTCTGTTACTAAGTCGCCTGAATCTAAACCTTGCACTGATACTAGAAATGTTGGAGAATAGAGATTTCAAGTCACTCAACTAAAAATGAGAAACTTAAGGACCAAATAACAACTATCCCAGACTAAGTCAAAGTGCAGTAAAATACTAAAAGAAAGCTGCAGAAATTCTCCTCTTCTTTCATTTGAATCATTTATTCAACAGTGATATGTGTCTACCATACATCTTTTGTCGTTGAACCAAAGCCATGAGAGAAAGGATTTATATCAACTATGATAGGATCAGCATATGTGCATCCATAACAAAGTTATCAACAAAATATCCTGGCTGCGCTATAATATGTGTAACTCATTTCTAGCAGTAATAACACTTCTCAGTGTGTAGATGAAATTATACTCGAGTAACAGAAGTGAAAATATTTCTTAAAAGAAGACAAGTTAAAGTTGAGTTAGGACCTGATAAATTTCTTTGAACTTCAACGATATGTAATTAAAGCCCGCCATAAACTCAGCCAACCTGAATTTTAATTACAAATGTTATAAGCTAATGAAGCATAACACTGGTATGTGAAGATTGAAATGGACATTCTAATGATAAACATGACTTGCCTTCTCTTTCACCAATCATCATATTGCTTCTTTAAATCATCATGCTCTTGTGTAACAAAATCAAGTTCTTGGACTCTCTCATTGTACACAAATACTTTGTTCCGATACCTGATGATAGTGGACACTATTAGTATATCAAGAGAAACTGTAATCCTACAAGTTTCACTGCATATAAATGTGGACTGGTGCATACTTAGAGATCGAGTCAAGATTTGGATTCATCTCTTTTACTTGAGCTTGTAGAACTGCAACCATCTCCAAAGCACTATTTAGGTCACAAGTCTCACCAAGAGTGCCATCCCTCAAAGTTGTTTGAAGCTTTTCTGGATCCACCGAGTCCTTTTGAATCCTATACCAAGAGGAAGAAATATGTGTGTTGACAATAATATCAACGGCGGATATGAGTTATGTATATAAGACAGATAGATACATAAAAGAAATACAGCTTACTGCTCAATATGCTTTGAAAGAGCAATAAGCAAATCATCAAGCTTTTTCTTATATCCTTTGCCTTTGAGCTCCAAGTCTGTATAGGTCTTCTTCATATCTTGTAAGTTGTAATCAGCATCTACATGCAGCTCTAATTAAACTGAAATAGAAACTCATTCCACATAGAAGCAAGAAAGCTTCATAAAGACTGGCACAAAACCTCTGAAGAACGCAATTGATCCACGGTTTTCTTCAAAGTTTCATACTCATTTTTAGCATCATTCAGAGAAGCAGAGTGCTGATCAAAGAGCTAGAGAATTATGAAAAGACATCAAAGAAAACAAAAAGAGTTATAGACAACTTTAATATATCTTATTATAATCCTCTTTAACAACAAATGCTTTCTGTTCAATCTCTTTGAAGGTACAAAGCAATTTTCTTTCTCGGCAGCCAGTCTTTCCTTCTCTTTCTTTGATTCCTCAATCTCTTTTGTGAGTTTCTGTTAGGGATGCGTTGGAAGTCATTAATTTATGTTTCATAGTTTTATAAGGATTAGGTTAAGTTATAGTTATTAGTTTGAAATAGTACTTAGGTCTCCTACTTCCATAAGAATTAGTTTTCCTATTTATGTAACAAGACTCATATTTAAATGGGCTTTTGATGAATAAATCAGTAAGTCATAATTCAACAAACAGCAGGAGGTAGAGTTCTCTCTTTCATTGAACTCTAAGGTTTCAGTCTCCTTTTGAAGAACTGAAGACATTGGAGTTCTCTATTTTAATGAACTCTAAGGTTTCAGCCTCCCCTTTAACAAGCTGATTTATATAACGCCCCGTGAATCGATCCTTCACTAAAGATTCTAACAATTTCTTAATCATTTTCTGTCCTGTTTCTATCTGAACTTCGCTACGGTTGATCTCTGTGCCTTTTTTATCACTGTCCTGGTGAAGGCAAAATAAAAGCAGCATGAACGGTGTAATTAAATACACAACTTAACATGCACAAGGTCATATTCAATTACAGATTGAATTTTAATGATCTTTGTCTTTTAATTTTCAAACACTCACCACCAGCATTCTCTATTTTTTTCTGAGGCTCTGTCGCCTGAAGCAATTAAATACTTGCTTAAAGCAGCTTTTGCCACTTTCCATGCTTTAGGTAGTTACAGAAGCGTCTTGCAAAATGTGCAAATAAATTTATACTTTACCTTCTCTTTTAATTGTTGTGAACTTTGAGTAAGCCAGTTCATTTTCATTCTTCAGAACACATTATTTTCTTGAGTTCCTTCAATATACAAACTTCATCCAATGGCTTTTTAAAATCATTGTGTTGGGACTTTAAACTGCCTATCTGTCCCAAGGAAACAAATTTCAGTTATCTTTAGATGCAAAAGCGAAATATGTTTTGAGCCAAGAGTCTATCGGGAACAACTTCTCTACCCCACAAAGGTAGAGGCAAGGTATTTGTACATCCTACCCTCTTCAACCCCACTCTGGTATTATAATGAACTTTCACCTTATTGGTGTCAACTTTCTAATCAGGCTCTAGGGGAATCTTAATAGTTCATTTCTATGAAACTAGAAGACGCCCAAAACAAACAAATAAAAAAACAAACTATTTGTTGGCAATGACCATATCTTGGAGCTAAGTCATCCCAATACCGTCATCATCCTAATTAAAATTGCACAATATTTTGTAAAAACAACTTTCTACATTTTAGTTAAGCACGATATTTGTACAAATAACTTTCATATTTTAGTCAAGCAAATGACGCCAAAAACAAATAAGGAAATAACCAAATTAAATATTATCAATGATCATATCTTGAGCTTCATCGCCATCTCCTCCATCTCTAGCTTCGGATACATCATCATCTCTGACTTCAGATTCATCACCATCTCTAGCTTCAGATACATCGCCATTTTCATAAGCTTCCAGTACATCGCCATTTCCACCTTCAGACCCATCGCCGGCTTCGAATACATCGGAATGTCTATGGACTTCAACTTGTATCAACCTATCATCGGAAAGTCTATTCATTTCTGTTATCGGTACTTCTAGATGTATAGTTTCTGCTATGATGGCAACCTTAAAAATAAACATAACTCTTACTCCATATCACTGCCACCATCATCACCTATTTCATCACTTTCTTTCATCTTTCTCCTCACATTTTTCGTCCACTGGCATCTTATACCTACAAATCGGACACGATCCATTGATCCCCAACCACTTGTCAATACAAATCGAATGAAAATGATGTTTACATGGCATCTCCTTAGCTTCCTCACCAATTTCAAAATTGGACAAACAAATAGAGCAATCAATCCTTTCACCTAAAACCTTAACCATCGATATCGCTTCAATGGAAGCGATTGATGCAGGTAATTGCCCTTCCAAAATAGGTTCTGCATTGATAGGACGATCTTCGAGGAAAAAGATTGAGTTGTTTGTTGCCTCCACCACTGCCACAATATTACGTTCATCTTCTGATGGTGGAATAGACAGGGCGAATCAAAGTGTATGAGTATAAATCATTGATCTGACTTCAGTTTGGGTTAGATCTTCGAGAGATGGAATTAACACTGATGCCACCTCCATATCTGGACCTATAGTTTACTGAATGTTGACAAGAAAGACATAGGACATTTTTTATTGAAGTATGGTACTTGATTTATAGGGTTTATTGTTAACTTTGTGAGGCTCGATTTGGTCGTATTTGCACTGCATGAAAAGGATAATTAATAGAAGAAGACCAACAAAGAAAACGACGCTCCACGTGACTTCGCTAAAAGAAACATGGCACATGTGCCTTGGTGGGGTCACAATGACATCAATTGAAAATGAGTGTTATGGTATTTTAAGTAGGACTGTCAAAATGAGACCAAATATAGATAATCTGCTTAATTAGTTAAAAAATTAATGAATTGGACCAAAATAATTTAATTTGGATAAAAATGATTTGAAATTTTCAAGTAATTATTTTGAATGAGCATCAAAGTAAATAAACATACTCACACTCCACGTGACTCTCACTAACAAATCAAAACATACGTCACGATGCTATCATGATGACATATAAAAAAAAGGGTGTTATGGGCATTATAGGTAATTATTTTGTGTGGACATCAAAGTAAATAAACATGTCCAGATAAATATTTTGCGAAAATGGAAGAACACTCATTATTTGCACACTCCATGTGACTTCACCAACAAAATCGAGTAAACATCACGATGTCGTTAGGATGACGTCTGATGAAAAAAGGATGTTATGGGCATTTCAAGTAATTATTTTAGGTGCACATCAAAGTAATAAACACGCGGTCAAATTAATATTTTGCCAACCCTCCCCCCCTAAATAAACGTGTAGTGCAAATACGACCAAATCGAGCCTCAATATGGGCCCAATACCAAGCTCTAGAAACTTCCTCACAAAGTTAACAATAAACCCTATAAATCAAGCACCATGCTTCAATAAAAAATGTCCTCTGTCTTCCTCGTCAACATTTAGTAAACTATAGGTCCAGATATGGAGGTGGCATCGATGTTAATTCCATCTCTCGAAGGCCTAACCCTAAATGAAGTCGGATCAATGATTTATAATCATATACTTCGATTCGACCAGTCTATTCAACCATGAATATAAACGTAATATAGTGGCAGTGGTGGACACAACAAACAACTCAATCTCTTTCCTCGAAGATCATCCTATTAATGCAGAACCTATTTTGGGAGGCTTATTACTTGTATGCATCGCTTCTATTGAAGCTATACTAATGGTTAAGGTTTTAGGTGAAGGGATTGATCGCTATATTTGTTTATCGAATTTAAAAATTGGCGAGAAAGCTAAAGAGATGCCTTGTAAACATCATTTTCATTCGATTTGTATTGACATGTGGTTGAGGATCAATGGATCGTGTCCGATTTGCAGGTATAATATGCAAATGAACGAACAATGTGAGAAGAGAGTTGAAGAAAGTGGTGAAGATGATAGTAGCAGTGATATGGTGTGGAAGATAAAGTGATTTTTATTTTTTGTGTTATCATTACACCAGCCAACAATACTGATAACAAGAATCAATAGACATTCCGATGATATGTTGATGGAAGTAATAGTGCATAGACATTCTGATGTATCCGAAGTTGAAGCTGAAGATGGGGATGTATGGCGATGTATCCAAGGCTCGAAATGACGATGTACCCGAAGCTGGAAATGGTGATGTACATGAAACTAAAAATGGCGATGAATTCTAAGCTAGAGACGACGATGTATTTGAAGCCGGAGATGGCGATGTATCTGAACCTAGAGACGGCGGAGATGGCGATGATTCCAAAGCTCAAGATATAGTCATTGATAACAATTAATTTAGTTATTTTTCTTATTTGTTTTTGGCGTATGCGGAGAGTTTTTATGCGTTACCCACTTCGATTCTTCACTAGTATCTTGTATTTTCTAAAATTCTCAAAGGCTTCTAATTTATACTTTAGGAAATACACCCAACTCATGCGACTGAAATTCTATGTGATGAGGGGAAAATATTGACTTCCACCAAAAGATTCAACACTAATTGGACCACACAAATCTGCATGAATTAATTTTAGGCAAGTAGTTACTCTCCATGCCTTTCCAACAGGAAACGACTATCTACTTTGCTTCCCATTAATGCAACCTCCGCATAAATCAAAAGAATTAATTTTTGGTAATCCAAATACCATACCTTTTGGGATAAGCAACTTTCTCCCCTTGAAATTAAGATGTTCATACCTCAAATTCACAGACATTTTTTGTACCAGTTACCAAAGCAAAAATTTCCACATTTGAAACTTATACCGGAAACATTTTTTTTCAGCCATGAGAAAATTAACCATTACTTGACCTCGCCCTCGACTATTTCCATGAAATGCACCTCTGCCTCGTCCTCTTTCTATTGTTACCTCGTCTGATCTCTTGAATTGGGTGCCTCCACCTTAGATTAAAATGTTTTTCTTCTTGCTTTTATGATGACATGTTTATCCTTGCCTCATGGGCTTGTAAAGAACCCATCAATTCATCGAATGAAAATTTTGATAAATCTTTGGACTCCTTAATTGCAGCCACAACATAATCAAACTAAGGAGTTAAACTCCTTTTAAAAAATTCAACAACAATTTGATCAGTTATTTGGTCTCCATGTGACCTCATTAGACTAATAATAGCCATTGCTCTAGACAAAAATTCTTGCACATGTTCATCACCTTTCATGATTTAAAGTTTTAAACTCATACTGAAGAGTTTGAAGTTTTACAACACTATTACCTTTGATGAGCCTTGAAATTCTGTTTGAAAAATTCTCCAGGCTTGCCTTTAAGTGGTGACTGCTGCGATTCGGTAAAACATTGTCTCATGGATTGCCTGTTGAAGGAAGAACAATGCCTTTGCGTCCTCCTTTCTATTTTCCTTCAGTCATTGCTCTTTATTCGGACCTGCAAATCCAATCTCTATCAAGTCCCAAAGATCCTGAGGCTTAAATAAAGTCTTCATCTTGATGCTCCAGAACAGATAGCTTTGTCCCATAAAATGGGGATGGCTGGCTGAGCTATGTTCAGAGAACTTCCATTGGAAGCCATGGTGTTTTTCTGTTACTAGGTCGTCTGAAGCTAAGCCTTGCTTTGATACCACAAATGTTGGTAAGCTCACTCAAGAACAAAATATTTGAAAGGAAGGAATTAACTAGCAGGATAGTTGAAGAGGATATATAACAATGTATGATAGGCAGAAAGATTGCTGGAAGTGTAGGCTGTTGGAAATTTAGGCTGCTTTTCTGATTCTATTCATCAGCAATGATGCCTTTTAAATAGGCTTACAACTCCACTTAAATACAGAATTAAAAGGGCGCGCTAACTCAATAGTGCATTCATCTAAATATAAGAAGTGAAAAAAATTGACTGTTGTTCCCTTACTGCCAAAATTACAGAGGATCAAAGTGACATATGCAAAGACACTCTCATACGCTGGCAGATTGCAAGTGGTAAATGCAGTGTTATTTTCCATCCACAGTTTCTGGGGGGCAGTGTTTGTACTTCCCCAATGTATATTGAAGGAAATCGATAAGTTGTGCAGAGATTACTTGTGGGGAAGTTCAGATGAGAAGAATAAGATGGCTTTGGTCTCTTGGGAAAATGTTTGCTATCCAAAAAGACAAGGTGGATTGAATATCAAGGGCAGTAGAACATGGAATATAGCATCAGTTGGACAATTGATATGGCAGATTATAGTGCATAAGGAGTCTTTGTGGGTTAAATGGGTACATGGAATATATTTAAAGGATGAAATGTCTATATGGAATCATAGGGTGCCCTTAGATTGTAGTTGGTATTGGATAAAACTCAATGCTATCAAGGAGTAAATGAAAGGCTGGTACTGTCAAGGAAGATACATGCTAACACAAAATGGTACATATTCCATCACACGAAGCTATTTGGAGATCAAAGGGCATAGACAACAATTAAATACTGCTGATTTAGTGTGGACTGCTGTGGCTCTACCAAAACATAGGTTCATGGTGTGGTTAGCTGTACAAGGTAGATTGCTTACTCAAGAGAGAAAGTTGAGACTGCACATTCAGGTTGATGACACTGAATGTTGTCTACGTGAGGAGAGAGTAATGGAGACCACAAGGCATTTGTTTGAAGAGTGTAACTGGACTAAGAAGGTATGGCACCAAATGGTTCAGTGGACATGTATAAATGTGGCCAACAATGGGATCAAACAGATTTTTGATAGAATAAAAGTGAAGCATTGGAAGCAATTTCAGAAGGAAATTATTGCGGCAATTAGTGGAGCAGTCCTATATCACACTTGGCGTGCAAGAAATTGGAAGAAGTATAAAGGAAAGACTGTAATACAAAAGATGCAATCATACAGATAAAGAAGGAGATAACAGAGAGAATACATTTCCTTAGTAATTTAAAAAAAGCTTGTAGTTGTTCCATTTAGCACTTAATTTGTAATTAGGTTCTTGTTTTTGTTGGAGACCTAAACCTGTTATCAGGATAAGGTGCTCTTTATTTGTAAGTTGTAACTGTTTTTTGGTTGGTTATGGTAATAGTTTACATTGGTTACCAAAAAACAAAAAGAAACTTCTTGACCAAATACAAACTATCCTAGACTAAGTCAAAGTGCAGTAAAATACAAAAAGAAAGCTGCAGTTACTTTCCACTTCTGTCATTTGAATCATTTATTCAACAGTGATATGTGTCTACCACACATCCCCAGTTTTACTACCTTTTGTCGTTGAACCAAAGCCATGAGAGCAAGGATTTATATCAACTATGATAAGATCAACATATGTGCATTCATCACAAAGTTATCAACAAAATATCCTGGCTGCTCTATAATATGTGTAACTCATTTCTAAAAGTAATAACACTTCTCAGTGTGTAGATGAAACTCCACTCGAGTAACAGAAGAGAAAAGCTTTCTTAAAAGAAGACAAATTAAAATTGAGTTAGGACCTGATACATTTATTTGAACTTCAGCGATATGGTATCAAAGCCCTCCATAAACTCATCCAACCTGAATTTTAGCAACAAATGTTATAAGCTAATGAAGTATCACTGAGACATGTGAAGATTGAAATGGACATTCTAATGATAAACATGACTTGCCTTCTCTTTCTCCACTCATCATATTGCTTTTTATACCATCATGCTCTTAGGTAACAAAATCAAGTTCTTGGACTCTCTCATTGCACACAGATAATTTGTTCTGATACCTGGTGATAGTGGAAACTATTAGTATATCAAGAGAAACTGTAATCCTACAAGTTTTCACTGCATATAAATGTTGACTGGTGCATACTCAGAGATCGAGTCAAGATTTGGATTCATCTCTTTTAGTTGAACTTCTAGAATTGCAACGATCTCCAAAGCTCTATTAAGGTCATAAGTCTCGCCAAGAGTGTCATCCCTAAAAGTTGTTTGAAGCTTTTCCGGACCACCGAGTCCTTTTGATTCCTATACCAAGAGGAACAAATATGTGTATTGACAATAATATCAACGGTGGATATAAGTGTATGTATATAAGATAGATAGATACATAAAAGCTATGGCATCCCAGAAAATGGTAAGAAGTCAGCATTTGAAAGAAATCCAGTTTACTGCTCAATATGCTTTGAAAGAGCAATAAGCAAATCATCAAGCTTTTTCTTATATTCTTTGCCTTTGAGCTCCAAGTCTTTATAGGTCTTCTTCATATCTTGTAAGTTGTAATCAGCATCCACTTGCAGATCTAATTGAGTTGAATTAGAATCTCAATCCACATAGAAGCAAGAAAGCTTCATAAAGACTGGCACAAAACCTCTGAAGAATGCAATTGATCCACAGACTTCTTCAAAGTTACATACTTATTTTTAGCATCATTCAGAGAAGCAGAGTGCTGATCAAAGAGTTAGATAATTATGAAAAGACAACAAAAGGAGTTATAGACAACTTTAATGCAACATTCATAATCATAAAATACCGAAAGTAAATGGAGATATTATCTAACCTCATGTATCTTATTATAGTCCCTCTTTGACAACAAATGATTTCTGTTCGATCTTTGAAGGTAAAAAGCATCTTTCTCGGCAGCCAGACTTTCCTTCTCTTTCTTTGATTCCTCAATCTCTTTTGTGAGTTTCTTAATCATTTTCTGTCTTGTTTCTATCTGAACTTTACTACGGTAGATCTCTATGCCTTTCTTTTATCAATGTCCTGGTGAAGGAAAGTAATAAAAGCAGCATGAATGGTGTAATTAAATACACAAGTCAATGTGCACAAGGTCATATCCACTTACAGATCGAATTTTTGTGACCTTTGTCTTTTGATTTTTCAAACGCTCACCACCAGCATTCTCTATTTTTTTTCTGAAGTTCTGTCGCCTGAAGTATATAGTGTCTATTAACTTTTAATATAAGAAACGAACGTCCAAGAAATAATTTATGCATGGCCAAACTTTGCATGACTAATACATACATTGATAAAAAGCTGACATGACAGTTTACCCCTATCACTCCAGACTTGAATACTTTCAAGTTGTACATAAACAATCAGATCCTCCAATACAAACTTAGCAAAGAGAATATTTTGCTGGAGTTGTGTTTTCTATATTACCTGTTGCATGTAGGTTTATTGGAAACAGCCTCTCTACCTCACCTATGAGGTAGACATAAGGTCTGTGTACACACTGCCCTCTCACGACCCCCACTGTGTGGGACGACTACACTGGATATGTTGTTGTTGCCTCTTGCATATAGGTTTGTCTTTATTTTTGCTAGAGTTGCATTTTTAGCCGTAGTACTGTTCCTAAATTCAAACATTTGCTTCCTGTCTAAATTATTGCCTATATAAAATGCAGAAAGAAAAAAAAGATACAAAACTGAAGGACAGGGGAATAATTGTAACAAAAAATATTTTCATTTTACAAAGTATATAATGTCTATTAACTTTTAATATAAGAAACAAACATCCAAGAAATAATTTATGCATGACCAAACTTTGCATAACTAATAAATGCATTACTAATATTTGCATAGTTCTAGTCAGTTACCAAACAACCCCAGAGGATTCGACATTAAATCACATTGCATATTCATGCCAAAAGTTTTAATCTTGATTGATGAACAATGATTACAGATTCAGGACAAGCCGACAAGGTTGCCAGGGTTTTATATTCAGCCATCACAACAAAATGTGACAGAACACATGACAGTTCAAAAAGTATCAACACTCTGGGCAACAATAAAAGAGTTTACCATAAAGGTTGAGAACTTACTGCTTAAATGATTCTGCAATCTTCTCAACATATTTGTTGGTTCCAATAATATCTTCTAGATACTCCAGAAAGCCTTCGTCATGGGCTACTTGCGCTTTTGGCTTCATCAACAATATTTGCTCAACCTCCTCCTGAAAAATCCAACCACTTCAACCCCATAATGAAACAATATTCGCGAATTTAACATCAAGCAAGTGATATAAACCAATCATTATCTAAGTGAACCCCTTTCCCAATCAGTTTCATGGTGACCTCTCTAAAGTTACTTGAGTGGTCATTGACGAGGTACTTAGAGGAATTATCTCGGAATGCCACACATGCTATCACAAAATCACTTCCAGGAACAACTTTGTATGTCTCAGCATCCTTGAATAAAAGAAGAAACACTTAATTCAAAAGTAAAACTGCAACTCTAAAAGACCATCTCGAAAAGAGGAAACCAAGCAGTTACAATGAAAGATACGCCAGCACTCGCCAAATTCTGGTGATTAGTTAAATTGTGGATGAACTCTGAAACTTCATTAAGACGCATCTGCGCAGTTTATAATCAAAGATGAAAATGCTAAACTTTCACTCTAGAGATAAGCTGTTGTAAATTCCATACCAGCGAAACAATTATAATGGTTAGTATTTAGGACTAAGAATTTCAGCATTTATTATAGACCGGATTTTAGTAGTGCAGCTAATGCTTGATTTCACTAACAAAAAAAGGTTGGATGAAACAGTCAAATCTATGAAGACTACGTTACCAGTTTGGCTCGCTTCCCAAACACGAACAACCTTGCATCAATTATGTTACTCTTTCCACTACTATTAGGACCACAACTGCAGAAAAGCTCTGAAAGTAAAACGACTTCAATTTCCTGTAGACTCAATTACGAAATTCACAGTGAAATAAAAAAAAATAACCTTATGAAATGGGCCAACACGCTGTTCGCCGCCATAAGACTTGATTTTTCTCATGTTCATCTCTTTAATGAATAGCCTTGGACCTCTAGATACACAAAGAGGAGATTCAGCCATCAAATCGTCGGAGACCGACGAGTTCCAGTTCTACGCCCATTCTTCACTGGTTAAACACTAGTGATCACTACCTGTTTCCGGCGACGAATTGCATGGAGACTACCATCGACTGATCGGAAGGGAAAAAAAGTACGTCAGGGGCACCGGTTTAGAGAGTAAACTTCTTGGAACTCCGGCGAAATGGTATCGAATTGGCCAGCAACCATGGCGTCTTAAACAGTGTGCCATCAAAGATAGCTTGGTCCTGGTGAAGGCAAAATAAAAGCAGCATGAATGGTGTAATTAAATACACAATTTAACATGCACAAGGTCATATTCAATTACAGATTGAATTTTGGTGACCTTTGTCTTTTGATTTTCAAACGCTCACCACCAGCATTCTCTATTTTTTCCTGGGTTCTGTCGCCTGAAGCAATTAAATACTTGCTTAAAGCAGCTTTTACCACTTCCATGCTTTAGGTAATTACAGAAGTGTCTTGCAAAATGTGCAAATAAAGCAATACTTTAACTTCTCTTTTAATTGTTGTGAACTTTGAGTAAGCCTGTTCATTTCCTTTCTTCAGAAGACATTATTTTCTTGAGTTCCTTCAATATACAAACTTCATCCAATGGCTTTTTAAAATCATTGTGTTGGGACTTTAAACTGCCAATCTGTCCCCCAAGGAAACAAATTTCAGTTATCCTTAGATGCAAAAGCGAAATATGTTTTGAGCCAAGGGTCTATCGGAAACAACTTCTCTACCCCACAAAGGTAGAGGCAAGGTATTTGTACATCCTACCCTCTTCGACCCCACTCTGATATTATAATGAACTTTTACCTTATTGGTGTCAACTTTCTAATCATGCTCCAGGGAATCTTAATAGTTCATTTCTATCAAACTAGAAGACGCCCAAACAAACAAATAAAAAAACAAGCTATTTGTTGACAATGACCATATCTTGGAGCAAAGTCATCCCAATACCGTCATCATCCTAATTAAAATTGCACGATATTTTGTACAAACAACTGTATATATTTTAGTTAAGCACGAGATTTGTACAAATAACTTCAATATTTTAGTCAAGTCGATGACGCCAAAAACAAATAAGGAAATAACCAAATTAAAAGTTATCAATGACCATATCTTGAGCTTCATCACCATCTTCTCCATCTCTAGCTTCGGATACATCACCATCTCTAGCTTCTGATACATCGTCATCTCTGGCTTCAGATTCATCACCATCTCTAGCTTCAGATACATTGTCATCTCTAGCTTCGCATTCATCGCCATTTCTAGCTTCAGATACATCACCATTTTCAGAAGCTTCCAGTACATCGCCATTTCCAACTTCACACCCATCGCCGACTTTGAATACATCGGAATGTCTATGGACTTCAACTTCTATCAACCTATCATCGGAAAGTCTATTCAATTCTATTATCGATACTTCTAGATGTGTAGTTTCAGCTATAATGGCAACATTAAAAATAAACATAACTCTATCTTCCTCCATATCACTGCCACCATCATCACCTATTTCATCACTTTCTTCATCTTTCTCCTCACATTGTTCGTCCACTGGCATCTTATACCTACAAATCGAACACAATCCATTGATCCCCAACCACTTGTCAATACAAATTGAATGAAAATAATGTTTATGTTTACATGGCATCTCCTTAGCATCCTCGCCAATTTCAAAATTGGACAAACAAATAGAGCAATCAATCCCTTCACCTAAAGCCTTAACCATCGGTATCGCTTCAATGGAAGCGATTGATGCAGGTAATTGCCCTTCCAAAATAGGTTTTGCATTGATAGGACGATCTTCGAGGAAAGAGATTGAGTTGTTTGTTGCGTCCACCACTGCCACAATATTATGTTCATCTTCTGCCACAATATTACGTTCATCTTCTGATGGTGGAATAGAGCGGGCGAATCGAAATATATAAGTATAAATCATTGATTTAACTTCAGTTTGGGTTAGGCCTTCGAGAGATAGAATTAACACTGATGTCACCCCATATCTGGACCTATAGTTTACTGAATGTTGACCAGAAAGACAGGACATTTTTTATTGAAGGATGGTGCTTGATTTATAGGGTTTATTGTTAACTTTGTGAGGAAGTTTCTAAAGCTTGGTACTGGGCCCACATTGAGGCTCGATTTGGTCGTATTTGCAGTGCATGAAAAGGATAATTAATAGAAGAAGACCAAAAAAGAAAACAAAAGAAACACTTATTATCTATACGCTCCACGTGACTTCACTAAAAAAATCATGGCACATGTGCCTCGGTGGGGTCACAATGACGTCAATTGAAAATGAGTGTTATGGTATTTTAAGTAGGACTGTCAAAACGAGACCAAATATAGATAATCTGCTTTATTAGTTAAAAATTTAATGAATTGGGCTAAAATAATTTAAATTGGATAAAGATGATTTGAAATTTTCAAGTAATTATTTTCAATGAGCATCAAAGTAAATAAACACTCACACTCCACGTGACTCTCACTAACAAATCAAAACATATGTCACGATGTTGTCATGATGACCTTAGATCTAAAAAGGGTGTTATGGGCATTTTAGGTAATTATTTTGTGTGGATATTTTTTTTTGAGCAAGTTAACTGTTATTTTGTGTGGATATCAAAGTAAATAAACATGTCCAGATAAATATTTTGCAAAAATGGAAGAACACTTATTATTTGCACACTCTATGTGACTTCACCAACAAATTAGAGTAAACATCACAATGTCGTTAGGATGACGTCTGATGGAAAAAATATGTTATGGGCATTTCAAGTAATTATTTTAGGTGCACATCACAGTAAATAATTATGCGGTCAAATTAATATTTTGCCAACCATCCCCCCCCCCCCCCCCCAAATGAACATGCAGTGCAAATACGACCAAATCGAGCCTCAAAGTAGCCAGTACCAAGCTCTAGAAACTTCCTCACAAAGTTAACAATAAACCCTATAAATCAAGTACCATCCTTCAATAGAAAATGTCCTCTGTCTTCCTCATCAACATTCAGTAAACTATAGGTTCAGATATGGAGGTGGCATCGATGTTAATTCCATCTCTCGAAGGCCTAACCCAAACTAAAGTCGGATCAATGATTTATAATCATATACTTCGATTCGCCCAGTCTATTCCACCATGAGGATGAACGTAATATAGTGGCGGTGGTGGACACAACAAACAACTCAATCTCTTTCCTCGAAGATCGTCATATTAATGTAGAACCTATTTTGGGAGGGCTTTTACTTGTATGCATCGCTTCTATTGAAGCTATACTAATAGTTAAGGTTTTAGGTGAAGGGATTGATCGCTATATTTGTTTATCGAATTTAAAAATTGGCGAGAAAGCTAAAGAGATGACTTGTAAACATCGTTTTCATTCGATTTGTATTGACATGTGGTTGAGGATCAATGGATCGTGTCCGATTTGTAGGTATAATATGTCAAAGAACGAACAATGTGACAAGAAAGTTGAAGAAAGTGGAGAAGATGAAAGAGATGATGATAGAAGCAGTGATATGGGGGTGATATGGGGGAAGATAGAGTGATTTTTATTATTTGTGTTATCATTACACCACAAAATATACACGAGCTAACAATATTGATAACAAGAATCAATAGACATTCCGATGATATGTTGATGGAGTAAGAGTGCATAGACATTTTGATGTATCTAAAGTTGAAGCTAAAGATGGAGATGTATCTGAAGCTGTTGGAAATGGTGATGTATCCAAAGCTAGAAATGATGATGTCCCCGAAGTTGGAAACAAACTAAAAATGGCGATGAATTCTAAGCTAGAGACGACGATGTATCAGAAGCCGAAGATGGCGATGTATCTGAAGCTAGAGATGGTGGAGATGACGATGAATCCAAAGCTCAAGATATAGTCATTGATAACAAATAATTTGGTTATTTTTCTTATTTGTTTTTGGCGTCTACGGAGTTTTTATGCGTTACCCACTTTGATTTTTCACTTGTATCTTGTATTTTCTAAAATTTTCAAAGGCTTCTACTTTATATTTTAGGAAATACAGCCCACTCATGCGACTGAAATAATATGTGATGAGCGAAAAATATCGACTTCCACCAAAAGAATCATTATTCATTGGACCACACAAATCTGCATGAATTAATTTTAGGCAAGTAGTTACTCTCCATGCCTTTCCAACAGGAAACGACTTTCTACTTTGCTTCCCATTAATGCAACCTTCGCATAAATCAAAAGAATTAATTTTTGGTATCCAAATACCATACCTTTTGGTATAAGCAACTTTCTCCCCTTGAATTATGATGCTCATACCTCACATGCCACAAATTCACACACATTTTTTGCACCAGTTACCAAAGCAAAAAATTCCACATTTGAAACTTATAGAGAAACATTTTGTTTTCAGCCATGAGAAAATTAACAATTACTCGCCCTCGCCCTCGCCCTCGCCCTCGCCCTCGACTATTTCCATGAAATGCACCTCTGCCTTGCCTCGTCCTCTTTCTGTTGCTACCTTGTCATGATCCCTTGAATTGGGTGCCTCTACCTTAGATTAAAATGTTTTTCTTCCTGCTTTTCTGATGACATGTTTATTCTTGCATCATGGGCTTGTAAACCCGTCAATTCATCGAATGAAAATTTGACAAATCTTTGGATTCTTCAATTGCAGCCACAACATGATCAAACTTAGGAGTTAAGCTCCTTAAAAAATTCAACAACAATTTGATCAGTTATTTGGTCTCCATGTGACCTCATTAGACTAATAATAGCCATTGCTCTAAACAAAAATTCTTGCACATGATCATCACCTTTCATGATTTAAAGTTTTAAACTCATGCCGAAGAGCTTGAAGTTTTACAACACTATTACCTTTCATGAGCCTTGAAATTTTGTTTGAAAAATTCTCCAGGCTTGCCTTTAAGTGGTGGCTGCTGCAATTCGGGAAAACATTGTCCCATGGATTGCCTGTTGAAGGAAGAACAATCCCTTTGCGTCCTTCTTTCTGTTTTCCTTCAGCAGTTGCTCTTCATTCGGACCTGCAAATCCAGTCTCTATCAAGTCCCAAGGATCTTGAGGCTTAAATAAAGTCTTCATCTTGATGCTCCAGAACTGATAGCTTTGTCCCATAAAATGGGGCTGGCTGGCTGAGCTATGTTCAGAGAACTTCCATTGGAAGCCATGGTGTTTTTCTGTTACTAGGTCGTCTGAAGCTAAGCCTTGATCTGATACCACAAATTGGAGAATAGAGATCTTAAGCTCACTCAAGAACAAAATATTTGAAAGGAAGGAATTAACTAGCAGGAAAGTTGAAGAGGATATATAACAATGTAAGATAGGCAGAAAGATTGCTGGAAGTGTAGGCTATTGGAATTTAGGCTGCTTTTCTGATTCTATTCATCAGCAATGATGCTTTTTAAATAGGCTTACAACTTAACTTATATACAAAATAAAAAGGGCGTGCTAACTCAATAGTGCATTCAACTAAAAATAAGAAACTTCATGACCAAATAACAACTACCCTAGACTAAGTCAAAGTGCAGTAAAATACAAAAAGAAAGCTGCAGTTACTTTCCACTTCTTTCATTTGAATCATTTATTCAACAGTGATATGTGTCTACCACACATCCCCAGTTTTACTACCTTTTGTCATTGAACCAAAGCCATGAGAGCAAGGATTTATATCAACTATGATAAGATCAACATATGTGCATTCATCACAAAGTTATCAACAAAATATCCTGGCTGCTCTATAATATGTGTAACTCATTTCTAAAAGTAATAACACTTCTCAGTGTGTAGATGAAATTCTACTTGAGTAACAGAAGAGAAAAACTTTCTAAAAAGAAGACAAGTTAAAGTTGAGTTAGAACCTGATACATTTATTTGAACTTCAACGATATGGTATTAAAGCCCTCCATAAACTCATCCAACCTGAATGTTAGTTACAAATGTTATTCATGCCAAAAGTTTAATCTTGATTGAGGAACAATAATTACAGATTCAGGACAAGGTTGCCAGGGTTTTATATTCAGCCATCACAACAAAATGTGACAGAACACATGACAGTTCAAAATAAAAGAGTTTACCATAAAGGTTGAGAACTTACTGCTTAAATGATTCTGCAATCTTCTCAACATATTTGTTGGTTCCAATAATATCTTCTAGATACTCCAGAAAGCCTTCATCATGGGCTACTTGCGCTTTTGGCTTCATCAACAATATTTGCTCAACCTCCTCCTGAAAAATCCAACCACTTCAACCCCATAATGAAACAATATTCGCGAATTTAACATCAAGCAAGTGATATAAACCAATTATTATCTAAGTGAACCCCTTTCCCAATCAGTTTCATGGTGACCTCTGTAAAGTTACTTGAGTGGTCATTGACGAGGTACTTAGAGGAATTATCTCGGAATGCCACACATGCTATCACAAAATCACTTCCAGGAACAACTTTGTATGTCTCAGCATCCTTGAATAAAAGAAGAAACACTTAATTCAAAAGTAAAACTGCAACTCTAAATGACCATCTCGAAAAGAGGAAACCAAGCAGTTACAATGAACAGATACGCCAGCACTCGCCAAATTCTGGTGATTAGTTAAATTGTGGATGAACTCTGAAACTTCATTAAGACGCATCTGCGCAGTTTATAATCAAAGATGAAAATGCTAAACTTTCACTCCAGAGATAAGCTGTTGTAAATTCCATACCAGCGAAACAATTATAATGGTTAGTATTTAGGACTAAGAATTTCAGCATTTATTATAGACCGGATTTTAGTAGTGCAGCTAATGCTTGATTTCACTAACAAAAAAAGGTTGGATGAAACAGTCAAATCTATGAAGACTACGTTACCTGTTTGGCTCGCTTCCCAAACACGAACAACATTTCATCAATTATGTTACTCTTTCCACTACTATTAGGACCACAACTGCAGAAAAGCTCTGAAAGTAAAACGACTTCAATTTCCTGTAGACTCAATTACGAAATTCACAATGAAATAAAAAAAACTAACCTTATGAAATGGGCCAACACGCTGTTCGCCGCCATAAGACTTGATTTTTCTCATGTTCATCTCTTTAATGAATAGCCTCTAGATACACAAAGAGGAGATTCAGCCATCAAATCGTCGGAGATCGACGAGTTCCATTTCTACGCCCATTCTTAACTGGTTTAGAGAGTAAACTTCGGCGGAACTCCGGTCAAGTGCTATTGACTTGGCCCGCAACTAGACTTGTCAAAATTGCAAAATAGGTTTGCTTGGCTAGGTCAGTCCAATCAAACCTTTGTATTAGGTGGGATTGGGCCTAATTTTTTTTTTTTAGGGATTATTGTATATAATAGCAAACTAATAACCTAAAATAAATAAAGTAGTTAGGGTTTGATTTAATTGTGCTCCATAGCAAACGTTTGCCAAAATTTGCCAGTCTCCTTTCTCCCAAATATCTCGCTCGCCACTCTCCTCCAATCTCTCCCTCGCTTCCTCACTTTTTATACAAACACAAGTGTATAAAAATTGTTTCTATTTGTATAAAGAAGAGGAAATTGTATAAATATATATATTTTTGTTCCCCTCTCTCCCTCTTCCAGATCTCGCTTACACAAACAGAAGCGAAATGTATAAATTGCGTTTCTGTTTGTATAAAGCGTGAGAAAATTGTATATACACATGCAAGTACATATATTTTCGTCCTATACACTTATAATTATACAATAAAAATACTCTCCTGCCCAGTTTCTTTTGCCTTTCTCTCTTTCTCGTTTTATACAAATTCAAATTGTATCTAATTTCTCTCTTTCTCGTTTTATACAATTCGATTCAATTGTATATTCCATGCCCAAGTCTCTTTTGTCTTTCTCTCTTTCTCATTTTATACAAATTCAAATTGTATATAATCGTTCTATACAATTATAATTATACAATTCATTTTATACACTTCGTTTTTATACAATTCTCTGCCCAAGTGTCTTTCTCTGTCTCTTTTATACACTTCGTTTTATACAATTTGCTTCAATTGTATATGTATAGCGAATTATACAGTTTCTATGTTTGCTATGGAGCGCAATTATGCAAACTTTGCTATAGCATACAAATATGAATTTTTTATTTGCTATATGTGAAAGTTGCCCTTTTTTTTACTCATTTCGAAACGAAGCATTTTAGCAAGTCCCCATTTGGTCCACTAGCATAGGCTCAATCCGCAAAACTCATAGGTCATTTAGTGTGCTAGTATATATTTTTAGTAGTGTTTTATTTGTAAAGTTTTCATTAATAAATATTTTTAAAAATTAAAAATCAAGTCTATAACTAGCTAGTTTTTTGTGAAAGGAATGGTGAAATGATTAACATTTTTCGCTAAATTTATGTTGACTATTATGTATTTTTGCATGTAAATATTGAAGTGTGTGATTCATAAATGTATTTTTGTAAGTATTCATCGAAGTGTGATTCATAAATGAAAAATTGTATGCATTGATGTCGTGTTCATAAACGTCAACGTTCGATACTCTTATATACTCTTTCATTAAATTCATTTAATTAATATCAAATTATCTACATGTCAATATTTCCATTAATTTCTTTAAATTTCATTATAAGATTGACGAAACTTCAATACCAATCTATATATATATATATATATATAAAAAGCTGAATATGGACAATCTGATGTGCCACCTCTCTATGGCCAGCATTCTCTTTTATCTTTTTATCTTTTTTTTTACACTTTATAATTGTTTTCTATTCTTTATTCATATTTTGAAAAAACTGAAAGTATTTAAATGCATTATCCAATTAATCACATCATCTAAAACATTCATTACATTAAAATACATTTAAGTAAATGAAAAGATTAAAAACTTTTTATTTTTCATAACGGTTTATATTTTAAACTATAAAAAGATTCAGCATCCATAATCAACAACAAAAACAAAAACAATATAGTACTTCTTAATTTTGCCTCCTTTTCTCTTCTTCTTCACATCAATGAATATCCGAAAATCAAGTTGTATATATACTTCTTTCAACAGTTAACTTCGTAAGATATTATATGTGCGTCAGTGTCATCTTCATGACCCGTGAACATTTCATAATTTCAACATATTCACAATTCTACTCTATCAAAAAAGAAAAAAAGAGAGTGACCCCACATTATTGTAAGAAGAAAAGTCATGCAATAATAATATCATCTCAAAATAAAAGACTTTTTGAAAGAATGTTCAACTATAATTCTTCCTACAAAGAGAGATGTGTTTGGGAAAAAAACTTATTTGGCTAAGAAATTTATATGAGTGAAGATTGTTCAAAAGACAAGAAGATTATTTGGAGAAAAAAATCAACCTATATATGGAATTCATATCAAATTAGAAGGAGAATAAGGAAGAATTATTTGAAGAAATAAAATCAATTTATTCATGAAATTCTTATCAAAACAGGAGGAGAATCTGGGAAAATTTATTTTGTGATTTGAAAGAGCCGGAATTAATGCTTGCATTATTTTTTTTATTTTTTTTTGTTCCACTAATTCTTCTCTTCTTTTAATATTTTCTATTTTATTTTTTCTTTATGATCCTTTAATATTTATTTCAGACAATAGGATTACACAATTATGTATGATGTTAATTCAAAAACAAATGTATATATAGATGGTCTTTTCCTAAAAGGATATTGCTCGTACAAAAGAATTTATTATGAATATTTAGAGTTTTAGGATTGAATGAATTAAAAAAAAAAGTTAGTTAACATGTTTCATTTAGCAATATCATTATTCATCTTTTTTTTCTTTTCAAAATATTGATTTTTTTCTAATTTTTTTTACCAAAAAACTTGTAGAAAATCATATTTATTCCCTCATTAATTATTGGCATTTATTCCATTTCTTCAAGTCTATCTCTCTTATTCTCTCTCATCTTCCTTCGAACAAAAATAATATAATTTCTTTAGTATTGTTATTTATTTTGTTTCCTTAGAAATACATTTTTTGCCACTTTCCTCTAAATAAAATTATCTAAGTATATCACTAATAATTTTTTATATATAGTTATGAGTCTTATGGGAGGAATTCACATAATACTAGAGGATATCAATGATAATTGGCTGATAATTTAATCATTCTTTCAACTATTAAAACAATTATTATACAATTATGATGTAGAATTGCATTTAAATTACTATTTTATATTTTGTCTTTTCAAATTCAATTTATATAATAAGAAGCTCTTGTCGCCAACTACATCGGAAAATGCAAGAAATTTTGAATTGGACGTAGATAGCCTTTTCCATCTTTTCTAATTTCGATAGGCATCCCACCCTCACCTCAGGATGAGAGGACTTCTTTGAGCCCTAAGCTTTGTTCCCTTCGCAAGTGACCTGAAAGCCGGGCAGGCGCTTTAAGAAGGTGCCAGTTGATTATCACATAAAAATGCATTTTTCCTTATTTATTTTATTTCTTCAAGTATCTCCCGAATCTATCATCATTTTCTTCTCTCTTTTTTGCTCTTTAAATGAATTTGTCTTAATATACTCAGGGGAGTAATCACGTAATTTTGAATATTAATATTGATTAGATAATAATTTAAATATTTTTTCAAATTTTTATTTAGAATTTCCATAATATCTCTTTACCTCATTTAACATCATTAGTTATTATATTACAATTATGGTTGTTAAGTGAATTAAAATGAAAACAAACATACCATACAATATAATAGGTTGCTATCCAAAACATAAGTTCCAACACTGATTTCATATATATATATACTAGAGGGTCATAGCCCGTGCTGAGCACGGGCCTAACATGCATGGTTTCAATCCAACTCATCTTTGAGCTAGCCGCTGAAGTTAACATTAGCAAGACATTTTTGAGCTTGCTTACATAATTGAATGAAACATAGAATTTCTTTACATAAAAAGAAGTCCAAGATAATTGCAATTGAGTTGCCTATCCGAAATTCAAGTTTGCAATATTTATACCATCCATAAACTAACTTCACTCTTCATCTGGTCATACACCATCAGCACAATCCAACTCATCTTTATGAGACAAATGATTCAAGTAAAACCTGCATAAAGAAAGATCAAGTCGGTTTACAAATGTGAGAAAAATGCACAAATAGAAACCTAGTAAATTACCAAATATAAGCACACATTGTCACGTGTATGGCTTTTACAAGAAAAAACTCTAATAAAGTTACTACATTCTAATAAGATTGAAGTTGTTGATCCACAAAATAAAGAAAGAGTAACATTACCTAACAATCATTGATTTCAGATTAATCTCAGAAAACGAGAATTGTTTTAGCAAATGTTGAGCCACATTGATGCAACATACCAGTACTTCATATATCTTGAGATAGAAAATCAACACTTGCAGTTCAAGATGCCCGTATGACAACACAACCTATTCATAATGAAGCAGAAATGATTTCCACCGAGTTTTTATTTTATTTATAATATTACAGAGGGCAATGAAACCACACACGATCACATCAAGTAGTCCACAAATATAATACAGATAAAAAAAACCTCAAAAAGAACTCATACTGCTCTAAAATAGTTACATTTCAACATCTTTGTGAGCCTTGACAGTTCAGTATCTGCTATACGAAGACATTACAAATTAAAAACCTTCAAATAGAAACTCAATTGTTCTATAAATAATAAAATTGCAAAATCATAGAGCGTGATGACACTACAACATCCTAAAAGATCACATTAAACTATCCACGAAGACAACACATATAAACAACCTCAAGAAAAATAATAATCAAATTACAAAACCATGCACTAAGAATGCGGGCTATTAAGTATCCTAGCCGATCAAATTAAGTTGTTCGTAAATACAATAAAAGTCCTCAGATTTCTCTTAAATAGTCAAATTTAAAAATCATATAAATCGATGGCACCACAATACTCTAGAAGACCACATTATGCTATCTACGAACACAATAAAAAACACTAATTGCTCTAAAATAGTCAAATTTCAAAATCACAGAGAGCGAGTGTGTGAAGCTACATTATCTTGGATGATGACGTAACAATACACAAACAGAACACAAAAAACACTCTAGACTTGCAACTGAAGAATTGTTATTGAGTTGACGGATAAAAATCTCCTTGTACCCGTAGAAAGTGTTGATAATAAGACTGAGAAGCTGATTGATCTCAGCTCAGGAAGCAAACGTCTCTGCGTCCAACCTTTTTTGTAGATCTAAAGAGTTGTTGCAACTACAAAAAAGAATCTCAGAAGAACTGAAACATAGAGGGACTCAAAAGCAATAGAGGATTTATGGACAGTTTTAACCAACTTCGTATCGAGAGCTACTTACTTGGAATACTTTGAAATGCTTTCTGAACCATTTCAACATGTATTGTCATGTCCTCGTCAGCTAATTTTACACTCATTCACATGTAACTCTTTCTTGCCAATTCTCGAAAATGAAATTTGATGAGTGTCTGTGAAGTTGCGAAGCGAACACCATGTAATTCTCCCATTTTCCTATTTTCGGAGATTAAAAAAAATTGGTTCAAGTTGCACCTGTTTTCAATACAAAAGGAAAATAGAAAGAAGAAAAGATTTTAAAGACACAAGTAAATAATCCGTTGAAAATCACGTATTTCTGAGAAATTATGAAAAGAATCCTACAGAACTTGATACTCCAAGCAAATGATTGTTGCCTATCTCAATTATCTGAAAGCAAAGAAAATGCTCATGTTAGATTGGCAAGGACTGTTGAAGCAAAAAACATTAAAATTGAAACTGTTTATCTACCCATCGATGTCGCACCCGCTTCACATTCTTCAAATATTCACTACTTTTGGAGAATCTAACATGCACCCATTGCCATTTTTGAAAAGTCCGAACAACATAGGTGAAAACTAAATGAAAAGGTCAGTTTCACAAAAATGGACTCACTCCTATAGCATATCCAAAGACTAAAAATAATCAAGTAGTTTGTCAAAGAGAAGAGCAAGATGCAGACCAATTTAGGGGCCAAAGTGTTTTAAGTCATCAATAAATTTTGCCCATGAAGCTTAAAACTAAAATAGCCCAGAATGCAAATATTTTAATCAAACATCCAAAAAGATAGTTAATTGGCTTGAAGATTGGATATAATACATAAGGTTAGTTACTTTATTTAATTAGGTGAGTTTAATCAACCAAATGTTCCACAATCTCAAATTAGTTGGAGTAATATGCCCATTCACTTATTCATCGGCAAAACTATGAAAGACGTGAACTTTAAGGCAACAATACCTTTTCTGAACGAAGATCACGTCTCCCTCTTTACTCTTTTTATTGTTCTTTTTATTCTTTAAGATTTCCAGTAAATCCTCGGCTCTATCCTCCTTTAGCCTTCTTTTGTACAAATTTGATAGTTTTTTGTACAATTTGTTGAAGCTAGAGTCTAAATGATAATATATATGCTGAAATATGAATACTAAACTGAAATGCTATAAATGAAAAAGTGATTTTACTTGATACAAATTTTTTAATTTATCTCACTATGTGGTTCATTCCAACCTTATAACCCAAGAAGGAAGTAACCTTGCATGATTTGCTTGTGTCATCCTTAGGCACTGCAAAAAAGAGAAAAACAAATCAAAATAGATGACATATAAGGAAAAGCTTAAATATTTACTAAAAAGTAAAATATGCAGAAGTGGTAAAGAAGCTAAAGCCAAACAAAAAAAAAAAAGGTTGCAAATGGTAATTTTGCATTATGCAGCTTCTGCTAACTCAAAGATCTTGGAACATATTAGAGAACATACCTATGTTAGAAGTGATAAATTCAAGAACTGAATCCTACGCTAGCTTATTGTCTAATATTGTCTCGTTTGAGTACAAAGAAATTTATGCTATCTAATAGTTTAAGTTCAATAGGTTAGCTCTGATGTAGGTGCTTAATGGCTAGTTCCGATGTAGGTGCTTAATGGCCTTTATTATTCAGAATTATTAGAAAAATAAAGTACAAATCACTCATCAATGTTCTCTTTATATACAGATCCTTGGAAATGATTGTTTGGCATATAGAGGATTCAAGAAAGTTATCCTTATGATTCATTACTCTATACTATCTCATGAATTATAACAAATTCATATAATCAGAGATCAATTCAATCAAAATAATGTACGGTTTGTAAATAAATAACAAACATAAAAGTTCTTCTTTGACAATCATCAAACACTAAATCACTGGAAGGGTCTAATAATATCGCAACTATAAGTTTGTAGTATTTCATGAATATAATTTAACGAATTTTACTCCAAAAGACAGATTTCATCTCTTCTGTCAAAGTCGAAGCCTTAAAAGATATGCAAAACTGTCACCTTTGGAGCATGATCAAGCTTTAGGTTCAAATCTAAAAATATTATAGTCTTTTCAGATTTTGAAAGTCTTAATAGAAGAGTTAGTTCTACATAGCTTAATAATATCACTTACATTTTTGTGAATTGTGATTTGCCTCTTCCAAATAGAATCTACCTACATATAAATTTTATAAGCATCCTATTCATTTTCATCAATTGTAATACGCAGTGAAAGTGATGAACTCAAAGTTCTGTTGAACATTTGTTGAACTGTAAGTAATCATTATAAGAAGTTCGACTACTTGTCGAGATGAACAAACTTTGTTTCAGTATAAGTAGTCATCGAGCTCTTAAAATATCTGCTTAACATGATATTGAAACCTTAACATGATATTGAAACCTTAATATATAACAACACCACAGAGTAGGAATGAGCTTAGAAGCAACTATTTCCTCTGTAATGCTTCCAATTTTTAGAAATATGAGCAAGAATTGGTGAAACACTCACATGCAGTAACCTTGAACAAAATACAAAATTAAAGAAACTTTCAACAACAATTAAGAGACATGCATGAAAATTGACGGGCAAACACTGAAATAAATTAATAAGAGAAATACAAAATAAGGTACGGGACTTCCTGTACGTTATCAAAATTTCAAAAAAATAAACTGACCAAAAAAAAGGAAAAATGCATAGAGCTTTTTGACCAACCTTCTTCAAGGAATGCATCAATTTTAGACACTTCTTCATGAGAACTTCAGCAAATTTGGATCAAAGGATTGCATCAATTTTTTTTACAGAGAAGAGAGAGAAGTAGAACTGTAGAGAAGCCTTGAGAAATTTGGGGATTAAGTGAAAAATAAATGTCTCTCACAAAGATAAAAATCACGTGTCTGCCAGATAAAGGAAAACTAGAGGGCATTGAACTTAAATGCATACACGTGTAAGCAAGAAATAATAGAGGCAAATTAAATAAGTCCATAGTTATAGTACAAATTAAATAACTTTTTGTACAACTTATCAAAGCTGTGTTGGTACATCAAACTCCCATTTCTAAATAGGAGTGATATGATATATATATATATATACTAATAAATTATTTCTCTCTTAATGAAGATTTCAAAATAATCAAGTTTCCTCCTTCATTTTCTTGAACATGTATCAAATATTGTGAACATTTCTTTGCCTCTTTGATTGATCTTTGAAGAATATATATATGATCTTCATCAAAGTTAGTGTCATATCGTGAAAAATTGTCAGTTGCCAATTGTATGTATTATTATTTTCTAAATTTTATTTCAATTGTTCCATATAATCTTGATTTGTTTCATAGTTTCAGAAATTGATATAAAATAATAAAGAAAATTAACGAAATAGTATTACTTAAGAAAGTTTTTAAATGAGGAGAAAAAGGAAAAAAATTATCTTCAAATTAAAGAGGATATTTAATTCCTCTAATTCATGCTACTATTTTTCTTTCATTAATCTTCTTTTAAGAGTTTTTAAATTTCTTATATCATTGATATAATTTCTTTTTCCAGATTTTTGAAATTTTTTCTATATTAGAATTAAAATATAAATATTGCATAAAAATGTCATCTCATATTTATTTATTTTACTTTCTCATATCATATTTTTATTAGAAAAATATAGAAATCAATGCAATATTTATTGGTATTTTGAAAAATAAGCAACAAAATAATAATTATTAATATTTAAAAAACAAGTTACATTGAAGTCAATACATTAAAATATGAAATTTTTTAGTTTAATGACATTTATCATATCAGTCATTATGAATAATAGTAGTTACATATTTACATGACCATATTAACAATATTGATTTACTCCGACCGTTTTTTATATTAATGATAAGAGTATCTATTTTTATATCTGTCTTTTCAAGAGAAATATATTTTAAAATATTATTAGTGTTGTTTTCTATAAAACATGAATGAAGAATTAATAAATGTTACCCATTTTCTTTGTTTACATTTCCATTCTTTTTTTGTAATTCTTTGTTCATTTTAGTTGTGCTTTTAAAAATTGAAAAGTTTTACAAAATACT
This sequence comes from Solanum sitiens, assembly GCA_016801875.1. Classification (NCBI taxonomy): domain Eukaryota; kingdom Viridiplantae; phylum Streptophyta; class Magnoliopsida; order Solanales; family Solanaceae; genus Solanum; species Solanum sitiens. Next base: position 273,290 of record JABWTJ010000051.1, on the reverse strand, counting down.
TGTGAATTAAAATTATAAATTGTGATTACATTATTCAAAATATAAACTAACAACTCATTTTAGATTTCAAAAGTTATATTATGTTATTTCATCATTCAAAAATAAATATATATATATAATAAAATTTTAAATACGGAGCTTTTATCAATCGCGCGAAGCGCGAGTTGATTTCCTGTTAATATAAAACAATATGGAATTACAAGTATATATAAGATTGGAGAGGTGTTACTACAATTATCTATACTTATAGAATGCCAATTTATAAGGCAAGAAAAAATAGTTATGTATACATTATGAATCTTGTAAAATAAATGGTGTAATTACGTGATAAGTTTAGTTAACTAGTGAATTTAGTTGTAACTATTTGTATACAAAATATTTTGTTCAAAAAGAATATTTATGAATTTATTATAGTTTTATAATTACATTGCCAATTATGTATACATGAAACTATTTGAATTCATTTGTATACATTTATGTATACCGTAACTATAGTATACATTTGATGTATTCATTGTTGTACTTATTGGTCTCGGTATACATTGATCAAAGTGGATTTGCATGGTATAATTTGAAGTTGTTGGGTGGAGATTAAAAAAATTGAGATCATCATATCAATTTTTTACAAAAAATTGTATGTGAACCTTTCTTATCCATAAAATTTATACCAAAAAAATAAATCCAAAATCAAAATTATTGTCCAAATGAGTTGGAAAACTTCTATTTCATGAGTCATGAAATTTTCTATTGATTTAGTAAAAAAAACACTCAAAAGTATATATGAAAGAGAAGTTTATGACAGTATAATGGAACATAGGCTAACAGTTTGAGAAATTGACAGCTAGACATCAACAAACTATCAAAAATTTAAAAGTAAAATAGAAAAAATAAACACTATGAACGAATATTTTAATAAAAATCAATATGTAAAACTAATAAACAAAAGTAAATCATCTTTTATTTAAAATAATGAAGAAGAAGAATTGAATAAATGTTTACATAATCAAAAGAAAATACTATTCAAAAGAATGGTGTGTGTAGGGAAATGTAGAGAAAAAAATAGAGAAAATAAATCACTTTCCAATAAAAAAAGGACACCATGTTGCCACCTCCTAGAATTATTTAATTTAATAAAAAAATATTCAATACATGAGCTACTAATTGCAAAATTTAATTTTGGAAAAATGTATAAGTACCCCCTCAACCTATGCCTGAAATCTCCGAGACACACTTATATTATACTAAGGTCGTATTACCCCCCCTAAACTTATTTTATAAATAATTTTCTACCCTTTTTTTGGCCTATGTGGCACTAGTTTAAAAAAAATGTCAACACACGTTGGGCCCACAAGATAGTGTCACGTAGAATAAAAAGGGGTAGAAAATTATTTATAAAATACGTTTGGGGGGGGGGGTGCAATAGGACCTTAGTATAATATACGTGTGTCTCTAGGATTCGGGCATAGGTTGAAGGGTACTTGTGCATTATCCCTTTAATTTTTGAAAACCCTAGGTTATATGTTGTCAATTAGTAAAATGGGATGTCATGCCATTTTTTCAAAAAGGATAAAAATATATTCTACATAAATCTCATAATGTAGGAAATAAATTACATCATATCTCTATTTTTTTCTAATTACAATAATTCCTTAAAAGTTGTATCTTCTTGATACATAAGTCACCATCCAAAAACATTAATTTTGATATAAGAAGTATCAATTTGAAACATGAAATAAAATCTAGAAATCAAATTAAATCTCATAAATTACGATTACGTTTTTTCTTACTTTCAATTAATCATAGGCAAATCCTAACAAAAAGAAGAATATCAAAATTTCAAATTGTTTCCCCGTTTCAATAAAGAAACCTTTCAAAATTGATTCAAAAACTTTTGTCGAAATTTTAGGTAATCAAACTGAGTTATAAATGATATAAAAGTAATGAAACTGTTGTTGGCCAAATTATTTTTTTTTAAACCTCAAGTTCATTGAAGATCCTTTCAATTTTGATTTAAGATTATCGAAATTTTTGAGATTCAAAATTGATCTCCAGTTCATCGCTATGAAATAGTTGAAAGAAGGTGAATTCGAACTCTAACTCAAGAGCCCTTACTCAAGAGGGCTTCTCTTCCTCTTATTGTCAGAAGTCAAATGGTTAAGTCCAGTTGGGGCAACTGGGCCAGACGACATTGATAGCGGAGAAGATCCTTTTAATTTTGATTCAAAATTCTCCTCCTAGCTCATTGAAGATATTTTCATTTTTGATTCAAAATTATAAAAAAAAAAATAGAAGATACATCATGAATATCTTTCCTAGTCTTGTTATTATCATCTGTTCTTGAGCTTCTCTACGGCTCTCAGCCTCTCCTTTTGTGTCGATGTCACCTCTATGACATTTTCCTCCACTATCGACATTAACTATATACTTGTATTGAATGTCAAATTTGAACTCTCAGTGCTTCTGCAAAGTAAAAGAAATGGGAAAAGTAGAAGAACACAACACTGATAGAGCAACTAGATGAATTTACATGTATCCATTTTTATGCACTTATGTATCATGTCCATAAAATTGCATGATACATTATTATTGATAACGTTTGACTTCAGGGTAAAGAGATCTCATATTGAAAGACATGAAATTACATGTATTGTGTTGTATAGTCAATTTTTTTATTTGTGAACTCGAGATAGATATATCACTCATGTTACATTACTATTTTTAAAAATTTAGTAAATGGCTAAGTAATGTAATCTTACCTAATACATTAGTAGTAATGATTGCTCATAAGATGTTTGGTTTTAAATTGATACATTACAATGTGACAGTTATTATGTGTCAGATACATGCAATGTTAATTTTGTATGAATGTATTATGATCAAAGTCTTTTTATTTATTTTTTCGAGATGGATATATTACTTGATACATTATTATTCCTAAAATATTTAGATTGTTGCTAAGTACTGCAATGCCGTAGATACATTATAGAAGTAAAGATTACTTATAAGTGTTTGATTTTTTATTGAAGCATTACTGTGTAATAGATATTAAGTATCATATAAATGTACCATTGCTAAAAATGGATATTTAACAGTAATTTGTATAAATACATTATGACCATTAATATGTATCAGATATGTACGACACACATTAGTCAGTAATATGTTCAATTATAGTGCATTATGCTTTATGTGCCAAGATTATTATTATTGGATAATCTTGTTACGCAACAAAAACAATTGATTTATTACAATCTATATCCTTTTAAAATTAAAAAAAATAGTAAAGATACATTTTAAATTTAATATATTGAAATGGTATATTAGACATTACTTATGTATCAAGTACATAAGTATTGAACATAAATTATACTAGTCATCAACAAATGAATCAATGTAATAAATTTATACATGATACATTGCATAAACATATTTTTTTGTAGCGTTGATGTATCAAAAATGTCATACCACTAACAAAAGTTAATTTAAAAAAAAGAATACGTTGCGAATTTGTAACTTTGATAAAGATGGGCGTGAAGATGCACCCTTCTTCTATTTTGCCTTCTCCAACTCAAGTTCCTTCATGAACAATTGATATTTTCTTTGTTTAAATCTATTTTTCAACAAAATCTTCATCGCTAGAATCAAAGACAACACGTACAGTACCTTGAGTAGTTGAAACTAATTGGATAATCCTAATACTAAAAGAAGAAGCATCGTCCATACATATTAGTAAATTGATGATGGAAAAAACAAAAATGAACGGAGAGAAACAAAAAAGTTGAAACTACCTATCCAAGAAGTCGAGATTGATTTGACAGTAGAAAGAACATTTGAATTTCAAATTATGAGGATTGAATGAATTAACTGATAAGATTGTGGGAGTAAAAATAGGGAAAGATGATAGAATAAATTAAGGAGGAAAAATGATTTTGGGAGTGTAAGATTATGTATCTGAAAGTTTAGTTTTGGGAGTAAAATAAGAAATTTTGGAAATATTTTTGAAATGATAGGAAATAATGGAAATTATGAAAAATAAAAATGTGTATATAGATAATTTTCCAAAAAAAAAAGAAGTACTTATACACATTATTGAATTTTTATTTTATTTTTTAAATTTAAAAAAAGACGTGTAAGAAGTAAAAAAGAAATGTGGTTTTTTTGGGAATAATTTCTATGTGAGAAATTGTGTTTACTTATATATCTCTAAGAATTTGACCATATATTACTATTTACCTTATATTCATCTTTTTCTTATTATTTTATCCTCAATATTGAATACTCCTACAAAATTCTTTGGTTTGCAGTTGTTTACAAGTTACAAAATAATAATTTGTTTTTTAGTGTCTTCTTCGAAATCTCAAGAAGTGCAACAAGCAATCATTATAAAGAAGGAACACAATATTATTTTAATATTATTATATTAACTTATCATATACATGCTAGATTTTGTTTTTCTAACTTTATTTTATATTTTTTTCTTGTTAACTTATTATTGTTGATATTCTTAGTTCATAGGTATATATATTCTTGTTCAAAATAATTTGAAGCATATGAAAATATTTTGATTTCTTATTTAGTGGTACAAATTGAGATCATTGGATGATGAGAATTTTAAAAATTATTATCTTAACGTTGAACTTTCTTTAACACTTAATAGTTATTTATATATTGATGGTTTAGATTTATCTTTTGAATTAAAACTGTTAAGAGAAATAATACAGATAGAACATAATGATTTAATGAAAATACTCAATCAGAAAAAGACTTGATTCTTTTCCTAATGCATATATTGCTTATAGAATAATGTTAATAATTCATGTAATTGTTGCTTCAGTTGACAAAAGTTTTTCAAAACGAAAATTGATAAAATCTCATCTAAGATCAACAATATCTTAAGAGAGAATGAATGAATTAGCTATATTATCAATTGAAAAAGAACTACTAAAACAAATCGATTATAAAACATAACTAATGACTTCACATCTAATAAAACTAGAAAAGTAGATTTTAAATAAAACTATATATGATGATTTTTCTTTTTATAAAAATATCAGGACTCATTTTTTAAGTTTTGCTATAGACCCCCAATCTTATTGAGTCGGCCCTACCAGCAACAGGGGAAAAAGAGTAAAACGTTTGGTCATTTTTTTTTGGAGAAGATGAAATATTTGGCAGGAAATTCAATTGCTCTAGAATCGAATTAGTAGGTCTGCTGCTATTCGGATTTGGACCAAGTTCGAAAAAAAAGTCATGCGGGATAGAGCGGGTTGAATATTTTGCAGGTCTGCTGCTATTCGGATTTAGGGGGACCAAGTTCAAAAAAAAAGTCATGCGGGATAGAGCGGGTTGAATATTTTGTAGGTTCAATCAGACCCGTTTCATCCCGCTTTGTCTGACACTGTCAATCCTGCTTATTTTAAGTGGTGGAAAATGTATATAAATATTGAGAAACTCAGACTTTTGACAAGTTTTGCTTTTAACACCACGTATTGAAATTCTTTCATTTTGAAATTAACTTAAGTCAATCCCGAAATTAACAAGAGTTTGTTGATTGTGTAAGGACAATTACCTTGATAATAAATTCCATGATCAAAAGTAATCAAAATTAATCATCTGAAGTTTAACAGCTCGTTGTTGGAAGCAAAAATTAGAAGGGGAAATGGTCAATTACATGTCTAAAGTATTTAAAATAGATAAGGTTTTATCCCGTATTACAGGTTATATAGTTTCCATTTGCTTTGCATGTTTGGTTTTATGAACGTTGTTCGAACTTTGATAATGAAATTGTTGTTAAAGTGTCTGACCACATTCCTAGAATCTTCAATGGAAGACATAAAAATATTTCCCTCGTCTAGATTACTTCGCGAAGGGCATGTTTCGAGACGACAATAATTTGATATGCATTATTTTTCTGTAAACATCTATATCAATTATACAAATAACTGTATATATTTATACAATTGCATAATCATACAGTTGCAGAAGTTTATATAGACACAATACATCATATTTGAATAGTTTATAAATGTTGTAAATAATAACAATTTGTGAATGTCCATTATACCCCTCTTATGCCTATAAAAGGCATTGTAATCTCTATGGAAAATACACCAAAAATAAGGAAGATTCAAGTTTCCTATTTTATCTCTCTAATACATTCTTCTCTCCTTAGTTGCTATTAAGTTTAATTTTAGCACTTAGTCTTTATTTTATAACACGTTATCAGCACGAGACTCTGTCATATCAAAGTTTGAAGACTAAATTTGAAGGCTAAGGTATTATTATTTTTCTTCTTTTTATTATGGCCAATCTTACTAAACTTGAGTTCGTTGCCCTTTAAAGTTCGGGCAAGAACTACCTTTCATGGGTATTGGATGTTGAAATCCATTTGGATGCTATGGGTCTTGGAGACACCATTAAAATTGAAAATAAAGCATCAAAACAAGACTGTGCTAAAGCAATGATATTCTTACGTTATCATATTGACGAAATTTTGAAAATTGAATATCTCACAGTCAAAGATTCACTCGTTTTGTGGAATAACCTAAAAGAAAGGTATGACCATTTGAAAATGGCCATTCATCCAAAGGCACGATATGATTGGATGAATTTAAGACTACAAGACTTTAAGTCTATTCATGAGTACAATTCTGCCATATTCAGAATTACTTCTCAATTGAAACTATGTGGAGATACAGTTAATGATGTTGATATGCTGGAAAAAATGTTCTCCACATTTCATGCCTTGAATGTACTTTTACAACAACAATATCGAGAAAAGGGTTTCAAGAAGTATTCTGAACTGATTTCTCATCTTCTCGTGGCTGAACAAAATAATGATTTGTTAATGAAAAATCACGAGAATCGTCCCACTGGATCTACACCACTTCCTGAAGTGAATGAGGTGTACGCCCACCACGCTAGGCGTGGAAGAGGCTGTGGCCGTGGACGTGGTCGTAATTACAACCAAAAGCGAAATCCTTTTCCCGGTGTTAATCATTCACCAAAGAAAAATAGTCATCAAAGGGGAAAAGAAAAAGATGAGAAACGTGAAACAATTAAAATAAATTGTTTCCGATGTGGTGGAAAGGGTCATTATGCACGTGATTGCCGTACTCCTAAACACTTGGTTGAGCTTTATCAAGCATCACTAAAAAGAAAGGATAAAAATCCCGAAACTAATTTTATCACTGATCATATTGACATCACACACTTGGATGTGACGGATTTCTTCACACACCCTGAAGGAAAAATAGATCACTTAATTTGTGACGGTTTTGTGAATATGGAAGAATAATAATGGTTGATATTTACTAATGTTATTAATATTTGTTGTTTTGTATTGATCATAATTGAGTCCATTCTTTTAGAAACACCAATGGAAAGTGAGTTGGAATGTTATGATTTGAAAAGGAATTGAAAAATATTAAAATTATTCTTTCCTTTAACTTTTGTGGCCATAAATGAAAAATGTATAAGTAAGACCACTACCTAAATTGGTTAGTGGAAAACACCTTTTCCTTTTTGTCACTCAAATGTCATTTCAAGATAATAAATTATATTAATACCTGTTTTAAACATACTAAACTAAATGAAATTTAGTGTTAAAGATTTGAATGATAAAAATCTTATGCATTATTAATGATTCAAATATCATTTTAACATTTATATTATTTCTTAAATATTTAACAAAAGATAATTAATCATTTAATATAAATTTATTTCATTACTTTTGAAGATATGGATAATTCTCCAAGCAAATTATTAAATTATGAAGACATTTGCTTGATTGATTCTGGTACAACACACACGATATTTAAAAATGAGAAATATTTTTCTCATTTGAGTATGGGCAATATGAATGTTACTACAATATCTGGTAGTACTAATTTGATTAAGGCTTAGGAAGAGCCATTATAATTTTGCCCAAGGGAACTAAACTCATAATAAATAATGCCATGTTTTCTCCTCAATCTCGGAGAAACTTATTGAGTTTCAAAGATATCCGTGAAAATGGTTATCATATCAAGACAATTGATGAAATGAATCTTGAATATCTTGGTATAACCAAAAATGTCTCCGGGCAGACATATGTTGTAGAAAAATTCACGGCCTTATCTTCTGGATTGTATTGGACAAAAATTAGTGCAATTAAGGCACATTCTATAGTAAACCGGGGGTTTACTGATTCCAATACTTTCGTACTTTGGCATGATCGTCTGGGACATCCAGGATCTATAATGATGAGACGAATTATAGAAAATTCAAATGGGCATCCATTAAAAAAGTTGAAAATTCTTTTAAATGGTGAATTTTCTTGTGATGCGTGTTATCAAGGCAAGTTAATTGTGAGACCATCACCAACAAAGGTCAAAATTGAGTCCCCTGCGTTTTTGGAACGTATACATGGGGACATTTGTGGGCCAATTCACCCACCGAGTGGGCCATTTAGATATTTTATGATCTTGATAGATGCTTCCTCTAAATGGTCTCACGTATGCCTATTGTCATCTCGCAATTTGGCATTTACAAAATTGTTGGCACAAATAATACGATTACGGGCACAGTTCTCTGATAATCAGATTAAGTCTATTCGCCTTGATAACGCTGCAGAGTTTTCATCCCAAATATTCAATGATTATTGTCTATCGATTGGGATAAGAGTTGAACATCCTGTAGCTCATGTTCACACTTAAAATGGTCTGGCTGAGTCATTAATTAAATGACTGCAGTTGATTGCAAGACCATTACTTATGAAAACTAAGTTGCCCACTTCTGTGTGGGGTCATGCAATTTTGCATGCTGCAGCACTTATTCGTCTCAGGCCGACAAATTATCATAATTTTTCTCCATTACAATTGGCTTTGGGTCAACAACCCAATATATCTCATCTGAGAATTTTTGGATGCGCTGTTTATGTGCCGGTTGCACCACCACAGCGCACTAAGATGGGTCCCCAAAGAAGGTTAGGAATATATATTGGGTTTGAATCGCCCTCTATTATTCGCTACCTTGAGCCATTAACTGGAGATATGTTCACAGCTCGATTCGCAGATTGTCGGTTTGATGAGACACTTTTCCCAAAATTAGGGGGAGAAAATAGTGAAATTAAAGGAGAAATTTTGTGGAAAAATCCATCATTGTCTCATCTTGATCCTCGTACTTCCATTTGTGAGCTAGAAGTACAAAAGATCATTCATTTGCAGAAAATCGCAAATCAAATGCCAGATGCATTTACAGATTTGAAAAGGATTACTAAATCACATGTTCCTGCAAAGAATGTCCCAATTCGAATTGATATCCCCGTAGGACCATCAACTAGTGTCATAGCTAATGAGTCAAAAGCACGCCTGAAGCGTGGTATACCATTAGGATCAAAGGATCAAAATCCTAGAAAAAAAAATTAAAAGATCAAAATGACACTATGAAAAAACCTCACATAGAAAGTCAAGATGTGAGTAATTCTGATAGCCTTGGAGGAATCAATGAGCTTGAGACTCAAGGAAATAATGAACTATCCATAAAATCAAGTGATCATGAAACAAATCTAAATCGCTCAGAAATAGCGGTGGATTATGTTTTTGCATACAATGTTGCATAAAAAATTATGCAAAATTGTGAGGATCTTGAACCTCAATCTGTTGAAGAATGTCGACAGAGAAATGACTGGCAAAAATGGCAAGAAGCAATTCAATCAGAATTGGATTCACTTGTCAAGCGCGAAGTTTTGGGGTCTATAGTACAAACACCTAATGGTGTTAAACCTGTTGGCTATAAATGGTTTTTATTCGGAAAAAAAATGAGAAAAATGAAATACAAAGGTACAAAGCACGTCTTGTTGCACAAGGATTTTCTCAAAGGCCCGGCGTCGATTATGAAGAGACATACTCACCCGTTATGGATGCAATAACATTGCGTTATCTCATTAGTTTGACGATCCATGAGAAACTTGAAATGTATTTGATGGATGTGGTTACAGCCTACCTTTATGGATCACTCGATAATGAGATATACATGAAAATTCCCGAAGGACTCAAAATGCCCAAAGCATACAGTTCAAAGCCTCGGGAAATGTACTCAATTAGATTGCAAAGATCATTGTATGGTTTGAAGCAATCTGGACGCATGTGGTATAACCGTCTTAGTGAGAGTATTTATCTAAGGAAGGTTATATAAATGATGCGATTTGCCCATGTGTGTTTATAAAGAAAACAATATTAGGGTTTGTTATACTTGCTATTTATGTCGATGACATAAACCTTATTGGAACTCCAATGGAACTTCACAGGGCAATCAATTATTTAAAGAATGAATTTGAGATGAAAGATCTTGGAAAGACAAAATTGTGTCTTGGTTTGCAAATAGAGCATTTGACAAACGGTATTTTTGTTCATCAATCTGCATACACAAAAAAGGTGTTGAAAAGATTTTATATGGATGAAGCACATCCATTAAGTACTCCAATGGTTGTCCGATCACTTGATGTAAATAAAGATCCATTTCGACCTCAAGAAAAGGATGAGAAAATTCTCGGTCCTGAAGTACCATATCTTAGTGCAATTGGTGCACTAATGTACCTTGCTAACACTACAAGGCCTGATATAACCTTTTCGGTTAATTTGTTGGCAAGATATAGTTCTGCTCCTACTAAGAGACATTGGAATGGAATCAAACACATATTGCGGTATTTAAAAGGGACTATTGATATGGGTTTATTCTACTCTGACGATTGTAGTCCAAATCTTGTTGGCTATGCTGATGCAGGATATTTATCTGACCCACACAAAGCTAGATCTCAAACAGGTTATGTATTCACATATGGGGGTACTGCTATATCTTGGAGATCTATGAAATAGTCCATCGTGGCCACTTCATCAAATCATGCTGAGATAATAGCTATTCATGAGGCAAGCCGAGAATGTGTGTGGTTAAGGTCCATTATACACCTTATTCGAGAAAAATGTGGTTTGAAATGCGATAAAGTATCCACAACCTTATATGAAGATAATGCAGCATGCATAGCATAACTCAGGGGAGGATTCATAAAAGGCGATAGAACGAAACACATTTCACCAAAGTTTTTCTACACACATGAGCTTCAGAAGAATGGTGATATCAACGTACATCAGATTCGTTCGAGTGATAATGTGGCTGATTTATTCACCAAGTCTTTGCCAACCGCAACTTTCGAGAAGATGGTATACAAGATTGGAATGAGAAAACTTGGACAACTAAATTATGGTTTTCATCAGGGGGAGTAAAATACGCGCTGTACTCTTTTTTCCTTAATCAAGGTTTTATCCCACTGGGTTTTCCTGATAAGGTTTTTAATGAGGCAGCAAGTAATGCGTATTCGGATCAACTATTTACATTTGTTACTTTACTAAGAATTTATTTTAAATGAACATTCAAGGGGGAGTGTTGTAAATAATAACAATTTGTGAATGTCCATTATACCTCTCTTATGCCTATAAAAGGCATTGTAATCTCTATGGAAAATACACCAAAAATAAGGAAGATTCAAGTATCTCTCTAATACATTCATCTCTCCTTAGTTGCTATTAAGTTTAATTTTAGCACTTAGTCTTTATTTTATAACAATAAATGTATATTTGAAGATGAACACGTTTATATTTCGTAGCTTATTTTTCAGAATATAAGTGCAACTCTAATGAAAAATTTGATTCTTGATTTGCCTCCCGAGTATGTTGAACCAAATACAACTCCAACACATATAGCAGCTGCAATTGATTCGGATTATGATTTTCAGGATCCTCCATGTCCAACCAATAACAAAAAAAAAAAAAAAAAGTTGAAAGTGGTTTGTCAGCTTCTATCAAGAAATTAAGAGATACAATCCTTCATACTCATATGAAGACAACACCCAAGGTTATTGCAAAACAACCTATTTTAAGGAAATATCTGTGATTTGTAACTGTCCCAATGGTGAAGTTGTCACCTTCAAGCGAAACAACGGGTTAATGTTGCTTCTTATCAAGGAATTAATCTAAATATTGAGCTGAAAAAACCTAGTGTCACTTTTGGTATACCATCATGTTGCAAGTCAAATGATTTCAATATTTCGCGTGATGAATTTGATCAATTCAAAACATTGATATGAAGTCGTTATAGTAATTCTTATTTAATAAATCAAATAATCAATAAATCAAAGTTGGAGGATATTACAAAAAAAAAAAGAATTCTAACTGTTAATTCTATCATAAAACCTTCTCATCTACTTTTTTCTTGTTGATTGACTCCAATACCAAATTGAAATTGTCCTCCATGAATTTCCTCGAATCACTAAATTGGATTATTAAAATTTTGATTCATGTTAGTTATGTACAAAGTAATAATTGAATAAAAATTACTCTAAAGACTTCATACCAATGTTTTGAATTGATCAAACTCATCACGCGAGATATTGAAATCATTTGACTTGCAACATGATGGTATATCAGAAGTGACACTAGGTTTTTTCAGCTCAACATTTAGATTAATTTCTTGATAAGCATTAGCCCACTCTTCAGAGGTGTCAACTTCACTTTTTTGGAAACAGTTACAAATCGTGGAGATTTACTTAAAGTAGGTTGTTTTGCAATAACCTTGAGTGGCGTCTTCATCTGAGTATGAATGACTGTATGTCTTAATTTCTTCATAGGTACTGACAAACCACTTTCAACTATTTCTTTCCCTTTGTTATTAGTTAGACATGGAAGATCTTGAAAATCATCATCCGAATCAATTGAAACTGCTATATGTTTTGGAGTTGCATATGGGCCAACATACTCGAGAGGCAAATCAAGAATAAAATTTTCCATTGAAGTTGCACTTATATTCAAAAAAATAACCTGTAAAATATAAACTTGTTCATCTTCACATATATATTTATAAACTATTCAAATATGATGTAATATATATATATACATAAACTTGTGCAACTGTATGATTTTGCAATTGTATAAATATATACACATTCATTTGTATAATTTATAATTGATATAGATGTTTATAGAGTAATTGATATAGATGTATGATTAGTATTATTTATGATTGATCTATACGAGGGAAATCCTTTTTCGTCTTCCAGTTGAGGATTCTTGGGATGTGGTTAGACACTTTAACAACAATTTTATTATCAAAGTCAGAACAACATTCATAAAATCAAGCTTGCAAAGCAAGTGGGAAGGCATATAACATGTAATATTTTTCATCGTGTTTAACCTTGGTATGCAAATGTTGAATGAGTAAATCAAAAACATTTCTATCCCATGGGGAGTCCATATATCTGCCCGATTTAAGTAAATCAAAATCTTTCCTATCAATTATTGTAGTTATCGGTTCTTCAGAAAGAATAAATGTAAGAATGAAGAACAAAACAACAAACTTGAGCGCATCATCATCGTTATCACCCCGCACTTTGTTATTAAAATTATTAACCAACTGTTTCTTGGTGATGGGTTTTCCGACTGAAGAATAATCCTATTTGATTCTCAGTATTAAACACAAAAGCGAACTCATTATCTGAACATTTTAGCCCAGATATAATAGCAAAGTCCTTTATGGTGAAACGAAGAGTTGTGTCATTTACATGTATCATAATGGCATCTTTTGAACTAGCCACAATCTCCCTAAAATCATGCACATAATAAGTTGTGCTTGTACATGACATCTACGAATGGTAATCAACTGAGAAAAACATGTGGTTCCACCGAAACATCTATATTGAGTTTCAACTAGTTTTTCAGCTAAAACATTCATTACTACAATATTGTATAATACTACATGTGAGGTGTACGTGTTGGTGTTCTTTTGCCTAAAAATTTAACACCTGAAAAGGAATACATATACAATTTTACTTAAATATTAATGTATAAAAGCAAAAGGATTGTTATAACTAAAGGACTTCTTATACAAAACTTACACACTGTTTATAACTTAACACGTATACAAATATAAATAAGATCAATTATAATTAATTGCTATAAAAACCTATCTGTATAAGCACACGTATAAAGAGAACAACTTTCATGCTTTATAAACATGTTTTATAATAGATATGTAAGCTATTATATATTATACCGAAAATTTCAATTGTACTATTGATTAAATTGTATATAATATATAGTGAACTTCTTATATTACCTATTGTTATTTATACAATAACTTTGTATATATCGATTCGTATAAATAAACATATAAATTACACAAATCTACATACAATAACTAACTATAAGACTTATTATACAATTGTAAACCATGCAAAATACTGAAAATACCCAAACTTCTTCAAGTTCGTCAGATCAATTTCCTTTTCTTTCCTCTTCTTTGTCGAACTAGCATCGCCCTGATGCTTAATACTTCCCTCAACAATCATTACGCCAATTTTTCTTTGCTTTTTCATTAATTCCTTTCTATCAAATTAATGGATCGTTCTTATATTTAGATCTAACCTTTCTAATTGCTTTAGATCTAGCTATTGAACTTGCAACCTCCCCAAATTTCCGAGTTAGACCCAAAGAAAAAGGATGATTTTTCATCAATTTTTCGGTCATGCAAATACATACCTCTTGTCAATCTTGTTGCTGGAGTGTGATCATCCATTGTATACGTCCAACAACTGTGTGAATGATTATTTGATGGAAAAACATTAAAAATTGAAAAAAAAAACAAGCTTTAAATCAAATTGATTATGCACTTTTTGGCGGTACCTAAAATTTTTTAACCCACGTTTGATTGAGAGTGCAGTGGAAAATATATGAAATTCAAAACTGATTTTATGAAGAAATTGTAGGAGAAGTTGAAGGGTCTAAGAGAGAAGGAAAAAGAGGTGAATTGTATAAATAACTTATTTTTTCCAAATTAATTTTTTTTGGGGATCCAATCATAGCAAGAAAAATGAAACTGTAGCTACTATGATGAATTAAATTAAACTAACTATAGCTATATAATTTATTTTAAATAAAAAAAATTGTCATTTTACACAATTTTTCCCAAGTAGAGTAAATATCATAGATAATTAGTTTCTTTAAAAATAAAATCACTCTGTCAGTACGCTATAATACACAAATGATATAGGCATAATACATAAATATGCCCTTTAACTTGGCTTCCAATCACATTTATGCCCTTCAACTTTGAGTGTGCACAAGTAGACACTTAAACTTGTATGAAGTTGAACAAATAGACACACATGTCCTACATGTCATCCTACATGTCATTTTTTGTCCTACGTGGTGTCCTACGTGTATTGTGCCATGTAGGACTCACGTGTTTATTTATTTAAAAGTTGAATAGTTAAAGTATCTGTTTGCGCATTATGAAAGTTGGAGGTCAAAGTTAAAATTTGAAGTCAAATTTAGGGTCCAATATATGTATTATGCAATGATATATATATCAAACAATGATGATATCGTTAAAAGACAAAATTTATTACTACAGAAAAAACATTTGGTCTTCTATGATACCCCAACCTATTACATATTATATACTGACAAGTTATCATAGATGTCAGATTAATTCCTTTAAAATATCACTCAGTCATCTTTGAGGTTAAGGGGCATCATTGATGACTGAGTAGAATTTTTGTACCAATTCAAAAATAATCCAATTAAGAGCACAAATAATAGTGAAGAAACCTTGACCACCTAAAACAAGAACAAAGTTCTTGTTGAATTAGCAAAGATAAAAATGCAACAAACTAAACAGAGATTTATCGTGGAAAACCTCCTTACTATTAGAAGAAAACCAAAACCTACATCTTGTAGAATTTTCACCAAAACTTCGCTAACTTTAAAAAACAACTTTAGATTATAACTCTGTAATCAAAGGAACTAACTCTAATACCTCATCTAAATAGTTCACTCAAACTGTTCAATGATTAGCTATAATCGTATACTCTACTCTCCAAGAAGCCAAACCCACTTCTTTTTACAAAAACCTCACGAACACACTTTGACACTTAGGACAATTGTCCCTAAACAATGGTTCTAAGTTGAAACAACACAAACTAAGCTTTGAAAGAAAACCTAAGTCTAGCTCTTTTTTCTTCTGTCGTCTTTGCTCTTTCAGCACCATACTTGCTCTTGCTGCAAATGTTCTCTCAATTTCTGGATTTGCAAAAGTTGTGGTTCTTTGCACAGATTTAACCCTAGTTGAATCCTACAAAAAAAAAACTAGTTGTCTTTTGCCTTTAATAGACTTTCTTCTTTCCCGCTCTATTGTTTGATGTCTGGTACAAGCTTATGAACCGGGTTCACTTTGTCATTATCAAAATTTACTCAGAATATTGTCATGCCATCAAATAGCAATGAATAAAATCTAAATCATATTCTTTGTGGGATCTACTCTAACTTTCGTTAGGTTCTATATTTGAACAACCGCTTTATACTTCTTTTGATAAGTGTAAATTGGGTATCAATATTCATATCAGATCTGTCATGTGGAGTAAAACTAAATCTCATTAAACAAGTTTTACATGTTATGCCAGTGTACACCTTGACAACTATGGATCCTTTAAAGGAAACCATCGAATTCATTAAGAAACACTCAGCAAGGTAATTTGAGGGTTCCTCTACTAAAAAGGGTAAGTATCATACTATCATTGGAGCTCTTTAAAAAACTTGTACAAACCTGAAAAGAGTGGTATTGGCATTGGAGTATTACAAGACATAAGTGATACAGTTGCCACTAAAAGATGGTGGAACTGACTAAACATTTCATTTATGTTGCTTTTTACAAGTTAAAACTACAACATAGTACATCTAATGTCTAGGAAAAGGGGAGATGGAAAATCTCATGATTGGAGGAAGTTGAAGAGTATAAAATTGAAGGTTGAATTCAATATTAGTTGAAATTTAGAAAAGGGTGGTTATAGCTTTTGATAGAATGATTGAACGGGTAATGAATCTGTTCTATTTTAGTTACCTCTGCTCCGATCCAAAGTCCAATATGATAATCAAAGTAGGTGACTTCATTGAAGGAAAGAGTATAAAGATGAAGAAATTGAATATCATCCTAGCAGAAAGTACTATTAATGTCATCATTTTAGTGAACATAAGAAAAGACGTCCAAAAAACTCTATAGGCAGTAATTTTTTTTTTATAAGAATGTGTGACAAATCATCACGACTCCCTACCCTAGAATGAGCTTTATAAACCATAAGTAGAATGGAAAATTTTCATTTTATATATCATCCCTCTCTTAGAGATTGTTGAAAAAGAAATTACATTCTAATGAAAATCTGACTAAATTTGGTAAACAATTGTTAACTATGCGTAAATATTATGAGTCAATGCACTTAGTAGAATTGGTGGAGGATTAAATCTCTCGATTGGATACACAACTTTCAACTACACAACTCTTATCACGATCAACTTGGAGATATATGGAAAAATACATGTCTTGTAAATATGAAGACCAAAGAAAATATTGGGGGAAAAGATGAAATAGCGCAATTAATAATTCAATTCGTCAATGCACTCATCACAATCAATATGGGGATAGAAGATTCTTTACTTATACTAGTAAGGCTGATATATTTGAATTAAGTTAATATTTGTTTAAGTTTAAAGTTAACTAATATTTAATATATATGTTTGTCAAAAGAGATAACATAAATTATGAACTCGCAGTCACAATTGTCATAACGTCCATGGACCATATCACATATTAGGAGCGGCCAATCAAATTATGAATAATTAGCTAAAGAGAAGTTGATTCAAAGCTTTTAATGATGATTGCAGCTCAACTTTCTAATCAGGCTCTATGGAAATCTTAATAGTTCATTTCTATCAAACTAGAAGACACCCAAAACAAATAAAAAAAACAAAATTTTTTTTTTGTTGTCAATGACCACATCTTGGAGATAGGTCATTGCAATACCGTCATCATCCTAATTAAAATTGCACGATATTTGTACAAACAACTTTATATATTTTAGTTAACCACGATATTTGTACAAATAACTTATATATTTTAGTCAAGCACATGACGCAAAAAACAAATAAGGAAAATAACCAAATTAAATGTTATCATTGACCATATCTTGAGCATTATCGCCATCTCTAGCTTCGGATACATCACCATCTCTTACTTATGATACATCGTCATCTCTAGCTTCGGATTCATCACCATCTCTAGCTTCAGATACATCATCATCTCTAGCTTCGAATTCATCACCATTTCTAGCTTCGGATACATCGCCATTTCCATCTTCAGATACATCGCCATTCCCAGAAGCTTCAGGTACATCACCATTTCCAGCTTCAGACCCATCGCCATCTCCAGCTGCGGATAAATTAGAATGTCTAAATATTCTAATAGTTATAAACCTATTCTCAGAATGTCTACTCAATTCTGTTATCGATACATCTAGATCCTAGTTTTTGCTATAATGGAAACATGAAAAACAAATATCACTCTATCTTCCTGCATATCACTGCCACCATTATGACCTATTTCATTTTCATCACTTTCTTCATATGTCTTCTCACATTGTTCGTCTACTGGCATTTTATACCTACAAATTGGACACGATCCATTGATTCCCAACCACTTGTCAATACACATCAAATGAAAATTATGTTTACAAGGCATCTCCTTAGCTTTCTCGCCAAGTTCAAAATTGGACAAGCAAAAATAGAGCAATCAATCCCTTTATCTAAAATCTTAACCATCGATATCGCTTTAATGGAAGCGATTGATGCAGGTAATTGCCCTTCCAAAATAGGTTCTGCATTGATAGGATGAGCTTCAAGGAAGGAGATTGAGTTGTTTGTTGCGTCCACCACTGCCAAAATATTACGTTCATCTTCTGGTGGTGGAATAGACCGGACGAATCGAAGTATATGATAACAAATCATTGATCTGACTTCAGTTTGGGTTAGGCCTTCGAGAGATGAAATTAACATCGATGCCACCTCCATATCTTGAGATATAGTTTACTGAATGTTGCCTAGAGCGACAGAGGACATTTTTTTTATTGAAGGATGGTGCTTGATTTATAGGATTTATTGTTAGCTTTATGAGAAATATTCTAAAGCTTAGGACTGGGCCCACATTAAGGCTCGATTTGATCGTATTTGCACTACAGGTTCATTTAAAAGGTAAATGCATAAAAATTTGCACTTGATTTGGTCTCTTATTTAGTATTTTCTATATTTGTTCTAATTTAAAAATAATCAACTCATATATTTATTTTATATTTGAAAAAGGAAAAGAAAAACAAAAAGAGGAAAAGAACAATTAATAGAATCAGACTAAAAAGGGAAAACAGAAGAAACAATTATCACCTATACGCTTCACGTGACTTCACTACAAAAATAATGGCACGTATGCTTTAGTGAGGTCACAATGAAGTAAAAAAGAAGACTTTCATGGTATCTCAAGTAGGACTATCAAAATTAATCAAAATATAGATAACTTGCTTAATCAGTCCAAAATTTAATGAATTGGGCTACAAATGATGCATCGATGAAATGCTCATAAACCTTGAAACAACACCAATAGAGTATGAAATATCTGAATATGAGTTTGAGCCAAATAAATCAAACCTCCAACTATACTTCTAAAACTTCTACAATTTTTCATTTATATCCATGGGTGTTGCGGCAGATTTACAATTGACAAGGCAAATTCTTTTAAGAAGATCTGATGCACATTTCTTTTGAGAAACAAATACTTTACCTTATGCCTTGTTTCACCTCAAGCCCAAGGAAGTTCGCAACAAACCCAAAATCAGTCATCTCAAATTTATTCATTAAACTAGATTTAAATTCAGCTACAATAGAGTGAGATGAACCAATATAAATTATATCATTAACATAGAGGCATACAAGCAGATTATTGTTACCTCACTTCCTTATGTACAAAGTAGGCTTATTTTCACTCCTTTAAAACCAATTTTGAACAAAATAAGAAATAATTTTGCTATACCAAGTGTGGTTTCAGCCCATAAAGTTCCTCCCATATAATACACATTTTCCTCTTGGCTATTAATTTTGAAATCTTGAGGTTGAGCAACATAAACCTCCTATTCTAGTTCACCAATCAAGAACGTTGACTTAGCATCAAGTTGATAAAATGACCATTTCAGTAGAGCAGTCAAGGCTAAAATTGTTCTTACCGTTTCAAATCGAGCAACATAAGAAAATGTCTCCTCAGAATCAATATCCTCTTGTTGCGAGTATCCCTTTGCGACAAGTCTAGCCTTGTTTTTATGTACACTTCTATCTACATGATACCTTGTTTTGAATATCCAGTTTAACCCAACAACATTCTTTCCATTTGGCAAGTTAGTGAGCTGTCAAGTTTCGTTTCTTTGTATTGCCATCAATTCTTCCTTCATCCCATTCTTCCACTCCTCATTTTCAATTGCTTCTTCATAAAATATAGGTTCTGAAACAATAAAAGCAAATTGACAAGATTGATTAGAATATCTAGGATTCTCTTTTCATGTTCTTATTGATCTTCTTAGTGGAACTGGCACTGGTGAATGTTGTTCAAGTGTTGCGAATTTCTCTGGTTCAAGCGCTTCTTCAGGTGAATTTGGAGCAGACTCTTATCCTTCATCTTTAGTCTTCGATGGGTATTGAAATCACTTGTTGTATTTATTTTTCACTCCAATTCCAACTTGACTTTTCATCAAATACAACAATTCTACTAATTATCACTTTGCCATTAAGAGGATTATACAACATGTATGCTTTGGATTCAAGAAAATAACCGATGAAAATATATTTTTGTGATTTTTTATCTAGTCTTTGACGAGTTTGAGAGTTTACCAAAGCATAGGCAATGCAACAAAAAATTCTTAAGTGGCTTACTGAAGGACTTGTACCTTTCTAAACTTCATATGGCGTTTGATTGATCACACAACCTTTGTACAAAATAAGTTAGTAAGTACATTAGGTTGCAACTACTTCTACACAATATTTATTTAGAAGTTCTTTGCCTTTTAGCAAATTTCTTGCCATCTCTACAACTGTACGATTCTTACGTTCAACTACACGAATTTGCTTCGGAGTGTAGTGTGTAGTAAGGTCCCTGTGAATTCCAGATTCTTCACAAAGATGGACAAA
Organism: Solanum sitiens; assembly: GCA_016801875.1. NCBI lineage: Eukaryota > Viridiplantae > Streptophyta > Magnoliopsida > Solanales > Solanaceae > Solanum > Solanum sitiens. The sequence continues at coordinate 252,210 of JABWTJ010000051.1, read as the reverse complement.
TTCATTAGATAAGAACTCAATACCTCTGTCCGTTCGAAGAGTTTTTATGCGCAACCCACTATGATTCTTCACTAGTGCTTTCTATTTTCTAAATTTCTCAAGACTTCTGATTTGTATTTTAGGAAATACACCCAGCTCATGCGACTAAAATCATATGTGATGAGGGAAAAATATCGACTTCCACCAAAATATTAAGTACTCATTGGACCACACAAATATGCATGAATTAATTTTAGGCAAGTCGCTACTCTCCAAGCCATTCCAACAGGAAGAGACTTTCTACTTTGCTTCCCATAAATGCAACTTTCACATAAATCAAAAGCATTAATATTGGAAAAATGCACAAGTACCTCCCTAGGCTATGACCAAAATCCCCGAGACACATCTTAACTAAACTAAGGTCCTATTGCTTCCCTGAACTTATTTTTTTTTGTAATTTTATACACCTTTTGTCTTACGTGGCACACTCCATGACTCCACACAATTGAGGCGCAAGGGAGATATTTGGATGCCAATAAGCCAAAAAGGTACACAAAATTACAAAAAAAATAATAATTTAGGGGGATATTAGGACCTTAGAATAGTTAAGGTGTGTCTCTGCGATTTCGGTCATAGTCTAAGGGGGTACTTGTACATTTTTCCATTAATATTTGATAATCCAAATACCATACCTTTTTGGCTTAGCAACTTTCTCCCCTTGAAATTAAGATGTTCATACCTCAAATGCAACAATCAGAGTCATTTTTTGCACCCAGTTACCAGAGCAAAATTTCCCACATTTGAAACTTCTAGCATAAACATTTTTTTTCAGCCGCGAGAATATTAACCATTATTCGGCCTCAGCCTCGCCCTCCACTATTTCCATGAAATGCACCTTTGCCTGAAATGCTTTTCTTCGTGCTTGCTTTTCCGTAGACCTGTTTATCCTTGCCTCATGGGCTTGTAAAAAAACCATCAATTCATCGAATGGAAATTTTGACAAATCTCTCCTCAATTGCAACCACAACATGATCAAACTTAGGAGTTGAACTCTTTAAAAAATTTCAACAGTTTGATCAGTTATTTGGTCTCCATGTGACCTCATTTGACTAATAATAGTCATCGCTTTAGACAAAAAATCTTTCACATGCTCATTTCCTTTGATTAAAATTTCAAACTTATGCCAAGGAGTTTGAAGTTTTACAATTATTACCTTTGATGAGCCTTGAAATTCTGTTTGTAAAATTCTCCGGACTTGCCTTGAAGTGATGGTTGCTGCAATTCGAGAAAACATTGTCTCATGAATTGCCTGTTGAAGGAAGAACAATGCCTTTGCGTCCTTCAATCTATTTTCCTTCGGCCGCTGCTCTTCATTCGAACCTACAAATCCAGTCTCTATCAAGTCCCAAAACTCCTCTTCTTTCATTTGAATTATTTATTCAACAGTGATATGTGTCTACCACACATCCCCAGTTTTACTACCTTTTGTCGTTGAACCAAAGCCATGAGAGAAAGGATTTATATCAACTATGATAAGATCAGCATATGTGCATACATCACAAAGTTATCAACAAAATATCCCGGCTGCTCTATAATATGTGCAACTCACATAACACTTCTCAGTGTGTAGATGAAATTCTACTTGAGTAACAGAAGTGAAAAGATTTCTTAAAAGAAGACAAGTTAAAGTTGAGTTAGGACCTGATTAATTTCTTTGAACTTCAACGATATGGAATTAAAGCCCGCCATAAACTCACCCAACCTGAATTTTAATTACAAATGTTATAAGCTAATGAAGCATAACACTGAGACGTGAAGATTGAAATGGACATTCTAATGATAAACATGACTTGCCTTCTCTTTCTCCACTCATCATATTGCTTCTTTATATCATCATGATCTTGGGTAACAAAATCAAGTTCTTGGACTCTCTCATTGTACACAGATACTTTGTTCCGATACCTGGTGACAATGGACACTATTAGTATATAATGAGAAACTGTAATCCTACAAGTTTTCACTGCATATAAATGTTGACTGCTGCATACTCAGAGATAGAATCAAGATTTGGATTCATCTCTTTTAGTTGAGCTTCTAAGAATTGCAACCATCTCCAAAGCACTATAAAGGTCACAAGTCTCACCAAGAGTGCCATCCCTAAAAGTTGTTTTAAGCTTTTCTGGATCCACCGAGTTCTTTTGAATCCTATACCAAGAGGAACAAATATGTGTATTGACAATGATATCAACGGAGGATATAAAAGCTATGGCATCCAGAAAATGGTAAGAAGTCATCATTTGAAGAAATCCAGCTTACTGCTCAATATGCTTTGAAAGAGCAAAAAGCAAATCATCAAGCTTTTTCTTATATCCTTTGCCTTTGAGCTCCAAGTCTTTATAGGTCTTCTTCATATCTTGTAAGTTGTAATCAGCATCCATCTGCAGCGCTAATTGAACTGAATTAGAAACTCATTCCACATAGAAGCAAAAAAGCTTCATAGAGACACTGGCACAAAACCTCTGAAGAACACAATTGATCAAGTCTTCTTTCAAAGTTTCATACTCATTTTTAGCATCATTCAAAGAAGCAGAGTGCTTAGAAAGATCTAGAGAATTATGAAAAGACATCAAAGAAAACAGAAGGAGTTATATACAACTTTAATGCAATATCCATAATAATAAAATGCCGAAATTAAATGGAGATATTATCTAACCTCATGTATCTTATTATAGTCCTCTTTAACAACAAATGCTTTCTGTTTGATCTCTTTAAAGGTATAAAGCAATTTTTCTTTCTCCGCCACCAGTCTTTCCTTCTCTTTCTTTGATTCCTCAATCCCTTTTGTGAGTTTCTTAATCATTTTCTGTCCTGTTTCTATCCGAACTTTGCGATGGTTGATCTCTGTGCCTTTTTATCAATATACTAGTGAAGGAAGGCAAATAAAAGCAGCATGAATGGTGTAACTATTCAACATGGACAAGGTCCACTTACAGATTGAATTTTGGTGACCTTTGTCATTTGATTTTTCAAATGCTCACCACCAGCATTCTCTATTTTTTTGACGCCTGAAGTAACTAAATACTTGCTTAAAGCAGCCTTTACACTTGCCATGCTTTAGGTAATTACAGAAGTGTCTTGCAAAATGTGCAAATAAAGCAATACTTTACCTTCTCTATTAATTATTGTGAACTTTGAGTAAGCCTGTTCATTTCCTTTCTTCAGAAGACATTATTTTTTTGAGTTCCTTCAATCTACAAACTTCATCCAATTGCTTTTGAAAATCATTGTGTTGGGACTTTAAACTGCTTATCTGTCCCAAGGAAACAAATTTCTGTCATCTTTAGATGCAAAAGCGAAATATGTTTTGAGCTCGAAAACAACCTCTCTACCCCACAAAGGTAGAGGCAAGGTCGTGCACATCTTACCCTCTTCAACCCCACTCGGGTATCCTAATGGGTATGTTGTTGTTAGATGTTGGATCAAATAACTTGGTGGACAGTGCACTTAGTCGATGCATCAAATTGCTCATATTTGTCCATGAGCTATAACCTTATGTATATATCATTGTCTCATTCTTGTATGATGTTAGGAAATAGTTGAGACTGAGGTTTTCCGAAGTGAGCTTGTTGATGTTCGTGTTGAGCTAGAGCCTTGGGAAAAACTATTAATTGAGCACAAGGAAAATTTGAAGTTTTTTTTTTGGTAATTAAAATTTTATTTACCAAAGTGAACGTTACAAACTGGGGAAAAAAAACAGTAGACTTGGACATACATGCTCCAAGACTTGCTGAAACATCACACTCTATTTATTAGTCTTCTCTCACAGTTTCTATCCTAAGGGTACACATTGAGTTCTTGGAGTCTATTGTCTATCTTCCTATAATGGGATCCTCTTCCATGTATATCTCTAATGATGTGCCTAATCATGAACTCCTCATTTCTTTGTTTGGACTGGAAGATTATGTTGTTGCGCTCTATCCACACATGATAGATGGTTCCTGCCAGAACCATCCTACACAGGCTTTGCTGGTATTGCTCTTCATATATGTTGTTGCACATTTTATTTCTTCATGACACTTCCCTCTTGTACGCTGTATTCCTTGCCAAGCTAGCAGCTTCTTCCATATTCCAGCAGTGAACATGCATGCAAAAAAGAGGTGATCAATATCCTCATCCTCCAGTTGAATTAAGGGACATGTCAAATTAGGTTACTCCCCATTTTGCCATTCTATCTTTCGTTGACAACCTCCTATTTAGAGCTAAATACAGTATGAACAGCCACTTTGGTGCACCATAGTTGGACCATATCAGCTTTTTCCACTCTACTTTCTCCCTATCTCCTCTCATCCTTTTATAAACCTTTTTAATAGAGTACTGTTCCATTTGTTTTAAATTATGCTCATTGTATCCAGCAGCTTGGAGAGGTTTATGAGCTTTAAGAATTCTTTGTACCAACCATGAAGCTTGATTTGCTTAGATGCCCCAGATTCCTCTTTACCCATAGTAGCTATGTATCCATTCCACCCATAGTTTGTCCTTTTTCTTACAGAGATTCCATGTAACTTCCCAATAGCTGCATTATTCCAGATAAAGACATCCAGAAAACTCAAACCTTCACTTGCTTTGGGCCAACATAGCTTCTCCCAGGCTATGAATGTTTCTTTGATGCCTCCACACTACCTGTCCACAAAAACTTTCTACATATACTCTCAATAGCATGTAGGATCTTCTTAGGAAGTGCAAAGATTTGTGCCCAAAAGGTTTGTATAGAAAACAAGACACTCTTTACCAATTGAGCTCTACCAGCATACGAGAGGAATTTATTTGTCCAACAAGTGACTCTATTTAGCATTTTGTCAATAAGGGTTTTACATTGAACAATAGACAGCCTCTTTGCACTCAAGGGGACTCCCAACCTGAATGGGAGCTCTCCTTTCACAAATTGAAGTTCCTATAGTATTTGCTCCTGCACATTCTGTTTTATCCCTCCAAAATAAACACAACTTTTGTCCACATTTGCCACCAGCCCTGATGCATTAGAAAAAATCATAAAGCACTTATATAAGCTTCTAACAGACTTGATATCACCCCTACAGAACATCAGTAAATCATCTGCAATGATTCTCTATTTCTTACACCTTGGATGGTAATGGAACTCGTATGTAGACTTTTTAAGTTCCTGGTGAGATAATCCATAGCCAATACAAATAGAAAAGGGGACATGGGGTCCCCTTGTCTAACCCCTCTCTTAGTTTTAAATGGTTTTGTTTTTCTTCCATTAACGTTAAATGAATAGGATACCGTGGTGATACACTGCATTATCCACTTGATCACGTTAGCTGGAAACTTCAGTTCATATAATATTTGCTCCAAAAAACTCCATTCAATTGCGTCATAGACTTTCTTCATATCAACTTTTATCATGCATCTTCCTACTATACACTTTCACTAGCTCATGGCTAAGAATATTGTCATTTATAGCCCTCCCTGGCACAAAAGCTGATTGATTTGGATCAATTAAAGAACTCATCACCTTTTGCAACCTCGTAGTAATCCGTTTTGAAATGATCCTATACAATGTTGTGCAACATGAAATAGGTCTATACTCCCCAATTTTAATTGATTTGGCAATCTTGGGAATAAGAGTCACGGCTGTACAGTTAATAGGCTGGTTGGTACATGTATCCTATGTCAAAAAACTTCAAAACTACATTCATGATGTTCTCTCCAACCACTGTCCAAGCCTTCTTAAAGAAGAAAGCATTGAAACCATCAATTCCTGGGGCCTTCATATCATCTATACTTTCGAGTGCAGTTTCCACGTCCTCTCTTGTCACTCTAGCTGCTAGAAATAATTGTTGTTCTCTATTAAGGGCCTTACCATTCCTCATAGTTTGAGCGTTCACACTAGGCAACATCTGGGCAGCCTTACCAAGCAAATTCTTATATAATGTACTCACTTCCAACTCAATTTCTTCCCGTGTCTGGGCTATAGTACCATCTGAAGTCATGAGTCTTGTGATTGTGTTTCGAGCCACCCTATTCTTCATATATGCATAAAAATAAGCAGTATTTGCATCACCTAACCTCAACCACTGTATTCTGGATTTCTGCTGCATTGCACACTCTCTTCAATCATGTTCCATTTCTCTAATTGGATTTGTAGTTCCTTTTCATGTTGTCTATATTGAGCGACTGCAGATGGATCCCTTATTATCTCTTGTATATGTGCAATTTTCCCCTAACGTCCTTTACAATATTCCTCAAACCTATAAATTCTCTGTTATTTATTTCTTATGTTCCATGTGACCAGCTTCATGTAACCATTTCTATTAAACTTCCTCCATACCCTTCTCCTCCACCATCATTACCCTCTGTTACACTTGTTGAACCCTGTTCCATGCTTACTAATGCTCCAAAGCCATTTGTCATCCTCATCTCTAGTGCATTTGTCTGTGTATCTGAGCTGCCTCTAGCTATTATTCTTGGAGACACATGTTGCTTCCTCCTCACTTACTTGTTCCTTCCCCTTATCTTTTTCTCCATTTATTACTTGTGGAACTACTGCCCCATTAGTAGTATCTTGCTTCTAAACCCATTTATTGACCAGTTTAGGAGCTACTTTAGATCGAGGACCCTCTTTTGTAGTACATTTGTGTCCTACCTGTACACGTTTAGGACAATATTCTGGAATCCATTCATACTTTACCTCTTGTTCAGAAACTCTCCCATTTGGATATTCCACCTTTACTTGAAGTTGCATCAACTGAAAATAAACTTTTGACTGAAAAGAACCAATTAACAACATAAAAGATTGTTCTTTCTCATTTATTTCATACTATTGATCCCTGTAATTTGGTTCACATATCTCTCAAGCAATCTGCATTTATCAATGACCAGCAGGAGATCTTTTACTTCCAACTTCTTTTTCCAACATGAAGAAGACTGTTAATGAAAGTAAATTATACGTATTTTGCTGCCTGGTACTCGTCCAGATGGTGTTTTTTCTTTCAAGATAAGGCTGTGAAAGTGCAGAGTGAAAAGATTTCCCAATTAAATCAGGTTAATTAGACCTCTTAGTACACATTGAAACTTCCACTCGAGTACAAAACTGATCCATGCCCTCTAAAATTGAGTTATCAGAGCTTTATACCTCCAAATGCATCTACCATATGAGGAAAAAAATAAACTCAAAACAGCGTTGTGCTTCATCTGCAATGGTTTAAGTTTATTGGCTCAATCATGGCATTTCATGTACCAAATTTCCTTGCCAAAAGTTGTCAGAATACACAAACTGAAAACTTAGAGATTTGGGAAATTATTTTAATATATGTCTAACTGAATAATCTTAAGACATGACCGAAATATCAAGTGCTAAATGCATTCAGTTTGTTAATAGATTCCATCACCATTATTATTATTTTCTTGTGTTTAACCGGTGCACTAGTTAAGTTTGCTCTAGATTATATCATTTATTGAAAATTGGTGTCCACTTATTTCAGCATGTGGTTTCTCATTCTGCTTATGAGGAAGGTCAATAGCAAATTATGGAAATACAGAAAAGAATAGAGATGAAATCGATAAGCATAAATGATTCCAGGAGCAAGCTTGAAAATCTGAAGCTCGAAATATGGAACAAGAATGTATCAAGAGTTTACCCCCTTTTCTTTGGGACCATTTATGAGCTCTGGCGATGCATTGAATGGATGCAAGAATGCCTTCAAGAACAAGAAAAATTGATTGCTCATGAACAATCTGCTCGACAAAAGCTTTCTGAGCTTTAAGCTTTAATGGAATCTGAAAAAAGTCAGGGATCTGTTTTTAAAGCATTATTGCTAGCTAAGAGGCAAATCTTATAGAGTATGGGTGATTTGGATGCTATAGATGGTTAGTGTTTTTGTTTCATGTTTAACTACTAGTTGATACTCCTTCAATTTCATACGTTTTCTTTCATATGCAGGTTAAGTTAATGAAATTATGGGGTAAGCTTCTGTATTAGATTTTAGTGTCAATGAGTAAACATATGAAGCTGGAATGTGATTGGCTAGGGGATGGGGGCAGTTTTCTTGATAGTTTTTTGTCCATCATTTTCTTGGAAATCTAGTTTCCCGTATCGTCATTGATAATATATTAATTGCATATAGTGCTCAATCTGCTTTGATTCACCTCATCTTCTTTTTCCAGCAAAGTATGCTATTGCCATATCAACTGCTTGTCCTAGACTAGACTACATTGTAGTCGAGACTACAACAGCACGCCAGAAGGAGTCCCACGCCTTTTTGATTTAATAAAAGTTCAATATGAGAGAATAAAACTTGAATTTTTTTTTTGCAGCACTTGGAAATACAGTCGTCGCCAAGGATATTGATCAGGTGAGGGGTTGAATAACTTTTTCAATCCTTTTTCATAAAAGGGACATTGTTTTGTGAGGATATCTCTAGTCAATGATTCTCTATTGTCTGTAAACAACTTAGCAACAAAAAACAATAATTTTTTCCCCGAATTCTGTGATGACAGTCAAAAACAGATTAACATGGTAAGTATGATATGAAATTTCAAAACTGTCACAGAGATATCTACATCATGTTCACATATTATCCATGTAGTTCCACAAATCATCAGAAATTAGTGAACCAAGCTCGCTACATGCATTGCCTATGGAGGAGACAAAGAATGTCGGCTAGTTGTAACACTTGATGGAGCCCTTTTTGAAAAACCTGGGAGATGAGTGGTGGTGGGGGTAGTGGGCAGATTAGAACATCTATCTAAGTTGCAAGTGTTTCTCCAGAAGCCGTGTCAAATGCAGAGAAGGAGCTTTCCACATTGGTTGAAAGTTTGGAGAACATATATTGAAAAGTTACTGACGCTGTGAAGTGTTACCAGACCTCAGAGAAGGTCGTTTCCGAACTTGAGATGGAATTAGCAAAATGCCTCAAGGAGGTCTAAGATGCCCCTGAAGTTTTGTTAATTTTGTTGTGGTTATCATTATATATATATATATATATATATATATATATATATATATATATATATAGTTCTATTCTTTGCTCCGGAAGAGCTTTTTTCAGCAAGTTTGCAAGAAAAATATGACAGCGAAAGAGCAGGAGACAAGGCAAGAAAGCAACAAATAGTAATATACATTGAAGAATAAGTCAATGTGCAACTACTACATAATACAACTAATACTGAGAACAAAGAGTAGGTGGCTAGCCCCCTAGCTCTCCCACATAAGGTGCAACTATACTCAGCAATCTATTACCCTTTTATCCTAATCCTTGACCTTTGTACCTTCCTTTCTAGGGTCATGACATCTGTATGCTGAAGTTGTGCCATGTGGTGTGTTGTATTTCAGGTGTTTTTATGATCCTCACAAATGTAGAGACACGGTCCCTAGCAGAGTTCTTCTCGTCCAAGTTCAAAATAATGTATAACTGTAAAGTTGTCTTGTCAGCTAATTGGTGAGAAGGACAACGTACATCAGCAATAGGAATGGTAGTGGTTGTTTGTTCAGTCATCAGTGGTCAATAACTTGATTGATATATTCAACAAAAACAAACAACAATTATTCATTTATTCAAATAGAGCGATTAAATCTTTTCAAGAACTCAAGCATTAAGAACACACTCTGCAAGGGACCTGATAGACTGAAGAAGAGCAATCTTGAAGTGCATGTATTTTGGATGCTTGTATGTGCTGAAAATGTAGGATTCGTTTCACATTCATATAGAAACGTATCAAAGTCTTAAGTCTCTTGTGTGTATTGATTGTAAGAACACGGTAAGAGTTAATTGTGTGTCTTATGTATTGAAGTCTATATTGATTAGAGATAATATAGTGGGCAATGGAGGCATTGCTTTGGGTCACTAAGTAATAGAGTTATTACTTAGTGTGAGATTAAGGGTGTGTTTGGTATGAAGGAACAATTTTCTCATATTTGGTTGGGTCAAATGTTTTCCAAATCAACTCATTTTCTCAAAAGGACAATGACTTCCCTTCAAACGTAAGGAAAACATTTTCTAAAACTCTCTTCCAACCTCCCTCTTACCCACCCCTCTACCAGCCCCCACCCACCCACCCCTACCAGCCCCCAATCCACCCCTTACCAGCCCTCCTACCCCTAAAAAAAATTTAAGATTATTTTTTAAAAATTATTTTCAACTTCAAAATTTCATTTTTTAACCCATATTCTCGACCCACCCCCCACCCACCCACTACCAGCCCTCCCCCCTAGCCCCCCCCCCCCCAAAAAAAAAAAAATTAAGTTTGTTTTTAAAAAATATTTTAAACTTTAAAATTTCATTTTTTTCACCCCTACCCTCGACCCCCCCCCCCCACCCCACTAGCCCCCTACCAGACCCCCCCCCCTTAAATTTTTTTTTTAAAAAAAAAAAATCAACTTCAAATTTTAATTTTTTCACCACTACCCTTGAACCCCCCCGCCACCCCCACCACGAAAAAAAATTTAAGTTTGTTTTTTTAAAAAAATAATTCAACTTCAAAAATTATTTTCTACTCTAGTAAAAAATAAAAGATATTTCTCAAAAACATTTTTCATTCAAAAATCAAACACTAAAATATTTTTCTTAAAAATATTTTCTACTCCAACCAAACATGAAAAAATAAGTCAAATATTTACTTGTTTTCCAGGAAAACATTTTCCTTCGTACCAAACATACCCTAAGAGTTTAGTCTCATTGTTGTATTTGGAGCTTGTATTCACTGCATTTGAAAATCTTGTGTGACAAACCGTGGTTTTACTCCATTGAGCAATGAGCTTTTCAGGTAAAACTCCTCGTTCTCATGTCGATTGTGTTAATCTCTTACTGCATTCTCTTCGTACGTTTGACCCGGAATTATATCACACTGGCGAACGCATACATTTCAACAATTGGTATCTGTGCAGTACTTTCTACTCGACTAACATCAAGAAAGGATGTTGCAAGCATGGCGGCTCCACCAAGCTTAGAAGAAGGTCAATCTAGCACACGTCCCCCTCGATCCGATGGTCAGTATTATGGATGGTGGAAGACGAGAATGCATGATAAATTCTGGAAGAAGACAATGAACTATGGGACGTTGTGCTTGATGGTCCTTATGTTCCTACCAAGGACGTGAAGGAAGGAGATCTGACTCGAGTAGTCCCCAAGTCTCGAAGAGAGTATGATGAATCAAATAGAAAGAAAATTGAAAAAAATTACAAAGCAAAAAAGTTGTTGGTATGTGGAATAGGAGCGAATGAATACAACAGAATCGTATGCGCATGCGAGACAACCAAGGAAATCTGGGACTGCGTGAAGGCAGCACATGAAGGAATTATTCAAGTTAAGGAGTCCAAGGTGGACATGCTAACTACTCAAGATGAGAATTTTAGTATGAAGGAAGGTGAAACTATTTATGAGATACATTCCAGATACACCTCCATTACTAACGAACTTCAATGTCTTGGTAAGCCTATTCATCCAAGCAAGCAAGTTCGAAAAATTCTTCGAGTTCTTCCCAAATCCTGGGAAAGCAAAGTGAATGACATCACTGAAGCTAGGGATCTGAAGACCCTCACCATGGATGAGCTAATCGGAAATTGCAGACCTACGAGCTGAACAAAGAGCAAGATTTATCCAAGAAGGATGGAAAGAGAGAAGAATTTGTTGCGCTGAAGGCATCTCCAAATGATGCTTCTAAAGACGATCATGAGATGGCCTAATTGACTAGGAAGGTTTCATAAGACAGTCAAGAAATATGGAAGTTTCGGAGAAAGGGGAACTCCAACAGGACAGCAAATGCAAATGATCTCTGTCACAATGCAGAAAGCCGGGACATTTTATGAGAAATTGCCCAACGTAGGGACCAGGTCTCTGACCATGCTACGCGAAAGGCAAGTGCTGACCAGGAGGTGAAGAAAGTCTTTGTTGTATGGGGAAATGCATCTAGTAACTCTAAGGAATCGTAACATCATGAAGATGTCTCCATCATAACAGTCAAGGATGCTGAGAATATCTTCAACTCCATCTTCTCATTGATGGCAACGATAGATGATGAAGATGATAAGGACGAGGTAACACTTCTTGACCTTTAAGTGACATAGACACTTCCTCCATTAAAAGGTTAAGGAAACTCACTACTGTGTTAATCGGCTCTATTGATGAATTAACAAAAGAAAAGAATGCCCTTACTGAGAAACCTGGAATTTTGTCAAGATGAAAAGGTAGCTCTCGTTCCTCAAATGTATGAAATGAATGATAGATTGATTACTCTAGAAACTGAGTGTTTGCAACTTAAAGAAAACCCAAAAACATCTAAAAATATAAAAAGGAAGCTTAGTGGTTTTGAGCTAGATCTTGAAGAAAATTTAATAACTTCTGAGTTAAAACTAGTTGCTGCTCTTGAAAGAAACTCTCAGCTAGAAAGAGATTTAAGTCAAGCTACGGATGAGTTAAACCAGTCTTTGAAGTGGACTAATTCTTCAAAGATTCTTACAAACCTGGCTAATTAGGAATACAACAGTGGTAAGGGTTTCGGATGTCGGAAGATAAAGCCTCCCTATAACCCTCATAGCAGGTATGTGTCTATGTCTGTATCTAATAACTTGTTATGTACTCACTTTGGTAGAAATAGTCACCTGAAAAGAAACTATGAGTCCTGGAGAAAAGCCAAAGAAAACCAAGTTGATTTCTCTAAATCTGAGAAAAGGAAAGAACCTGGTCCCAAGAATCGTTTCCGTAAGAAAACGCTGCCTCCTTGAACCAGAAGGTTTCTTATCAAACCCCTTGATAGTTTTTGAGAACTCATCTTAAGTAGGTTCTTAAATCTAACAAATGACTCTTCAGATAAAGGTTTCCCAAGCAACTACTAGTTTAGGAACAAATAAGATTTGAGTACTTTGATGGACTGATCACTAAAATTGTTAACAAGCTTAGCGGTTTGCGTCATGGCATGGTAAACTTCTGTCATATTGAGGAAAACTAAATCTCATTAAGCATGTTTTACATGTTACGCCAATGTACACCGTGAAAACTATGGATTCTTTAAAGGGAACCATCTAACTCATTAAGAAACACTTGGCAAGGTAATTTGAGGTTTCATAAACTAAAAAGGGCAAGTACCATTGGAGCTCATCAAAAAACTTGTGCAAACCTAAAAAGAAAGGTGGTATTGGTATTGAAGTATTACAATAACATAAGTGATACATTCGCCACTAAAAGATGGTGGAACTTGAGGACTAAACGTTTCATCTATGTCGTTTTTAACAAGTTACAAACTACAACAGGGTACATATAATGTCTAGGAAAGGGGGAGATGGACAATCTCGTGATTGAAGGAAGTTGAAGAGTATCAAATATCAGATTTTGCTAGAATGATTGAATGGGTAATGAATCTATTCTATCTTAGTTACCTCAGCTCCGATCCAAAGTCCAATATCATCATAAAAGTTAGTGACTTCATTGAAGGAAAGAGTAGAAAGATGGAGAAATTGAATATCATCCTGCCAGAAAGTACTATTAATGTCATCATTTAAGCGAACATAACAAAAGACGTCTAATAAATTCTATAGGCAATACTTTTTTGATAAGAATGTGTGACAAATCACCACGACTCCCTACCCTGGAATGAGCTTTATAAACCAAATGTAGAATAGCAAAATTTCATTGAATATTAGTATTACTCTCTAAAGATTATTAAAAAAGAAATTCCCTTCTAATGAAAATCTGACTAAATTTGGTAAACAAGTGTTAACTATGTGTAAATGTTACGAATCAATGCACTATGTAGAGTCAGTGGAGGATTAAACCTCTCAATGGGATACACAACTTTCAACTACACAACTTTTATCATGGTCAACTTGGAGATATATAGAAAAATACATGTCTTATACATATGAAGACCAAAGAAAATATTGGGGAAAAGATGAAACATCAATTTTTTGAAATTTAAATAGAGCAATTGATAATTCAATTTGCCAATGCACTCATCACAATCAATATAGAAATAGAAAATTCCTTACATGTACTAGTAAGGCTGATATATTTGGATTAACCAGAGATAATGTTGACATTTGTTGAAGTTTAAAGTTCAATAATATTTAACATATATGCTTGTCAAAAGAGATAACAAAAATGATGAACTCGCAGTCACAATTGCCATAACATCCATGGAATCATATCACAGTATAAGGAGCGGCTAACCAAATTATGAATAACTTAGCTAAAGAGAAGTTGATTCAAAGCTTTTAATCTTGATTGCAGCTCATTTGTTTGACTGCATGAACTTTCACCTTATTGGTGTCAACTTTCTAATCATGCTCTAGGGAAATCTTAATAGTTCATTGCTATGAAACTAGAAGAGACCCAAAACAAATAAATAAGAATACAAACTATTTGTTGTCAATGACCATATCTTGGAGATAGGTCATTCCAATACCGGCATCATCTTAATTAAAATTGGACGATATTTTGTACAACAACTTCATATTTTTAGTTAAGCACAATATTTGTACAAATAACTTTTATATTTTAGTCAAGCACATGACGCAAAAAAAACAAATAAGGAAAATAACCGAATTAAATGTTATCAATGACCATATCTTGAGCTTCATCGCCATCTCCGCCATCTCTAGCTTCGGATACATTGCCATCTCTAACTTTTGATACATCGTCATCTTTGGCTTCGGATTCATCACCATCTCTAGCTTCAGATACATCATCATCTCTAGCTTCGAATTCATCACCATTTCTAGCTTCGGATACATCGTCATTTCCAGAAGCTTCCAGTGCATCACCATTTCCAGCTTCAGACCCAGCTTCGAATACATCGGAAAGTCTATGCACTCCAAATTCTATCAACCTATCATCAGAAAGTCCATTCATTTCTGTTATCGATACTTCTAGATTTGTAGTTTCTGCTATAATGGCAACATGAAAAATAAACAACACTCTATCTTCCTCCATATCACCGCCACCATCATCACCTATTTCATCACTTACTTCATCTTCCTCCTCACATTGTTCGTCCACTGGCATCTTAAACCTACAAATCGGACAGGATCCATTGATCCCCAGCCACTTGTTAATACAAATCGAATGAAAATGATGTTTACAAGGCATCTTCTTAGCTTCCTCGCCAATTCCAAAATTGGACAAACAAATAGAGCAATCAATCCCTTCACCTAAAATCTTAACCATCGGTATTGCTTCAATTGAAGCGATTGATGCAGGTAATTGCCCTTCCAAAATAGGTTCTGCATTGATAGGATGACGTTCGAAGAAGGAGATTGAGTTATTTGTTGCGTCCACCACTGCTACAATATTACGTTCATCTTCCGATGGTGGAATAGATCGGGCGAATCGAAGTATATGAGTATAAATCATTGATTTGGCTTCAGTTTGGGTTAGGCCTTCGAGAGATGGAATTAACACCGATGTCACCTCCATATCTGAACCTATAGTTTACTGAATGTTGACAAGTGAGGCAGAGGACATTTTTTACTGAAGAGGATGGTGCTTGATTTATAGGGTTTATTGTTGACTTTGTGAGGAAGTTTCTCGAGCTTGGTAAGGCCCATATATAGGCTCAATTTGGTCGTATTTGCACTGCAGGTTCACTTAAGGGGTAAATGCATAAAAATCTACACTTGATTTGGTCTCTT
Source organism: Solanum sitiens (assembly GCA_016801875.1). Taxonomy (NCBI): domain Eukaryota; kingdom Viridiplantae; phylum Streptophyta; class Magnoliopsida; order Solanales; family Solanaceae; genus Solanum; species Solanum sitiens. Next base: position 236,591 of record JABWTJ010000051.1, on the reverse strand, counting down.
ATTTAGTATTTTCTATATCTGCACTAATATAAAAATAATCACCTAATATATTTATGTTATATTTTAAAAAGGAAAAGAAAAACAAAAGAGGAAAAGAACAATTAATAGAAGAAGACTAAAAAAAGAAAACAGAAGAAATACTTATCACCTATACGCTCCACGTGACTTCACTAAAAATCTACACTTGATCTGATCTCTTATGCTTTGGTGAGGTCACGATGAAGTCAAATAATAAAAGACTTCCATGGTATCTCAAGTAGGACAATCAAAATAAATCCAAATACAGACAACCTGCTTAATCAGTCCAAAATTTAATGAATTGGGCTAAAAAATGATGCTTTGGTGAATTGCTCATAAACCTTGAAACAACACCAATAGAGTATGAAATATATGGACGAGTATGAGCCAAATAAATCAAACCTCCAACTAGACTACTTTTAATCCTTTCTCATTTATATTCATGGGTGTTGTGGCAGATTTACAATTGACAAGTCCAATTCTTTTAAGAAGATCTTATGCATATTTCTTTTGAGAACAAATACTTTACCTTCTCATTGTTTCACCTCAAGCCCAAGGAAGTAACGCAACAGACCCAAATCAATCATCTCAAATTTACTCATTATTCTACATTTAAATTCAGCTACAATAGAGTGAGATGAACTTATATAATTATATCATCAACATAGAGGCATACAACAAGAAGAATTTTTAATTGAAGGATGCTGCTTGATTTTATAGGGTTTATTGTTAGCTTTGTGAGGAAGTTTCTAGAGCTTGGGACTTGCCCACATTAAGGCTCGATTTGGTCGTATTTGCATTGCAGGTTCATTTATGGGGTAAATGTGTTTTCAAGAGTCTCTTGTTTTAAAGTAGGTTGTATTGATAACTGTGTGCAGATCATCCTACATTTGGGGGGGAGAGGGGAGGGAGGGTTGATTAATTTGACCGCATGTTTATTTACGTTGATGTGCACCTAAAATAATTACTTGAAATGCCCATAACATCCTTTTTCGATCAGACGTCATCCTAACGACAACGACATCGTGATGTAAACTCTAATTTGTTAGTGAAGTCACATGGAGTATGCAAATAATAAGTGTTCTTCCATTTTTGCAAAATATTTATCAGTTAATGTTTATTTACTTTGATGTCCACACTAAATAATTACCTAAATGTCCATCCTTTTTTTATCTAAGGTCATCATTACAGAAGCGTGACGTGTGTTTTAATTTGTTAGTGAAAGTCACGTGGAGCGTGAGTATGTTTATTTGCTTTGATGCTCATTCAAAATAATTACTTGAAATTTTCAAATTATCTTGATCCAATTTAAATTATTTTCAGCCCAATTCATTAAATTTTGGACTAATTAAGCAGATTATCTATATTTAGTCTCATTTTGACAGTCCTACTTAAAACACCACAACACTCTTTTTCAATCGAAGTCATTGTGACCCCACCAAGGCACATATGCCATGATTTTTTTAGTGAAGTCACGTGCAGAGTATAGATAATAAGAGTTTCTTGCGTTTTTTTTTTTGGTCTTCTTCTATTAATTATCCTTTTCCTCTTTCTTTTTCTTTTTTTTGTTAAATATAAAAATAAATATATTAGGTGATTATTTTTAGACAAGTAAAAATATAGAAATATTAAATAGTAATAAACAAAAATACCAAATTATTTGTTTTCAAATTATCTTCTTTTTTATTCAGTCAAGTTGTCTAGATTTTATTTAGTTGATTTAGCAAATTTAAGTATTAATTGAATTTAATATCATATCATATATTATTATTAAAAGTGGAAAGCTTAACCTCAAAGTTGGATTACCATTTTGTCATTCACTTAAATATTATTTCTACAAATAATCAATTTTAAAGTATTCAATTGAGTTCTAAACTATGTAATAAAGACATAATGGAAGATAAGAAGTCATTCAAATGAATGAAATAAGTTATGGTAATTTGCTAGGTGGAAGTACAAGCATTTCAAATGAAAAATTCTAAAAAAGACGAATATATATTACAATCCCTAACAATTCAGATTTCTTCACCCCGCACGTGTATGTTTTCTTTTTCACGTATTCTTTTACGGACAAAGATGTAGTTGAATTTGGTTTTGACAACATAAGGCTCTCATCTTGTTCTTGTTTACATAAAGTTCTTATCGTATGTTCTTTCAAGTATATTGTTTTCCGTTTAGCGTCTTAATTGATTATTTTATCATATAAATCATGCTCAATTCTTTAATTGATGTCTAAGGATTTGATATCTCACATGAAAAAAAACTACTGAAATTTTCTTGTAACAACTTATGAGGTAACTTTTAAATCTTAGGGATAAAGAAGATGTGATGCTTTTGCAGGCAGTTGAATAGAACCTTTTTTGAATTGTGCCATGCCGCCAACACAAATGAGGTTCTGCTATATGTCTTTCTAACATGGTTTTTTTCATGGGAAGACTCTTGGGTAGGAGAGATAACAACTTCACGAAACAAATTTTAATCTTGTATAGTTGTTCAAATCATTCTCATAGTAGCCTATGTAATAACAAACTTCTTACCATGTAAATTGTGGGTTTTGTTACATATTTCTTGAACAATTGGAGTCAATCTATCTTGGATTATATTATACTAAAAATGGGAAGTTCTTAAAACCATTCCTCTCTTAGTTCTTTTTTTAAATGAATGTTTGGCATCAAGTTTAGTTTTTATACCAAGAGTATGTAGATTTGCCAAATATTACTGTCATATGAAAATCATGTATAATTGAATGATTGTCTTTGTTCCCTTTATAGTATAACCAAAAAATAGTTTTAGTTGTGTACGTATATTTGATGATTTGTAAAGTCAAGAGTATTAGAGCTATGAGACAAAATATTTGTATTTTCCGAATTACTTGATTTACAAATTATTATTTTGCATATAAATAAACAAAAATTATCTCAACCAAATTTACAAATAAAGAAAAAGACCAAAGTTATGGTTTGTATGACTATTAATAGTTGGAGATCAACTTTGTTGCTTCTATTTTTTATGACAACTATTGGATTTGGTTTCTTTGTTTGCCAAATAAATATTTAGTGTTTATCTTCATTATTTTTAGCAACTCGAATTTATTCCTTCAACAATTAAAAAAAATTGATAATGTTTTTGCGATTTTTAAGAAGTTTGCATTCCTTCATAAGAGTAAAATACGCTTAAAAATGGAAAGAATGACAAAAGATAAATATTATTTTACCCCTACATCAAATACTATTTTACCCCTACATCAAATTAAAATGTTTAACTATTTAATATTTATTTATTAAATAGTAACTCATGATATTAGTGATGAATCAACTACCTTAATGTCTCTCGAATATTTTTGTATTAATTTCATGTTGGAGTAAATTCATGATTTCTTTGTTCTTTTCATATTCCAATTGGAAATATGAATGATTGTGTTTACCCTTCCAAAAAAAGTGTGTGTGTTTGTGTTAATGTAAAGTATATAACATAAATTGTATTTCCTCCAACTCTCCTTCTTATGTAAATATAATAACTTCCACTAATTATGTTCATTATGGTGTTTACTCCTACCTTTCATCCATGATCTCAAATGGGTTAATGTCATATACATGAGTCATAGCAATTCTTTTTGTTCCTCAATCATATCCTATAAATAGTGATATTTGACACAACATTGTGCACACTCGAAATATTGGAAAGAACAAATAACTCTTTATTCTCTCTTCTCTTTATCTCTTTTTATTTGTTTAGCGTTTAAATTTCGTGTTTGTTTATTATTGAAAAGTTACACATATTTGTTGCTATGTCATTTGCATGACAAAATTTATATGAAGTATTTTGGGATGAATTTTGTGTGTGCGTGTGTGTTGCGCGTGCATGTGTGTGTTATTCAATTATAACTGGACATGATCTTAAAATTTTCAATATAACCTTGCTAAATCTTTCTATTGAAGCTTTAAACGCTTCTCCAAATACCTTCTGACTAAAAAAAAGAAAAGGAAACACACATCAATATTCTCTTTGCAAAAACTAAAGAAGAAATAATTTCTTTCATGCATATATGTTTTGTTGACCTAATTTAAACATATATGATGAGGAGTGGTTGAATTGGTGGTGTTGCTAAAGGAGGAGTTTTTTCTGAAGCTTGTTAAAAGAAGGTACAAATTAAATAATTTTAAAATTAGAAACAGCTTAAATGAAAATATCAAAATAGGGGCCTCATGAAACTTTTACATATTTGCCCCTTAAATTGACTTACACTGACTACACAATACAAATACGAACTAATCGAGCCTCAATATGGGGCTTCGTCCAAGTTATAGAACATTCCGCACATAGGTAAAAATACAGCCTACAAAAATGGTGCCTCGTGAAACTTCTACACATTTGCCCTTTAAATGGACCTACGTGATGCAAATACCCCAACTAATCAAGCCTTAGTGTGAGGCCAGGTCTAAGCTCTAGATCTGTCTACATATATACAGCTAACAATACAACCTATTAAACATGTGCCTCAAGAATCATTTCCATATTTGCCCCTTAAATGGATCATCTTGCAAATGTGAACTAATAAAGCCTGAATATAGGACCATCCGAACATAGTTAACAATATAATCTACTACAAAACAAGAGACTCATAAAAATTTTACTTATTTACCCCTCCTTAAATGAACCTTGGGCAAATACGACCAAATCGAGCCTCGATGTGGGCACCAGCCCAAGCTCCAGAAACTTCCTAACAAATACATCCTATAAATCAAACACCATCCTTCAATTAAAAAAATGTCTTATGTCTCTCTCATCAATGTTCTAGTAAACTATAGGTACATATATGGAGGTTACAAACCGGAGTTAATTCCATCTCTCGTAGGCTAACCCCAACTAAAGTCATATCAATGATTTTTACTCATATTTTCAATTCGCCATTTCTATTCCACCACCAGAAGATATGCGTAATATTGTGGCAGTGGTGGACGCAACGAATACCCCAATCTCCTTTCCCGAAGGTCGTCCTATCAATGCAGAACCTATTTTGGGAGGGCTATTACTTGTATGCATCGCTTCTCTTGAAGCGATACTGATGGTTAAGTTTTTCGGTGAAGGGATTGATTGCTTTATTTGTTTATCGAATTTTTAAATTGGAGAGAAAGCTAAGGAGATGCCTTGTAAACATCATTTTATTATTTGTACAATAGGTGGTTGAGGATCAATGGATCGTGTCTGATTTGTAGGTATAAAATGCCAGTGAATGAACAATGTGAGAAGAAAGTTGAAGAAAATGGTGAAGATGAAAGAGATGATGATAGTAGAGTGATATGGGGGAAGATAGAGTGATTTTTATTTTTTGTGTTATCATTACACCAAAAAATATACACCAGCCCAATACCAGTAACAAGAATCAATAGTCATTCTGATGATATGTTGATGGAAGTAAGAGTGCAAAGACATTCTGATGTATCCGAAGCTGAAGCTGGAGATGGAGATGTATCTGAAGCTATTGGAAATGGCGATGTATCCAAAGCTGGAAATGACGATGTACTTGAAGCTGGAAATGAGGATGTATCCGAAACTAGAAATGGCGATAAATTCTAAGCTAGAGACGACGATGTATCCGAAGCCGGAAATGGCGATGTATCTGAAACTAGTGATGGCGGAGATGGCGATGAATCCAAAGCTCAAGATATAATCATTCATAACAATTAATTTGGTTATTTTCCTTTCTTTTTTTTGGCGTCTTCGGAGAGTTTTATGCGTTACCCACTTATATTCTTAACTAGTATCTTGTATCTGCTAAAATTCTCAAAGGCTTCCAATTTGTATTTTAGGAAATACACCCAGCTCATCATGAGCTGAAATCATGTGATTAGGGAAAAATATCGACTTCCACCCTCGACTATTTCCATGAAATGCACCTTTGCCTCATCCTCTTTCTGTTGTTGCCTTGTCATGATCTGTTGAATTGGGTGCCTCCACCTTAGATTAAAATGTTTTTCTTTCTGCTTTTCCGATGACATGTTTTGCCTCATTGGCTTATAAAGAACCCATCAATTCATCGAATGAAAATTTTGACAAATCTTTGGACTCCTCAATTGCACCCACAACATGATCAAACTTAGGAGTTAAACTCCTTACAAAAATTCAACAACAATTTGATCAGTTATTTGGTCTCTATGTGACCTCATTTGACTAATAATAGCCATTGCTCTAGACAAAAGTTCTTGCACATGTTCATCACCTTTCATGATTGAAGTTTTAAACTCATGCCGAAGAGTTTGAAGTTTTACAACTACTACCTTTAATGAGCCTTGAAATTCTGTTTTCAAAATTCTCCAGGCTTGCCTTTAAGTGGTGGCTGCTGCAATTCGGGAAAACACCATCCCATGGATTTCCTGTTGAAGGAAGAACAATGCCTTTGTGTCCTTTCTCTTTCCCTTCAGCTGTTGCTTTCATTCGGACCAGCAAATCCAGTCTCTATCAAGTCCCAAAGATCTTGAGGCTTAAATAAAGTCTTCATCTTAATGCTCCAGAACCGATAGTTTTGTCCCATAAAATGGGGATGGCTGGCTGAGCTATGTTCATGGAACTTCCATTGGAAGCCATGGTGTTTTTTCTGTTACTAGGTAGTATGAAGCTAAGCTTTGCTCTGATACAACAAATGTTAGAGAACATAGATCTTAAGCTCACTCAAGAACAAAATATTTGAAAGGAAGGAATTAACTAGCAGGAAAGTTGAAGAGGAAATATAACAATGTCTGATAGGCAGAAAGATTGCTGGAAGTGTACGCTGTTGGAAGTTTAGGCTGCTTTTCTGATTCTATTCAACAGCAATGATGCCTTTTAAATAGGCTTACAACTCAACTTAAATACAGAATTAAAAGGGCACCAACTCAATAGTGCATTCAACTAAAAATAAGAAACTTAAGGACCAAATAACAACTATCCTAGACTAAGTCAAAGTGCAGTAAAATACTAAAAGAAAGCTGCAGTTACTTTCCTCTTCTTTCATTTGAATCATTTATTTAACAGTGATATGTGTCTACCACACATCCCCAGTTTTACTACCTTTTGTCGTTGAACCAAAGCCATGAGAGCAAGGATTTATATCAACTATGATAAGATCAACATATGTGCATCCATCACAAAGTTATCAACAAAATATCCTGGCTGCTCTATAATATGTGTAACTCATTTCTAGCAGTAATAACACTTCTCAGTGTGTAGATGAAAATCTACTCGAGTAATAGAAGAGAAAAGCTTTCTTAAAAGAAGACAAGTTAAAAGTTGAGTTAGGACCTGATACATTTCTTTGAACTTCAACGATATGGTATTAAAGCCTTCCATAAACTCATCCAACCTGAATTTTAGTTACAAATGTTATAAGCTAATGAAGTATCACTGAGACATGTGAAGATTGAAATGGACATTCTAATTATAAACATGACTTGCCTTCTCTTTCTCCACACATCATATTGCTTTTTTATATCATCATGCTCTTGGGTAACAAAATCAAGTTCTTGGACTCTCTCATTGTACACAGATACTTTGTTCCGATACCTGGTGACAGTGGACATTATTAGTATATCAAGAGAAACTGTAATCCTACAAGTTTTCACTGCATATAAATGTTGACTGGGGCATACTCAGAGATCGAGTCAAGATTTGGATTCATCTCTTTTAGTTGAGCTTCTAGAATTGCAACCATCTCCAAATTTCTATTAAGGTCATAAGTCTCGCCAAGAGTGCCCTCCCTAAAAGTTGTTTGAAGCTTTTCGTGATCCACCGAGTCCTTTTGAATCCTATACCAAGAGGAACAAATATGTGTATTGACAATAATATCAACGGCGGATATGAGTGTATGTATATAAGATAGATAGATAGATACATGAAAGCTATGGCATCCCAGAAAATGGTAAGAAGTCAGCATTTGAAAGAAATCCAGCTTACCGCTCAATATGCTTTGAAAGAGCAATAAGCAAATCATCAAGCTTTTTCTTATATCCTTTGCCTTTGAGCTCCAAGTCTTTATAGGTCTTTCTTCATATCTTGTAAGTTGTAATCAGCATCCACCTGTAGCTCTAATTGAACTGAATTAGAAACTCATTTCACATAGAAGCAAGAAAGCTTCATAGAGACTGGCACAAAACCTCTGAAGAATGCAATTGATCCACAGTCTTCTTCGAAGTTACATACTAGCAATTGATCCACAGTCTTCTTCAAAGTTACATACTCATTTTTAGCATCATTCAGAGAAGCAGAGTGCTGATCAAAGAGCTAGAGAATTATGAAAGACATCAAGAAAACAAAAGGAGTTATAGACAACTTTAATGCAACATTCATAATCATAAAATGCCGAAAGTAAATGGAGATATTATCTAACCTCATGTATCTTATTATAGTCCTCTTTGACAACAAATGATTTCTGTTCGATCTCTTTGAAGGTACAAAGCAATTTTTCTTTCTCGGCAGCCAGACTTTCCTTCTCTTTCTTTGATTCCTCAATCCCTTTTGTGAGTTTCTTTATCATTTTCTGTCCTGGTGAAGGAAGGCTAAATAAAAGCAGCATGAATGGTGTAATTAAATACGCAATTCAACATGGACAAGGTCCACTTACAAATTGATTTTTGGTGACCTTTGTCTTTTGATTTTTCAAACGCTCACCACCGGCATTCTCTATTTTTTTCTGAAGTTCTGTCGCCTGAAGTAATTAAATACTTGCTTAAAGCAGCTTTTACCACTTGCCATGCTTTAGGGAATTACAGAAGTGTCTTGCAAAATGTGCAAATAAAGCAATACTTTATCTTCTCTTTTAATTGTTGTGAACTTTGTGTATGCCTGTTCATTTCCTTTTTTTCAGAAGTCATTATTTTCTTGAGTTACTTCAATCTACAGACTTCATCCAGTTGATTTTTAAAATCATTAAGTTGGGACTTTACACTGTCAATTTGTCCCAAGGAAACAAAGTTCAGTTATCTTTAGATGCAAAAGCGAAATATGTTTTGAGCCAAGGGTCTATCGAAAACAACCTCTCTACCCAACAAAGGTAGAGGCAAGGTTTGTGTACATCCTACCCTCTTCAACCCACTCTGGTATTATAATGGGTATGTTGTTGCTAGATGTTGGATCAAAAAACTTGGTGCACTCTGGTATTATAATGGGTATGTTGTTCTGGATAGGTAATATAACGTTAAGTATATAGGACTGTGTACACACTACCCTCTCACGACCCTCACTGTGTGGGACTACACTAGATATGTTGTTGTCGCCTCTTGCATATAGGTTTGTCTTTATTTTTGCTAGAGTTGCACTTTTAGCCGTAGTAGTGTTCCTAAATTCAAACATTTTCTTCCTGTCTAAATTATTGCCTAAATAAAAATACAGAAAGAAAAAAATAGATAGTACAAAACTAAAGGACATGGGAATAATTGTTAAAAGAAATTAATATTACAAAGTATATAATGTCTATTAACTTTTAATATAAGCAACGAACATCCAAGAAATAACTTATGCATGACCAAACTTTGCATAACTAATAAATGCATTAGTAATTCTTGCATAGTTCTAGCCAATTACCAAACAACCCCAGAGGATTCGACATTAAATCACATTGCATATTCATGCCAAAAGTTTTAATCTTGATTGATGAACAATGATTACAGATTCAGGACAAGGTTGCCAGGGTTTTATATTCAACCATCACAACAAAATGTGACAGACCACATGACAGTTCAAAAAGTAGCAACACTCTGGCAACAATAAAAGAGTTTACCATAAAGGTTGAGAACTTGCTGCTTAAATGATTCTGCAATCTTCTCAACATATTTGTTGGTTCCAATAATATCTTCTAGATACTCCAGAAAGCCTTCATCATGGGTTACTTGCGCTTTTGGCTTCATCAACGATATTTGCTCAACTCCCCCTGAAAAATCCAACCACTTCAACCCCATAACAGAACAATATTATCAAGCAAGTGATATAAACCGGTTATTATCCAAGTCAACCCCTTTCCCCATCAGTTTCATGGTGACCTCTGTAAAGTTACTTGGCTGTCATTGACGAAGTACTTAAGAGGAATTATCTCGGAGTGCCACACATGTGATCACAAAATCACTTCCAGGAACAGCTTTGTATGTCTCACCGTCCTTGAATAAAAGAAGAAACACTTAATTCAAAAGTAAAACTGCAACTCTAAATGACCATCTCGAAAAGAGGAAATCAAGCAGTTACAATGAACAGTTACGTCAGCACTCTCCAAATTCTGGTGATTAGTTAAATTGTGGATGAACTCCGAAACTTCATTAAGACGCATCTGCGCAGTTTATAATCAAAGATGAAAATGCTAAACTTTCACACCAGTGATAAGCTGTTGTAAATTCCATACCAGCCAAACAATTATAATGGTTAGTATTTAGGACTAAGAATTTCAGCTAATACTTGTTTTCACTAACAAAAAAAAGGTTAGATGAAACAGTCAAATCTATGAAGACTACTCGTAGCTTACCTGTTTGGCTCGCTTTCCAAACACGAACAACATTGCATCAATTATGTTACTCTTTCCACAATCATTAGGTTCACAACTGCAGAAAAGCTCTGAAAGTAAAACGACTTTAATTTCCTGTAGACTCAATTACGAAAATCACAGTGAAATAAAAAAAAACTAACCTTATGAAATGGGCCAACACGCTGTTCGCCGGCATAAGACTTGATGTTTCTCATGTTCATCTCTTTAATGAATAGCCTTGGAACTCTAGATACATAAAGAGGAGATTCAGCCATCAAATCGTCGGAGATCGACGAGTTCCATTTCTACGCCCATTCTTCACAGGTTAAACACTAGTGATCACTACCTGTTTCCGGCGACGAATTGCATGGAGATTACCATCGACTGATCGGAAGGAAAAGAAGTACGTCAGGGGCACCGGTTTAGAGAGTAAACTTCGGTGGAACTCCGGCGAAATCGTATCGAATTGGCCAGTAACCATGACGTCTTAACCACTGGGCCATCAAAGATCGCTTGGTCCCATATTTTTGGGGCCCCAATCAGAAAAAAAAAATTAGTAATAATGGGAAAATTACAAAAATATCAGTTTACTTATTACAATTATTCGCTATAAATTTTATAAATTTTCAAAATTCCTCATTTTCGAGTATCGGATTAGTGTATTTTGCGCATCATATTAGTGTATCATGTATAAAATGTACACCAAATTAATATATTATGTAAAAAATATTATGTATTAAATCTCATAAATTACACTTATATTTCTTCTAACTTTTAATCATACAGACTACAAAGGCAAATCCTAACAGAAAGAAGAATACCAAAATTTTAAATTGCTTCCCCGTTTCAACGAAGAAATATTTCAAATTTGATTCAAAACTTTTTGTCGAAATTTTAGATAAGCAAGATGAATTATGGAGGATACAAAAGTGATGAAATTATTATTGGCCAAAAGATTTCTTTTGTGAATGTTCAAATTCATCGAAGATCCTTTTAAATTTGATTCAACATTGTCAAATTTTTTTAGATTGAAAATTGATCTCCAGTTTATCGGAGATCCTTTCCATGTTGATTCAAAATTGTTGAAAAATTCAAAATTTTCCTCCTATTTCATTGAAGATTTTTTCAATTGTGATTCAAATTTATCAAAAATTTTGAGAAGATACATTATGAATATTTTTGCTAGTCTTGTTATTATAATTATCAGTGGTTTAAAGACGTTCTTGAGCATCTCTACGGCTCTCAGCATCTCCTTTCGTGTCGATGTCATTTTTCCCCTCTATCGACATTAACTATATACTTGTATACTGAATGCCAACTTCGAACTCTCAATGCTTCTGCAAAGTAAGAAAATGAGAAAAGTAGAAGAACATAACATTGATGGAGCAACCGAATGGATTTACATGTATCAATTTTTATGTATTTATATATCATGTCCATAAAATTGTGTATGATACATTATTATTTATAACTTTTAACTTCGGGGTAAAGAGATCTCATAATGAAATATACGCAATTGCATGTATTGCGTTGTGTAGTCGATTTTTTAATTTGTGAACTCGAGATAGATATATCAGTCATGATACATTACTATCTAGAATATTTAGTAGATGAGTAGTAACGGTGCCCATAAGATGTTCGATTTTAGATCGATACATTATCATGTGACAGTTATTACGTATCAGATATGTATAGTGTTAATTTGTATGAATGTATTATGACCAAAGTTTTTTGATTTGTTTTTTCAGGATGGAGATATTACTCATGATACATTATTATTCCTAAAATATTGCTAACTATTACAATCATATAGATACATTATAGAAGTAAAGATTACTTGTAAAGTGTTTGATTTTATTTGAAACATTACTCTGTGATAGATATTAAACACCAGATACATGGTGTTAATTTGTATAAATGTAGCATTCTCAAAGAATGGGTATTTAGTAGTAATTTGTATAAATGTATTATGACAGTTATTGTTGTATCAGATACGTGTGATACACATTAGTCAATAATATGTATCACTTATAGTGCATTATGCTTTATGTGCCAAGATTATTATTTGATAATCTTGTTACACAACAAAAACTGTTTATTACAATCAATATATTTTAAAATTAAAAAAATCTTGAAGATACATTATAAATTTGATATATTGTAAATGATACATTAGATATTACTTTTATATCAAGTACATAACTTTTGAACATAAAACCTACTAGTCGAACATTCAACAAATGTATCAATGTAATGAATTTTTACATGATACATTGCATAAAACATAACCTATTGTATCATTGATGTATTAGATTGGCATACCACTAACAAAAGTTAATTTAAGAAACAAAATAAACAAGATACATTGTGAATTTGTAACTTTAATAAAGATGGTGTGAAGATGCATTCTTCTTCTATTTTGCCTTTTCTAACTCAAGATTCTTCATGAATAATGGATATTTTCTTTGTTTAAATCTATTTTAAACAAAGTTTTCATTGTGAGAATTAAAGACACAACATACAATACCTAGAGTAGTTGAAACTAATTGCGTAATCCTAATACTAAACGAAGAAGTATCATCTTTAAGTATTAGTAAATTGATGATAGGAAAAAAAAAACAAGAATGAATGAAAAGAAACAAGAAAGACAAAAACTAGCTATTCAAGAAGTTGAATTAATTTAATTTGACATGAAAGAGAACAATTTGAATTTCAAATTGTAAGGAATAAATGAACTGATAAAATTGTGAAAGTGAAAATAGGGAAAGAATGATAGAGTAATTACGAAATAAAATGATTTTAGGAGTGTAAGAATATGTATTCAGAAGTTTAGTTTTAAAAGTAAAATATCGAAAATATTTTGAAATGATAGAAAATAATAGCAATTATGAAAAATAAAATGTATATAGATAAAAAAAATTAAAAAAAGGAAAAGAAAAGTACGTATACACATTATTGAAAACAAATTATATATACTTTAAATTGAAAAAAAAATATGTAAGAAGTAAAGAAGAAATGGTGCTAGTTTTTCCACTTTACTAAGAGAATGTAACATTTTTTTGGAACAATTTCCTTATGTGGAAATTGTGTTTCCTTATTTATCTCTAAGAATTTGACCTTATACTGTAATTTACCCTATATTCATCTTTTTTATTATTTTATTTTCAATATTGAACTTCTCTTACAAAAGTCTTTGATTTATCTCTGGTTACAAGTTATAAAATAATAAAATTTGCTTTTGAGCGTCTTCTTTAAAATCTCAAGAAGCGCAACAAGCAATCATAATAATGAAGGAACGCAATACTATTTCGATGTTATTATATCAACTTATCATATACATGCCATATTTTGTTATTCTAACTTTATTATTGTTTTTCTTGTTAACTTATTATGATATTCCTAGTTCATAAATGTATATATTCTTGTTTAAAACAATTTGAAGCATATGAAAATATTTTGATTGCTTATTTAGTGATAAAATATTAAGATCACTGGATGATGAGAATTTTTTAAACTATTGTTTTATGATTGAACTTTCTTTAACACTTAATAGTTATTTTGATATTGATGATTTAGATTTCTTTTTTGAATTAAAACTGTTAAGAGAAATAATATAGATAGAAGTCTAGAACATAATGATCTAATGGAAAAACTAATCAGATAAAAAGACTTGATTCTTTTCATAATGCATATATTGCTTATAGAATAATGTTAACAATTCATGTAATCGTTGCTTCAGTTGAAAAAAGTTTTTCAAAACAAAAATTGATAAAATCTCACCTAAGATCAACTATATCTTCAAAGAGAATGAATGAATTAGATATATAATAAAGGCAAAAGGTTTTGTGGACCCTTACACTTATACATGTTTGTATTGTGAACCCTTCTACTTACACCTTTGTCATTTGAACCTCCCAACTCATTTAAACTCAACCTGTTGAACCCTTTCAATTCATCGTGACTCTCAATCGCTCGCGATGATATCACATTTCATCTTAGATAAAATTTGCTACATCATTTTTTATTTTTGGACAAAAAATCATAAAGTTTTTATGCAAATTTACAAAAAAAATAAGGGAAAAGAGTCAAAAATATCCCTCAACTTTGGTTTATTGTTTAACTTTACCCTCGCCGTTAAAATGAAGTTAAATTTACCCCTCCCATACTAATTTCACCAAACTTATACCTCATTTGACGAAATCTCCAAAATTGACCCAGTTATCCGATTTTAACCCAATGACCCGATTAATCTAATTAACCCAATGCCCTATTATCCATTTCCATTACCCATTCTCTCTGATTAAAGAAAATCTTCAATCATGATTCAACAACAACAATATCACAATATTCACCAATTCGCCTTTGCCTTCTTCTTCAAGTTCTTATGTAATTTGTCCTCGGCATAAATTATTTTTACCGATTGCCTCTTTGAGTAGCCGTATGAACAAATTTTAGTTTCATATTTTGGCTTAGTTAGGAGGCAGAAACTAAATATTTGGATGCTTTCAATTTAGGCCTTTTGAGAGAACTCTTTGTTGTTCTTCTTCATCAGTTGTCCTTCAAGCATCTTTTGGACACCCACTTCTTCAAATCTTCTAAAAAAAAGTTCTAAAAAAAAAATTATTGTGGTGTTTTTAAAATTCAAAAGAGTGTTAGAGTTGATTAGTAGTTTTAAGTTTTTGCCGAAAGATTCAATCTTTGGTTCTTCATGTTCCAATGAGGATGATGTTGATAAAATCCAAAAGGGCATATGAATTAAGTGTGTATTAGTAATTTTTGCCTCAAAAGATTCAATCTTTGGATTTTTTACACTTTGTTCTTCTTTATTAATTTTTGCCTCAAGAATTCTTTAATGAGTTATTGAAAAATTCATTAGGTTGAGACAGAGGCATATAGTAATGTTCTGAGGATTGAATTTTGAACTGAAAAGTCTAAAGATTTGTTCTTTAACGAGTGGGAATGGGAAAACGGAAATGGATATATGGTATTGGGTTAATCGGGTTATTTCTTAAGGGGTCGGGTTATCGGGTTAAAAAGAGAAAATAGTTTTTTTTTAAAAAAAAAATTGGGTAATTAGGTCAATTTTGGGGATTCCGTCAAATGAGAGGTAATTTTGGTGAAATTAGTGACGAGAAGGATAAATTTAACTTCATTTTAATGACGAGGGTAAAGTCAAACAATAAATTAAAGTTGAGGGTATTTTTGATCCTTTTCCCAAAAATTAATTATTCTTTTAAATTAGAACTTTGGGTCTCCCTAATCATCTGTCATTTTCATCGTGAAATGGTCCCATCGCTGGAGAAAGTCATGTTGTCGTTGTCACCACTCCTCTTGCCAGCGAGACCACAAAGGTACTCTCTCCCTCATCTGTCTATCTTAGTCGCACACTTTCACCATTTTTCTTACCTTCTCCTTCTCCAATCTCCACAAATTCAAAAATCATAAGCCGACTAATATGCCCAGATTAACACAACTACAACTATTTAAAATGGAAAATCAAAATCATATGCAGACTAGAGCACAAAAGGTAACAAGCACGGAGAACGAATCAACAACAAACACAAGAATCAATACTTACGAAAACAACATCTCCGAGATGGCTCACACACGCGCAATAAAGAAAAGGAAAATCAGAGGAAAGAACAACACCTTTTAACAACGGATAATGAGCAACCAACTCTGCAGACCAACAAAATACATGGATCTAACAATACATATTCATCACAGCAACAAGAGGCATTGTATGGGCAAAGAAAGTAATAGGAACCAAGAATAGAAAATCTAAAAATGGAACGAATTTTAGAAGAAAAAAAAACTAAAAAAGATAAAAGAAGGAAAAAAAGAGGGTTTGACGAAAATGGAGATAGCTGAAAAAGTAGGTCATTGAGTGAAGAAGAAAGGTTTCTTTTTTATTTTTTAAGTTTATTATTTACTTTTTAAAACTAAATGTTTTTAAAATTTAAATATGATGTTCACTTGTCTTAATAGGCGTGTGATCTCACTCTCTTGCCAATTCAACCATATTGATGCCACATAAGCATGATTAATAGACAAAGGGGTTTAATATATTGTGTTTTATTAAGTGTAAGGGTTTAATTGGTAAAGTATTAAGTAAAAAGGTGCATAATACAAACTGATACAAGTATAGAGGTCCACTAGAACATTTTGTCTATTATAAATTGAAAAGAGATTACTAAAACAAATCGATCATAAAATAATAATTAATGACTTCACGTCTAATAGAACTAGAAAAGTAAATTCTAAATAAAAGTTTTTATGATGATTTTTAAAAAATAAAAAAATGTTAGGGCTCCTTTTTAAAGTTTCGCTTTAGGCATCCAATCTTATTAAGTCGGCCCTACCGAGGGGAAAAAAAGCAAAACGTTTGATCATTTTTTTATTATTATTTTTTGTCTATAGAGAAGACGAAATATTTGAGCGGGAAATTCAATTGCCGTAGAATCAAATTAGTAGGCTTGCTGCTATTGGGATTTGGGCGGACCAAATTCGTAAAAAAAAGTCACGCGGGATAGAGCGGGTTGAATATTTTGTAGGTTCAATCACACCCGCTCCCGCACTCGTCTGCCACATTGACAATCCTACTTATTTTAAGTGGTGGAAAATGCATATAAATATTGAGAAACTTAGACTATTGACAAGTTTTACTTTTAACACCACATATTAAAATTCTTTCATTTTGAAATTAACTTGAGTCAATTCCTAGTATTAACAAGAGTTTGTAGATTGCGTAAGGACGACTACCTTGATGATGAATTTCATAGTAGTAAGAAATCAAAATTAATCATCTGACGTTTTAATAGCTGGTTGTTTGAAAGCAAAAACTAAAAAGGGAAAATGATCAAATATATGCCTAGAGTATTTCAAAATAGATCAAGTTTTACCCCGTTATATTTTTAGCTTAAAGATATTCTCACTATTACATTTTTTGGCACAACAATACTAGTCTTACTAACATAACAAGAAAAATTGGGTCAATCCAACAAGTCTACTGTTTGTTTTTAAACTACACTACTGTATAAATTTTGGCTATGCTTTAAATAGTGTCCTTCAAGTGACTAGCTATATTTGCGAACAGTTGCCCCTATATATGCATGATGATATCTAAAAAAGTGAGTTTGTTTTGGACTATGTTTGATCGAATTAAGCTCAAATCGATACATAGCTATAAAAATGTCTATAGCTTTGCTATAATTTAAGGGGTCGTTTGGTACAAAGATTGATAATACAGGGATTAGTAATGCTGGGATTAGTAATGCAGGGATTAATAGTGCAGGGATTAGTAATACATGGATTATTTTTATCAAGTGTTTGGTTCATTGTTTTCGACCTCATTTTATGTTTGGATTAAAACTTTATAAAAAACTTCTTTCCAATTATACCCTTAAATTCTTATGCAATTGGGTTAAGGTAAATAATTGTCGGATAATATTTTTTTATGACCTTCTAACTAGCTAAGAAAAGAACAATTTTATCGTCATGTTTGCCTTTTTTTCTTAAATTATTTGAGGATAAATAATTGTCATCTTATTTAATTGATCACTTACAAATGTCAATTTTCAATTTAAAAAAAGATAAACTATCAACTTTTAAAATTGAAAAGACGGTAAACAATAGTAAAATTGAATAAATCATCTACATTTACGAATAAAATTGCAAGTTATAATTTTTGTATGTATTCAATGCTATAAATTGTTGAAAATACAAAATATTAGAAAACCGCACAAACATTTAATTATTTGTTTATTTTCTTGATTTTATGTTTTATGGTTGTGCTAGTAAATTTATTTAAATAAATTAGCTTACACATTATTTAGAGAGAGTTAAATAATTTGTAAACTAATTTATTTAAATAAATTTACTTGCACAACCATAAAACATAAAATCAAGAAAATAAATAAATAATAAAATATTTTGAGGGATATTTTTGTCTTTAGTAGACTTATCCCATTGTATTATATCCCATGTATTGCTAATACCTCCAAATAGAAGGTATTAGTAATACATCATATAATACCATGTAGGAGGTATAACTAATCCATGGATTAGTTATACATAGACCCAATGTCCTACCAAACATAGTACTAAATAATACCATCTATAATACATGGACTATTTTATTTAATGCGGCCTACCAAACGAACCCTATTTAAACCTGACTTATTTTTTAAGTCTACAAAGGGCAAATTCATATACCAAATCTAAGGTTTAAAGTTTGGCTTTCGCCATTTTATACTTCAGACCCCAAGGATTTATAGTTTATATTGAAGTGGTTAAAGTTTTAATATTTTTGTAAAGTTGGTCTATGTTTTAAATAGTGGTTCAAACAACTATTATGCACTTGGACTTCCACATCCTGACTCTCAAAGAGGCCAGTTTAATTGGCAAGGTTGAGGTACCAAGATCATGTGTTTAATTAGGGATAATTTTATATAATAGCAAATTAATAACCTAAAATAAATGGAGTAGCTAGGGTTTGATTTAATTGTGCTCCATAGCAAACGTTTATAAAAAATTGCCAGGCGCCTCTCTCCCAAATATCTCGCTCGCCACTCTCCTCCAATCTCTCGCTCGCTTCCTCACTTTTTATACAAACACAAGTGTATAAAAATTGTTTCTAATTGTATAAAGCAGAGAAATTTAAATAAATACATATATTTTTGTTCCCCTCTCTCCCTTCTTCCAGATCTCGCTCGCCACTCTCCCAAATCTCGCTCGCCACCCTCGCCTTTCTCACTTATACAAACAGAAGCGAAATGTATAATTGCGTTTCTATTTGTATAAAGCGTGAGAAAATTGTATATACACATGCAAGTACATATATTTTTGTCCTATACACTTATAATTATACAAGAAAAATACTCCCCTGCCCAATTTCTTTTGCCTTTTTCTCTTTCTCGTTTTATACAAATTTCAAATTGTATCTAATTTCTCTCTTTCTCGTTTTATAAAATTCGATTCAATTGTATATTCCCTGCCAAGTTTCTTTTGTCTTTCTCTCTTTCTCATTTTATACAGATTCAAATTGTATATAATCGTTCTATACACTTATAATCATACAATTCATTTTATACACTTCGTTTTTATACAAGTCTCTGCCCAAGTGTCTTTCTCTTTCTCGTTTTATACACTTTGTTTTATACAATTCGCTTCAATTGTATATGTATAGCGAATTATACAGTTTCTATGTTTGCTATGGAGCGCAATTATGCAAACTTTGCTATAGCATACAAATATGAATTTTTTATTTGCTATATGTGAAAGTTGCCCGTTTAATTATGATCCTCTAAATATTATTTTCCCCCTTTATTTGTATGAGTAAGTTGTGTCGTAAATTTGCATTCGAAATTCTAACTTTATCGATGAAGGTTTGATTTTCCATTTTGAGTCTCCTGCCCTCAATTTTACATTTAAAATGAAGTCTTTATAAGTTTGCATTATTTTGATATATATTAACTTGATATGTAGAGACAGACCCACATATATAAGTGTTCCCGTGAAAAAAACACTTGATGCTGCTGGTATTAGCCAAAACTATCGACACGCAACCAGTGTTTGATCCTAGCTAGGACAATTCACATTCATGGTCATTCAGTAGAATGAACCCACCTTGACCATTGAGTAAAATGAATCCACCCGCCTTGACCTTTGAGTGGAATGAACCCACCTTGACCATTGAGCTATCACACTCAAGAAAGCTAAAATCTACTTATTACCTTGAAGATACTATAACAAAGTAAAGTTCAAGTATCGACTTATATATTTGTATTGTATATATTTAAGACATACTCCGTAATATTGATGTGCGCATTTGGTAATTCGATTCGGTTTATTTTTTTTATTTTCGATTCTTGTAGAACGTGTACCGAACACCGAATCGAAATTATTCGATTCGGTTTGATTTTTATTATTTTGGTTCGATTTTGTTATTTCAATTTTTTTAATAGGCCTGTTTAGTGGGCTTTTTTAAATTTAAAATTGGGCAAAGGACAAAAATCACATATTTTTAAGGAAAAATTACCATTTGTCCCTTATAAGTTTATAATTACAAAAATCCTTCAAACTGATACAATAATATAAACATTGATACATTAATTTGATGCGTGAGATTTAATCGTTAAGTAAGGCACATTACATTTTACACATGATACACTAATTTGATGTACATCATACACTAATCTGATGCGCGAGATACATTAATCTGATACGCGAGATACATTAATTCATGCGTTGATACATTAATCTGATGCATGAAAATGAGGGATTTCGGAGATTCATAAAACTTATAGGGGATAATGGTAATAAGAGAACTTAAAGGTGATATTTCTGTCATTTTTTCTTTAAAAAGAATTTTATAATTTTTTTATTTGATTTTTCAGCTTAATGGGCTAAAAATAATTACATCAAAGAAGTGCATAAGTCTTTTACTTTTTACTTTTTTATTTTATATTATAATATTTATTATTTAACATTAATAATTAATATAATGTAAATATATATTAGTATTATAATATAATATTTTTGGTAAAATAACACAAAATTACATATCGAAAACCGAATTGAAGTATCAAAAAAAATTGGTTCGGTTTTTCGGTGTTTATGCTCAGTCGTAATATGTTATATTTAAGACATAATTCATAATATTAATACAGCGAAGTCTTCATATCTTGAATTCGCCTCTATTAATATGTATTGCCTAACTTAAGATTATATAGTCTAACTTATAACTCGATATTTACCAAAAAAAGTAAAAATATATTTATGAATACATAGTAAAGAGATGTGACAGAATCTAAAATGGGAAACCCGTGAAGCAAGGGAATTGGTGAGAGTTGGGAAGAATATTAAGATGTGAAACCTAATTACCTAATAAGGTTAATTAAAATATTATTATAAAGATTAGTAACTAACCATCAATTGGTGACAAAAAAAGAATAATTCTGTAATTATAATTTTGTTTAGAGATTAGGCAGATGAGCTCTCAAAATTAGAGTATTGACTGCACACCTTGCTTCCCAATGCTTTGTCACCTTTTATTGATTAGTAATTTTTTCTTTTTCTGAAACCTGAAGATTACTGTAATAACAGTATTCCTTTTTCTTTTTCAAAAAGTTTTGTTGTTTAATGTAAGGACTAATTTTCATCAGCTCATTTAAGAGATCTGCCATGTTCAAGTTTCAAATTTACAAGATTCTTCTGTCACTACCAAAAAAGAAAAAGAAGCGGTAATAATATATTCAGTGTAATTAATTTAGGTATGAATCGAAAAATAAAAAGATATAAGAGTACAAATTCAATGCTGCTAGTGAAACATTGTAACTTTATACACAAAGAAAGTAAAAGTATCACTGGTCATTTTTCAGTCATGTTTTTCAAATTATTGTTTTAAAATTTTAAATTGTATAAGTAAAATCCTATGATTTTTTTCAAATACTAAGACATTAATCACGTGTTAGAAATTTTATCAATGGCGTTCTAATATTTTAGAAATATTAATTAAAGGGTAATTTCTCTATATTATTCTTTTAATTATTTTCGAACTCTTAAAGATAAAGATACTTCAAAACTACATTTAAAAAGAATGATTTTAAAGAAAAATATAACTAATACTTCCTTAAATTTACTCATTCTGAATCATAAAAAAGAATCAATAATTCATAATATTGGACTAGATAGAGTGGTATAACTTTTCATAGTTTATATGGGTGTTTAACTTGTTAGAATTCTGTCCACGTATTATTAATTGATTTTGTATTTATATATATTGAAATATAAAATGTATAAAAAATAGTTTTTTAAAGATATCGGTATTACAGTCAAAAAGAAAAAAAATTAAATTTATTTTTGAAATAAGTAAAACAAAATAAATAAACACAAATAAGGTAATGTGCATGTTTTCTAAAACAACAAACAACTATTTTCTTTTATTTATTCAAATTCTATATATCTTCATCAACATATTTATTTTTGGGATTAAAACAGAACATTTAAAACACAAAACTATACAATAATGCCAATATCTTTTGGTGCTTCTTGATATTAATTCCGAAAAGAATTAATCACGAATGCGACAACTCGTCGTTTCTGATAAATTTTTAAATTTGCTTTGTATTTTATAATCTCAAAGAAATATTATTCTCTTTTTTTTTAAAAAAAAAATAATAAAATTTTGATAGAGACATAAAGGTTAAGTTTTCATTCATCAATAATATAATTGTGTTAAAACAAATAAAATAAAGTACTTTAAATAGCATATAAGGTAAGCCCATGAGTTCATCCATGTTCTAAAGTTATGGGTTTGTAGTGGACTTTACTGGTATTTTATTTTTATTTTTGTAATTTTGGGTCCCATTTTTTAGTCTAAAATTAATGAATATTGTATAGACTGGACAAGAGAGTAGACCTTGCAGTTTTTTTTTTCTTTTGTCAGAAAGGGGGACCTTAATAGCATTTATTTACACTAATTTAAATTTAAATTTGATGCAATTTTATCCATTTTTAAATTTTATCAATAAGATTTATCATTTGTGATTTGCTTTGTTTGACATGTGGAATACTTTAAAAATGTAATCATGAAAAGCACAAGTCACAGGTCTAAGGATATTACATATATAATTTTTTACATATTCTTAAAATGAAATTTAAGTAGAGAAGAATATATCAAAAAGACTTTTAAATTGGATATGTATTACAAGTTTTATATTTTGGATTATTAACAGTCTTGAGGGTATTTTTATGTTTGACTTACTAAATTTAAATATATTATGATTTTTTCATATTGGATGAAATTAGAGATGCTTTTGAGTACTACTTTCTATTCTTAATTAAGAGTTTCGCCTGTCGATAGAAGTATGAGACTACTTGGAGCGAAACTGTACCTTTGTCAGGGTGTTCAGTTGCACACATTTCGTTGGAAATTATATCGTATATACAAATAAAGTGATAGTCAAAATGATTAAATAACATTATGGACACTTTTAAACAACAATATGGAATAGCCTAGCCATTTCAGACACCTAGAAAGAGCCAAAGATATGCAGACTTTGAAATGTTCAATTCCTTGCAGTTTCTGAACATTTTTCATGAAATTTCTTGCTCTACCCTTAACAACTCGCTATATTACGTGTCAGATCATAAGTGTGTTTAATTTGAGCTAGTCAACTCTTAATATTTTTAAAGAAAAATTCTTTTGATTAGAAGAAAATTTAGCCAGAATTTGATCAAAATGATATTTTACCTATTGTTTTACCTTTTTATATATTTTTATCCTTTTAATTTTAATGCTTTTTAATTAAAAATAGAAAAAAGATCAATTTATTTTAAAATAAAATAAAATTATAATTCTATAAAGTTTCTGGCCAATTTTTCTTATCATTTAACATTATCCATTTTTAAAATTATAGTTGAAACTAATAATTCACGGCAGATTAAAAGACGTTATCAATACTTCTCTCTTTTTAACAAATTGAAGTAACCTAATGCAATATAACTCAAAAAACTAATGATTTTTTTAATTTTTTTTTAAACAAAACGATATGAAGGGTTATATATTACTTGACTCTATAATTGTTTAATTTGTTTGATAACAAAAAAAAACATAAAATAAGTTAATTAGTTCAGTATTCAGTGCACCCAACGGTTTCAATCTTTTAAGAGTCAAAAGGAGCAAATTACTAAAAAATTAACAAATGATGAGATGTGATTCTGTGATCCCTTTTGTTCTTTTCCCAACCCCATTCCTTGTTTAGTAATAAAAAGACTAAAATTAAGGAAATCTGACAATTAACAAAATTCAAACTTAGTACGTAATAAACACTTTTTAATTAACTTAATAAAAAAATAATGACAACTAATAGTACGTACGTGGCAGCTATATAATCACGTCACGTGTTGTTAGAAAAGCACACGTGGCTTGGTTTTGTGGAGTTAATCATAATTATTTAATTGCTAACTACTCGTTTTTCATGCAATAAACTCCAAAAGCAAAAAAAAAAAAAATTAAAAAATTAAGTTTGAGGTTTGTACGCTACTTTTCTTACGTATTTGTACAGTGTTTATTGTCGAGAAATACTATTGTTTATTTTTTGGACAAATGTCAAGTGTTTGCAGAATTAAATAGTAATACTAGTACAACTTTTCTTTTGCGTATTACTATTTTTTATATACGTAAATATTTAAATTATTTTATGTGAAATAAATTAGTATCAATAAGAAATAATCATTATAGTGTAAAATTTAATTTATCATAATATGTCATACATCATAAATAAGTCAGAGATAATTAGCGCGTGAACAAAATGGTCTAAGGCAACTACAACAAGAAGTATGAGCACTAATTAATTAACGATAACGGCTTAATTGTCACTAAATATATATTTTAATAGTACTTAATGTTCTTTATATTCCTAAAAGTTTTAGCGATATAGATTTAATGACACATAACTAATGTCATAAAGACCTTATCACTCTTTATTAATGTTTATTACTGCTAAAAATTATTTTTATCATAGTAAAAACTGATATCTCGTAATTTAAGTTCGAGCTCTGGATAGAAAAATCTTTAATAAAAACAATTTATCATTAACTAAGTCATGCATGACGCAAATTTAATTTGTCGAACTTCAATTTAAATACCAAAAATCGAATAAAAAAACAAAAAAGAATGTATAAAAAAAAAAGCAACAAGAATTCAGGTAGATCATTTGCAAAAGAATTAATTTATTTTTCTAAAATAAAGTTATATATGTGAACATAAAATTCACAAGAAAATAGAGATAGAATTTCACAATTTTGTCATACATTGTGGAGTTAATATATGAGTTCTAAAATTGTGTTTGAGCATGTATTTTACCTGAAAATTATTTGATAAATATTTATGAATAATTATTTCACTTGAGATACACACAAATCAATATTTGAATATTTGTAAGCAACAAAACTATATTTATTAAGATTGAAATTCAATACTAAAAATAGTATTTTATATTGAAATAGGCAACGGATTCGATATACCGTCAGAGAGTAGTAACCTTCCGGTTACCTACCAACGACGACCGTAGACTCGTATGATAGTGATAAATATTCTTTCATTCTTAAGTAGATTTTAAATTTGAATTTTTCTTGGTGTGAATTCACCTTTATGAAAAAGTATTTCCACTCTGATATAAATTTTTTCAATATGAATTTAAATTTAATTAAATTTTAATATAAAATTATGAATTACTGAATATAGAATGAAAATAAAAAAATAAAAAAATGTCCAGTAACGTGTTTTATAATTTTAACCAGGGAGTGAAAGCCAGGTCTTGGAAAATTGGGATGCCTCTGCTTTTCCAACTGTAACTTTGACAAATAAGGTTGCTTCAGTAAATGCATCAGACAGCTGCAGTAAATTCCATTTTTATGATTCTATTCTTTTTTTTCTTACTCAATCAATAATTATCTTCACCTAATTTACTCATAATTAATCATCTCCTAACACCTAAGCTAATCAATGTAATTAACTACAACACACACATTGTTCCATCAATAAGTAGTATATCAACTCAAAAATACAAATCATTTTCGTTCGTTTTAATTGTTATGATTTTCTTTTTTACATTTAATTATAAATGTTTTGACTTAGATATATTTTTTATCATATTAATTGTAATTTATAATACTTTTCATATAATTTTTTAAAATTTAAACTTTTTATTTAAAATATTAAATTATTATAATCTAATTTAATTTTAAATTTAGTTAAATTAATTTCTGAAAAAACACATCAACAAACAGAATAACGATTATATTAAATAAACATTGGACCTAACTCAACTATTCGCTCATTTATTATGTCCTGCTAGTGATTTACTGCTGGCTTCTCTCCTGATTAGTCAAAATAACTAGTACTAGTAGGTCTTCTGTATCAATTTTAATGTTAAGTATTAATAATAATTCAGTAGATGGGACAACCTTGTAATTAAATTACTCCCCTACTCAACTATGGAATCCAAATTAATTATATTAAATACACTAGTCCTTTACAATGAAATAACTTGAATTATGGTCAGTTAATTATGTTTAATTACTCTAAATCATAATTTGGTTAAACACAATTGAGTGCTCAAGTATGATTATCCAAAAAGGAGAAGAGGACAAGAGTATTGGCATAAGCATTTAACTGATGATCAGTATTCAGTGGTATTTATTACATACAAAAGTCTAATACAAAGCAAGTGGGGTGGTGGGGTCACCTGCAGGTTAACCATAGATTAGATTAGGAACCAAGGTCAAAAAAATACACACACTGGTTAACAAGCACAACCACAAAATAAAATCAAGATTTTTATGTACAAAATTTTGCACCATTAGCCCCTCAACTGTTGAGAAATTTTTAATTCCACTTCTAATCATTTTGTTGGTGAATACATTACTAATTGTTGAACTATGAATTAAATTTTATAAGTTTATGTTTTAAATAAATGCACCAATATTTTATATTTGAAAGAAATGTAATTAAAAAAAAGAAACATCTTTGTTGTCTAGAAGGAAAATGGTACTACTATATATTAAAAATTTTCTTTAAGGTTAACCAAAAAAAAATTACATATTAGCTTGTGATTATAAAATACTTTCTCTATTTAAAAAAAAATGATTTTTTTTTTAGTCTGTTTCAAAAAGAATAACTTTTTTTTTAACATTTAAATTTTAGTTTTTCACTAACATGTTTAAGACCACAGGATCAAAGGATAATTTTGTACATTTGACCTAACTTTAATTTAGGATCATAAGATTCAAAAGTCTTTTTTGTATTCTTATACTCTGCGCTAAATCAAATCAGGTCATTATTGTGAAATTGAAGAACTAACTTTTTATACTAATCATAAGGACAAAAGTTGAAGTATGTAACAAGTTGAGGGATTAAAAGCATAAATATAACAATTTTATTATCTAAGGTCATCACTATTCATATCTTCATTATCATCATCTTCATCTTCATCAACCCAAAACCATAACCATAAACCAAAACCTAAAAAACATCCTTCATTTCTTTTTCATCCTTTTGTCTTCTCACTTACTAAAGTCCCCCCTCTTTTTTTTTTTCTTCCTTCTTATTAACCTTTTTTCTTATGAATAAAGATAGTTTTCTTTTTTTTTTTGTATGAAATCATCTTGACCTTAAATTTAATCATCTACTAACTCTTTTAACTCAAAAAAAAAAAAAGATAAAAAAGAGTGTTAGATGTTTCAGCCATGGACTTAACCAACAACAACAACAACACAACCATTAGTACTATTACTACTACTACTACTACTACTACTACAGTGAAAACCCCAGAAGCTGAAATTGAAACTCCAACTCAGATCCAGAAACTGAAACCCTTTCCTTTTAGTAATGGCGTTCTGAAAAGGAAAAGTTCATTTAACCATAACAATCATCATCTTCATGATCACCCTGTTGTGGTTATTTACAGAGAGTGTTTGAAAAATCATGCTGCTAGTTTAGGGGGTCATGCTGTTGATGGGTGTGGTGAATTTTTACCTTCTCCTACAGCTAACCCATCTGACCCAACTTCACTGAAATGTGCTGCTTGTGGATGTCACCGTAATTTTCACCGCCGTGAACCGGAAGAACCAGTTGTAATTCCACCGCCACCTATTGCAACCGCGGTGCTTGAGTATCAACCTCATCATCGTCATCATCCACCTCATCCTCCACCACCTCTGCAGGTTCCATGTGGGGACCATAGTAGTCCGAATTCACCATCTCCACCGCCGATTTCGTCGGCTTATTACCCAGCTTCTGCACCACATATGCTTTTAGCACTCAGTGCTGGGTTTTCTGGGGAGAAAAATCAGAACCTGATATCAGCTCCGTTAGCTAATTCTAACGGGAGGAAGCGTTTCAGAACGAAATTCACTCCAGATCAGAAGGTGAAAATGCTGGAATTCGCTGAGAGAGTTGGGTGGAAAATGCAGAAGAGAGATGAAGATCTGGTGAGCAATTTTTGTAACGAAATTGGAGTTGAAAAAGGGGTTCTTAAAGTATGGATGCACAATAACAAAAACACTTTCGGGAAGAAATCAGATCAACCCAACTCCGGCTCCGGCGACGACGATAACGACAACAACAATCACCACCAGAATGGTAACACTAACAGCGATAATGGCTTTTGTATTGTTAGTAGAAATAACAATCATAACAATTCTGATTCAGAATTTCATCATCATCTTCAGCAACATCAGCATGAAAGTAACAACACTGACAACAAAAAGGGCATAATCCACCATCTTCACACAAGTGATAGTGTTGTTGCAACTAATGGGTCTTCTTCTTCATCTTGATCTAATTAAATATGAATGACCCAAAAAAAAATGCACAAATAAAGTTTTAACTAGAATTAGTGCCTAGTTACTATTAATCACGTTTATTTTTATTATTTTTTTCTTCCAATTAGAACTGTTTTTATGCTTTGTTTTTAAGGATTAGTGCTCAGCTTGATGAGGATTACACTGGAAAATCAAGATTGTTCCAATGAGCAATTTAATTTGTTAATTTTTCTTTCTTTTGCTTACTGCTGGCCTTGTATATTAATTATGCTACTTAATTACTATAATCTCATTTGATTAAGAAACTTAACTATGGAGCATTGATTCCTTTTTTACACTTTTTTTGTGCTGTTAAAAAAAAAAATTGCATGTCTGCAATTAGGTACAGTATATAAATTTCTCTAGCTATTTGTCAGAGAAATGAGGAGGAATGACAGGGGTAGTAGAGGTGGGGTGGGGGGTGGGGGTCAGGGGTGGGTAAGGACAGTGTTCTTGTCTGAGATGATGAAGCACAAAGTGATTTAATTTAGGGAGATTAACAGATAATTAAAATAATTATCATAGTATCTCTACATTCTCGTCTTTAACTCTCCTTTAACGAGACAGTTGCTCGAATGATAAGCATATCAAGGGTTGCTCGAATGATAAGCATATCAAGGATGGTGAGTTGAATCTCTTAGAGAAGGGTTAAAAAAAAGAAGTCATATGTCTTATGATAGTTGTTCATTATCGATTTGCATATTTTTAGAAAAATTATAAATAAAAGGATAATTTTATTATAATGTAGCGTTCTATGAATATAATATATATAATAATATGATATGTTAAAAAATGTAATAAAAATGATCATTCATATTAATAGATATTTTAAAATAATATACTAGATAATTATTGTTAGATGTACGCAATAAAAATAACAATGTATTTTGCAAATCAAATACCAAGGTTTAATAATCAACACTTTTAATTGATTGATATTTGATACTATTATTTGTAAATTTTGTGAAAGATATTTTGGAGTAGTTTCATTTAGAATTTTTAATTCATTATTAAAGAGTAAAAATTGACTTGTTATACTCCTATTTAGACCTTCTATTATGGGTTTAAGTGGAGTATATTAACAGAGTATAATTTGTTATTTTATGTTTGAAGTTTTCACTATATTGCAATTACTTTAAATAGTTGCATGTTAATTATATTATTATATCTACTAATATATACTAAAAATAGTGCACAAAATCTTTTTTTCTTCTTCTGTTTGTTTAGTCAAAGATTTCGTGGTATGATAACCACTAGATGACTTAATTGTTAATTTAACTAATGGTACTACTTATAGTAATATTTGTTTGTTGGTATAGTACCTATGAAAAGATTTAATAAAGAAAATGTACAGAATGATATCGAATTTAGCTTTTTAATCATTTTGGGATTATGTGCAAAGTATATAATTTGGTGGGCTTGATACGGACAAAACTCTATCCACTTAAAATAATCTTATCTTAATTAAAGAAATATTAAGCTATCAACAAACTTCCTTAAAGTTCCTTTCCAGTCCTATATATATTATTTATTAATATTTTTTTAAAATCTTGTCAACTTATTATTAAATTGGGATATAATTAATTAATTAATTAACTAACTATAATATGATGGAATTCAATTACATATAATCTAATTCCTTAATTCATCCAATATTTGATGGACATAAGTCATAAGTTCACTGTATATGTGTAGTTGTGTACTAATCTCAAATTGTCCAATTTATTTGAACACTTTTTTTATTATTGAAACTAACCATTTTTTAGATTAAAATAATAAATTTAAATTTTTTATTTTGTTTAAATTAATAAGATAATGTATAACGACATAAATATCTACCGTTTATGTCTGAACAATAATAAGAGGAAATTTTGCAAATATTCAATAAAATACATTTAATTACGTTCCATACTTATTGTTTGTTAATTATGATTCGAGAAAGAAGAGGCGCGAGCGAGATTGGGAGAAAGTGGAGACTGGCGAGCGATGAACGGCAAAAAATGTAGAGATGCGAATTCTATATGCATACCTGTCAGATATATTATATATATGTAACGGGTGTACATATATATTTATATATTTGATAAGCGAGATTGAAAGATGGAGGAGAGAAGGAAGAGGAGGAGAGAGACTAATTGTATTTTATATAATTATCATATAATTATATTGTATATGTATACAAATAATTTGTGTTTGATAATATGTATTTATTTGTTGTATATGTATAAAAGAGAAAAGAGGCTACAGAGAGAAAGAGAGGAATGACATAATTATAGCTAAAATTAAGCTGCGAGTGATAATTAATGAAAAATATAACAAAATTAATTAATTTACTAATATATTTATTTATTTGCTTAATTTCCCTGGATATAACACCCAGTGATTAGTTTTTTTTATTTTTTTGGTCTTGTATTTATAAAAAAAACAAAATGCATTCATGGAGTTCTAATTTATCCTGTTAAATTCCAAGACACATCATCACCATTTTTAAAAAATTACAAGAGAACTATATGCATTTCAAATTCACAAATACGACAATAGAAAAAATAATATAATTTTGACTTTTACCATTAAAAAAGAGTAAATTTGATATTTTTAACAGATCCAGATTAAAAATAAAATAAAAAATTCAAGTACGTAAAACAGGTGCAGTAGCAAAAAAATTGTGTTAAAAAATAATTAATGAAAAAAAAGAACAGTGTTGAGTGTTGAGCCATGTATAAACACATATACATAACTTCCCTTTAAATAATGGAGTGTAGATTAACAATAGATTTGATATCTGTTATTTATATTAAAATTGAATTATTTTAAGTTCGAAGAAAACACTTTTTATAAAGAGTTCATTTATATTCAAAACGAAACGAATTTCATTCGAATGTATTCTTTAATAATTATTTCTTCGTTTCAAAAGAATGTCTTTATTTTTTATTTATTTTTTTATTTCAAAAATAATGATCTATTTTCTTTTATGGCAACACTTTAACTTTAACTTTTCACGTGACATGTTTAAGACCACAAGATTAAAGGACATTTTGGTACTTTTGACATAACTTAATTTAGAACCGCAAGATTAAAAAATCTTTTTTTTTTTTTTAAACTTCGTTCCAAATCAAACTACGTCAATACTTTTTAAAACGGAGGGAATATAACAATTCGAAGTTAGTCAAATAAAAATTATTATGAGGTGAGTCCATCACCTATTACTGTAGCAGAAGGTGGGTGTTCTCATTTAGGTACTGTCACTACTAATTCATAAAGAAGTCAGTAATCTTGTTTTCCTCACCATATGGGACATTTGGACCTTTCATAAATGTCTTTTTTTTTTGGTCAATTATGTATATTAAAAATGATTAAATTTAAAATTTTAGGTTAAATAAGATTTTTTTTTTCCATTTTTAAATGGTCAAATCCAACTTTTAGTTATCAACTATTCAATAATAATTCATGTTGTTCTTTTTTATAAATGTTTGCTGGAGGAGATGGTTGGGTATTAGCTGTCCTCTTTGGATTACACATAATTCACTTCTTTATTTTATTCTAAATAATGATTTTTATTATCGTTTAATATCTCTATTATATATATAATCATGACTTTTATTATCGCTCAATATCTAAAATTTTTTTCATATGTATATATATAATGATGAGAAATTGGGTTCCAAATGATTTTATTAAATATATTTATTTTAAACAAGTTTTTTCCATAATCCTGTTTAATCTAAATGATTAGAATTTTGCTTAAATATGTGACTAAAATTAAAATTAAAATTAAAGTGCTCTTTTGTCCTTGTTAAATTAAAAAGACTAAAAGAGTTCAAAAGTATAATGAAGGGATTTGTTTTAGATATACCCTCAATATAAGGGACTATTTTGTAATTTTCTCTTAAAATGATCATGAGGTCTAAAAGTAATAATACTAGCATTCTCT
The DNA here is from genome assembly GCA_016801875.1 of Solanum sitiens. Classification (NCBI taxonomy): domain Eukaryota; kingdom Viridiplantae; phylum Streptophyta; class Magnoliopsida; order Solanales; family Solanaceae; genus Solanum; species Solanum sitiens. The sequence continues at coordinate 203,790 of JABWTJ010000051.1, read as the reverse complement.
CTGCCTAAACACCACATGTAAGTTTGGCTCTTAAGGATTTTTTGGGGGAGAAAATATAGTAATTTCTACATAATTTTATATTTTAAAATTATCTTTTACAAAAAAATATTATGTTACAAAGTCGGAAACAAAGCATTCTCTAAGGGTGTGTTTGGTACGAAGGAAAATATTTTCTGAAAAATATTTTCAAATTTCCTCATATTTGATTGGATTAAAAGTTTTTAAAATCAATTTATTTTCCTCAAATTTAAGGAAAATACACCACCCATCAGCCCTCCACCCCCTTTAAAAAAAAATTTAAGTTTGTTTTCAAAAAATATTTTCAACTTTAAAATTTTATTTTTTCACCCTACCCTCGACATTACAGGAAGTCTATTCAAATTAATTATTTAGCACTAAAACATAGTTTAAGAATACAGTAATTATTATTTTCAAATGGAAGAAAACAATCCACAGAGGATTAATTAACCCTTATTTCTTAAAAAAAACAACTAATTATTTACTAATTGGGTGTGTAGTGATTGATGTCTAAAGAAGAGAGAAGGATTTGAGTGGAAAAGATCAATAATTATTATTAGAAGATGAGTTGTCTTAGTCGATGTTAACACACATAATTGAGGCCACCTCATAACAAAACATGTACTGGCAAAATTATACCTTGTCATTTTTCAATCTTTATCTTAAAAAAAAAAATAATCACTATTAACAATCTTTAAATTTCATAAACATTTATCATGATAACAATATGATGAAATTTTAAAATTAATGAGAATTGCTAGTTTCCAATTACATTTGTTAGAAAAATAAATATTTGTAGATTTTACCCTATGGCTCAAAGGGCGCGTGACATGTGAGTAGAAGCAGATTTAAAATTTAAGTTTTATGCGTTGGATTTTTACCCCATAAATTCATATTCCTCACGAAAAATATCAAATTTTGAATTTGATAAGATAAGCGCGAAATCAGAGACGAAGCTAGAATCTCAACTTTATGAGTTGTGAATGACGATTTTAAATTATAATTAGATTTTTTTGTATATATATATATATATATATATATATATATATATATATATATATATATATATTGAATTTATTAATACAAATACACTATTTAAATAGATTTTTTAAAGTTCGATCGAACCTATGATACATGCACGCTACTAGCTCCGTCACTCATCAAAAAGGCTACATCCGTCTCGGTTGGTAGGGTGATTGGTTGCGTTCTTTTAGGAGTCTGTGTGCTCTTTTAGTAACGAGGTAGGACATGGTGGGGGTGTTTTTAGCCTTCAACTTGTGGTGTTTTCAAAGTTGAGGTGATTTGCTTACTATCCATCCATCCAATATTATGGGACTTTAGATTTCTCCATCATCAATAAAATAGAATAAGGTTCTAGAAGATAATTATATATATGAGTATTTACGATATATTATCGAGTCAATGGTATCAGATGTAACAGAGTTCTATCAAATTTTTTTGTAGAAAAATAAATTTATTTATTTATGTATGAATACTGAGTTTCGAATCATGATCATAGTGCAATATGAATTGCAGGTGGATGAAGGGTTTAAAGTGTATCCCATTACTTTGTATTCGAGTTTTGTTCGAGATATTCTTTTACTTTTTTGAAATCTTTTATCAAAAGTTCTAACTCCATCCTAAATGGAGTTACGTTTTATAAAGTGAGAATATTAGTCATATTCTAGGCTATCCTGTGTCTTTTCCATTTTGCCAAGTTGAAAAATTAACAAAAAAGTTTGAATTGAGAAAATTTCTTTACCCTTTTTAATATGTATATGTATATCATATAGAAAAAGTCATAATATGCTTTCCTAATTATATTTTTCACACTTTTCCTACACGAAAAAAGATGGAACTCAAAGGCAAGATTAAAGTGCATAGACACATCTAAGGCAAATATAAAGATATATAAATATACCATGCTCAATTTGACCAACTGACTCAAAGGGCAATTTGGTAATAATGAAAAATGTTTTCTCAAATAATATCAAATTGATATTCTTACTTATTATCTTAAAAATAATATTTTATAGGTAAGTTAGAAAATGTTATTTGATATTATTTATATATAATCGAGAGAAGTAATGAAAACACGTACACATATAATTAGTTTCATTCTTCAACAACTAATAGCCTTAAAATATTCTTTACTATGTTAACTGAATTTAAAACACTCTGATCTTGCGACATGAGTGAAATACACTCTAAATTCTCCTCAATTTTAGGGTATTTTTAACACTTTTCTTGCCTTTTTATTAAGAATCTCATGCTCATATTAAGAGTTTGATACCATTAGCTATATCATGTGCCAGATCAGGGGTATAATATTTTTAAGGCTATCAATACAGAGAAGAAATAAATAATTTACATCAAGTTCAAGTATATTTTCAATACTTTCCTCATATATAATTTGTACAAGTATTAAGCTGATGAGGAGTTCAAATGAGTCGAGTGTGAAAAGATATCTACTTAAAATATTACTTATGAAATTTATTTTTTCTATAAAATATTTTTTTGTTTCTTCTCCTAAAAAATATGTTTAGGAGCTATTAAATATGAAGAAAAAAAATTATAAATATTTTTTTAAAAAAAGTTATAACCATGGTGAAATTTTATTATTATTTAGAAAGAGAGGCCCCTATCAAAAATTTAGGACCACTGATAGTCGTATTTTTATTATTATGGGAATAAAGGGCACTGCACTTTCTTGCATTTTTTTTTAATGTGGTCCTACAATATTTAAAGGTCACATCTAATTTAATGTGGCCTGCAATTTTCTCAATTGTCAATCAATTCAATGCTTGTAAATATATGGAATTCCCCTAAAAGTTTGGCCCAACCTATAATTCGTTTTATGTTTTTATTCATTCCAAAATTCTGTTAATTATATTCTTTATAATTATATAATAAAAATCCATTTAAAGGAAATTGATCCCTAACAATATGAATTTATTGAAATTTTAGTAAAGAATAGAGGAATCATATTCATTTTATTCTAAACTAAAATTTTGACTTTTGATCTATTAAAAAAAAAAAAGCAGAATTCTTTGGACCTATTGATACAAAGAATTTATACGCAACAAATAAACACTGACAATGCTTTATCTCATATTTACATATGGGATAAAAGATTGTCAAATTGTAACTTCTGAATATTTATATTTAAAATGAGGGTAGGTTGAATGTTGTGCCTCAACACTTATCTTAATTTCATGTGCCATTTGGAAATGCTAATCAGATTATAATTTCAAATTTTTTATTTTAAATATGCCTTTGTTTATCCTATTTTTAATAAAACTTTTAGTTTTTAATTTTAAATCATGAATTCACTTCAAAAATAGAATTCAACTTTAAAATCGTCCTTTCAAATTGTTTGAAATTTAAAAATTTGCCCATATATTTTAATGTTTGCAACAACTCAGCTCGCCTAAAAGCCCAAAACGTCTTTAAAACGTATTGCTAGTTGGTAAGACCTGCTTACTTATACACCCAATAAATTATCGATGTGAGACTTCTTGTCTTTAGCTGGAGCATCACTTACATCTCCTTAGATGTCTTAATATACACTCAATAAATCGCTCGACGCACCTTGCTCTAAGATAGATCCGCCCATGATCACATACATCTCCTCTATGGACTCAGTTTGCCCCACAGTATGTTGGGGCATCACATACACACCCACCATGATTTGCCAGGACTAAGCACTAAGGTCTGACCCGCCTTAACAAGATTTATCTAAACTCAATTGAACTTTGGCCAAATCGACAAGGTTGACACATGAGTGACTCTGATATCATTTTGTAATAGGCCAGCCCGCCAATGATATTGTTTGCTCTGCGCCTAAGCTGCACGACTTTATAACGCGCAACTAGTTGATAAGCCCTAATTACTTCTATACCCTACATCTCTCTTATATTTTTACCGATATGAGACTTTTTATCTTAAGCTAAGACTTCACAGTTTTACAAAAGAAAAAAATAACTAAACATATTTGTTGCAAAAATAATTCCCAAGCCTACTTAACTCCCTATTTACCAATCCATATTTATATAAAAAAAACTACACAATTCTTCATGAAAAATTGCTTCTCTCTCCAAAGCCCAAACCCAAAAATCACCTACTTCTGCAAACAACGACATTTGCACACAAAATGGTGAAATTTTCATATTTATTTGAAAAATTATAATTTTTGAAATTCAAGCCGCTTATCGAAGTAAAATATCAACTTCAAATCAACCTCTGCTAACATCAATGTGCGTTAATTCATGTTCAAACATTTACTTACTTTTTGGTTTTGAAAAACTTAAGCACTTAGGAAGCAGATTGATTTATAGCTCATTATAATTTTTAGTTATATGTCTTGTAATAATAAGAAATCATTCTTTCTTTTAAAGCAAATTAAAAAAAAAAACAGAAGAGCATTAAAACTAGAATATAAACACGTTTTGTTACAAGATGTATATACAACATTCGACACATATGATAATGTGGGGAAAATAGGAACCATTCAGCACGTTGTGAAGCTAGAGCCTATGTATAGTCATAAAATAAGAACGAAAAACACGTTTGTTTAATTAAAAAAGGAAGCTGATAGACATAGCAATTTAAATAATATGTTGGCCATGTGATTTTCCAAAAGTAAAAGCAGATTCAGAATTTGAAAATTTCAAATATTACACTACTTTAAACGATAACATATCCAGCATTTTCGAAAAGTGAAATCAAAATTCAAGAAAACAAATATATCAAGACAAAATGTCAAATTAGGCTTTGGAAAGCATATTGAAAGGGGAATTATAGTAACTACAAGAAAATAATATGATAATTGAATTGCAAGGAACAATTAATAGTAATAGAAATTGAAGGAACAAGAACCTAGAAGAGTAACTAGGACTTCTAGTATGAAAGATAAGCGAGACATTGATCAATTATACCTACTAACTTTCTGTCCTAACATTTCTTGTCCTCCATAATCTCATATATAACTGCAGTGGCGGACCTACCTTGGTCCAACACCCCTTCGTCGGAAAATTATGTTGTATATAGTGGTTAAATTTTAGTTTTATAAATATAAATATATAAATTGACACCTCTTAAAACAAGTCGAAGGTTAATTAGTCTATTGGTTAAGGGCTTACAAACAGTATATGAGGTCATGTTTTCAAACCCTACTAGCCTATGTATAACTTTTTTTACTATAACCATTGACACCCCTTAATGAAAATCATGCGTCCACCGCCATGTATATAAGGTCATTTCTTCTATAAGTTCAAGTTGTATCATGTCATATAAAAAATCATCCAACCCTCAATACTTCTTCGGCCTACCTCTACCTTTTCCTGAAATCATCCACAGTATTCAACCTCTCATATCTCCGCAATAAGGGCACATCTCTTTATTATTACATGTACAAACCATCTCAGTCTTGCATCCTGTATCTTTTCCTCCATTGTGGCCACTTTCATATTGATTCAAATTTGTTCACTTCTAATCTTATGTCTTTTAGTATGCCCACACATCCATCTAAACATATTTATTATCGTAACTTCCATTTTTAGAATATGAGAGTTCTTGATGCACTAACACTCTATTTCATATTACACAAGAGAACTTGCCTTTAAGTTTTGACATGACTTTTTTGTGACACAAGACTCGAGATGTGGACCTACATTTCATATTCCCCTATGATGCATCATGCATGACATTATCGTCAATCTTCTTATTATCTTGGATAATTAAGATACTTGAAACTTTAATTTCTTTTCTTTCGGATATATAGCTTAGGGAGCAATCCACACTTCTCTGAGATCCTCGTTAATAAAGTTGCTAAACTTGTATGGGTTAGTCCTGCTCAACATAAACCCCTTAGAATTTTGAGTTTGTGAATCTCATCTATCTGAACTATGTCATTTGCATATAACATACACCATGAAATCTTACTTTAGATTTATCACGTCAAAACATCAAATACCAAGGAAAACAAAAATAGGCTGAGAGTTGATCATTGGTGCAACTAGAAAGTGTTATGGGCTTACCGACCTGCCCTCACTATCATTTCTATTATTTTGTCTTCATCGTACATATCCTTGATCACCATAGAGTATGTCACATGTATGATTTTAGCTTTCAAGCACCTCTATAGAATCTCCCTTCGTACTTTCGCGTACAACTTTTCTAGATCAATAAACACCATATGTAATCTCTCTATATTGTTTTATTAATCTCGAAACAAAATTGATAACTTAGTTGAACGTTTCGACATGAATCTAAAATGGTTCCTAGAAATATCCGTCTTTCTCACCACATCTCCACTATTCTCTTCTAAATCTTTCATAGTTTGGCTTTTATGCTATTGCAATTATGAATGTGTTAGGATTGAAATAAGTAGGTGCAACGCGAAAGCTAGCAAAGCGAACCTCAAAAGACCACGAGTAAGAAGACAAACGAGAAACATACCAAAAGAGACACAAAGATTTAAAGTGGTTAGGTCAATCGACCTACGTCCACAAAGGAGATGAGCAATCCACTATATAAACATGAGAGTACAAAATACATAGAGTAATAACCTCAACCAATTCACTCAAAATACATGGGAGGTTCACACAAGTGATAACGTATCAAACTTGTGTCCCACAAATTCTCCCCCTAACCAAAACTCAAAACCCTTAAGACTACATTGTGAATGTTAATTAAGTTAGAAGGAACAAACCTCTATTTATAGAGTTCTAAACCTTTTCCTACGAGAAAAAAAATTAGTCAATTCAAAATCTTTTCCTAAAAGAAAAACCTATTTTGATAAAAAATCATGGTAAATAAAACCCAACATAATGTACATTTTGTTTTTGTACAACAGAATTATTGTACTTCACCTCCACTCTTAAGTGATTTTTCTTATCTTAAAAAGTAATATAAACAACTTAGTCACTCTACACCTGCCATATTTGTGTTTTTTTCAAAATTTAATCAAACACTTGTATATACCAATCGTTGTTCCCCGGTGCATCATTTGAGTCACACCCTTAACCTTCTCGTTCTTTATGCCTTTTAGAGTCCTCCAAATCTTCCAATACAATGTCTTTGACCCAATTTTCATTCATGAATATATAAAAAATATTATGCCATCTATTTCTAATATGTACCTCATCCAACTATACATTGTATTGTTGTGCTTGATGCATTTCACTTGATGTATCTCTTGAACTCTTCTTTTTTCTTGGCTTCCTTGTAAACCTTTTTATGTGTGCCTAGATCCTCATAGGTGTGTTTGGTATGAAGAAATATGTCAATCACACTAGATAGATATTTGAAACATGTATATGGTCTGATTTGCGTGGATATGGAATACCAAATACACGAGAGAGATCGATATGAGAGTGGTGGACGAAATTTGTCTATGTGTTACAGATATATGTGAATTCACTTGGATATAATAGTATCTAGCTAGAATAAATTACATCTAAATTTGACAGCACGTATTCTAATATACATGTATATAAACGCACCAAAATCTGTTAAAATTCATAACATTACAGACTAACGTGTATCTAAGTACTTAATTTTTAAATTAGAGAGACTTCTATAAATTACCCTTAAATTTGTTTAATTTTGACCTCAAAATTTGCTCATAAAACGAACAAGGGTCAAAATTTTGACTATCCATTCTCATAGTCATTTCGTGCAATTTTCTGACTTCTGATGGTCTCGCTTATTAGTGTGAAAATAGCTCGAGCTTATCACTTTGCAAATCTTTATGATCGGAAAATTGTGTATTATAACAAATTATTAATTCAAAATAAATATTATAGCTACAGTTTCATTTCATTTCTATTTGCAACTAACTTCTTGTTATTCGCCTCTCTCCTCTCTCTTTGGAATCTCGCTCGCCACTCTCCTCTTTTTCATCCTGACACTCTCACTTTATACAAACACAAACATATGATTTGTGTTTGTATTTGTATGAAGGGAGAGAGACTCTATATATGTACAAATATAAATACACATCTCTCCGTCTTAATACACTTATAATTATACAAATACAAATCTTCCCCTGTCGAGTTCTCTTTTGTCTTTCTATCTGTCTCGCTTGAAACAAACACAAATTATACAATATTTAATTTGGGCTTGTGTAAAGCGAGAGAGATTTGATATACAAATGCAAATATTTTGACTCAATTCAATTGTATACGAATTAAAATTTTATGCGATATACAAACACAATCATTGACACATACACATAGTAGTTACATATATGCAATCATCTAACCGATATTCACATACAATTCACCCCTCTATACTCTCTGCCCGCTCGCGTCTCTCCTCTCTCCCCCAATCTCGCTCGCCACTCTAGCTAACACAGAGAACATATATAAATACAAACACAATTAATTTCATAAAGTTGCTACAATTTTATACAAATCGTCGCGATTTATAATATCAGATGCTCCATAGCAAACATAATTTGGTTATGGAACGCAAATAGAGAAACTGGAGGTGTAGAACATTAATATGATTTTTATGTTAGTCATTCCTAAAATCTACTCATGAAAAAATAGTTAGAATTCGCAAAATATTTACTTTAATATAAATAAAAATGAAATATTAACGAAAATATCCTTTAAGCTATGAAAATACTCCAACACAGCGTGAAACTTCTACATGCACGAAAATATGTTGAATATAAAAGGGAAAAATTGTATATAATGGCAAACTAATAAATCAAATTAAATGCTATAACCATACTTTGATTTAATTGTGCCCTGTAGCAAACTGTTTATCAGTCACCTCTTTCCCTCAAACTCTCGCTCGTCACTCCCTCTTTCTCACTCGCTCCCTCTCACTTTTATACAAACACAAATGTATAAAATGTGTTTGTGTTTGTATAAAGCGAGAAAAAATTGTTTATATACATATATTTTTGTTCCCCTCTCTCCCCTCTCCCATATCTCGCTCGCCACTCTTACAGATCTCGCTTGCCACGCTCGCCTCTATCGCTTATATAAACAGAAACAAAATATATAAATTGCGTTTCTGTTTGTGTAAATCGAGAGAAAATTGTATATACATTTGGAAATACATATATCTACGTCCTATACACTTATAATTATACAATACAAATATTCCATTGCCCAATTTTCTTTTGTCTTTCTCTCATTTTATACATACACAAATTATACAATTGATTTGTATACAACTGCTTTCTTTTGTGTATGTGTAGCGAATTATACAATTTGTTTCTTTGTATATGTTTAACGAATTATACATATTTATGTTTGCTATATAGCACAATTATGCAAACTATGCTACAACATACAAATATGAATTTTGTGTTTGATATATGTGAAAATTGTTCCATATAAAATGCAAATAGATATTAAAGTTATTCATCGATATAAATATAATTAAATCAAGAATATTAGATATAGTATGATCACTAATTCTTTTACATGATAATGAAGATATTCTAAAAGTCTAAAACATATCACCTAAATATATATTACCAAATCTACCTTCGAGAAACAGAAGAGATTATTTTTTAATTTTTTTTTTTTTGGTTCTGCTTCACAGTTTATAACTTTTTATCCGCACAAAAAAATATATTTTCTCGTCAAAAGTAATTGTTTTAAGTTTCTCTTCAGCTAAACTACCTCTTTTTTTTAAAAATACTATTAACTTCCAATAAACTGACCAAATAAATTTTAAATTATCATATTACTATGTCTGCCGACAATTGTTTGTGAAGCTAAGAAATTAATAGTATTAATTAGGTAATTAAAGGTGAGATCCAAAATGGGAAACCCGTGAAGTAAGGGAATTGGTGAGAGTGGGAAGAAGATTAGTCATTTTAGTAATGAGTTATGTAACCTAATTCCCTAATTGGGTAATTAAAATACTCTCTCTGTTAGCTTTTAATTATCACGATTTCTATTTTTAGAGCCAAATTATAAAAACTTTGATTAACATTTTAAGATGTATTTTTTCATAATATTGATATGCAAAAAGTAGCAATTTATAGTACTTTTCATATAATTTTTGAATATCTAAATTTTTTGTTTCAATTATCGAATTAATGTAATCTAATTAACTTTAAAATTAGTCAAATTTATTTTCAAAAAACGTTACATGACAAATCAATTCGCTTATTTTATAATTTATAATTTACTTTGGAGAATAAGAAAACGAGCTCTCATATTACAGAATTGACTTTACATCTTACATCCAAATATTTGCCTTCTTTTTTAAAAAAAAAAAAAAAAATCCATTAATTTTAACTAGTTTGTCTTTCAAAGTTTGTAGCTTAAATTAGAATTGATTACTTAAAGGTCATTAAATTAAAATAATATTGTGTAAAAACATTTTTTTTTTTGGTTTTTGAACGGAAACTACTCTATGTTTCTCTTTTGTTATTTCATATATAAAGTATTAGTTTTATACTAATAGAAAATCACTCTATTTCGGCATTTCACACGAAGTTATTTATTATATTTAGGTAATCTCTTTGGCCATTTTATGACGCTATTTTATTCCTCTGATAAATTTTACAGGGAGCAACTTTCACGTATAGTAAATATAAAATTTATATTTGTATACTATAGTAAAATTTGCATAATTGTGCTCCATAGCAAACATAAATATGTATAATTTGCTATACATATACAAAGAAACCAATTGTATAATTCGTTATACATATACAAAAGAAATCAGTTGTATACAAATCAATTGTATAATTTGTGTATGTATAAAACGAGAAAGAGAGAAAGACAAAACAAAATTGGGCAAGGGATTATTTCTATTATATAATTATAAGTGTATAGGATGAAAATATATGTATTTACATGTGTATATACAATTTTCTCTAACTTTATACAAACAAAAACACAATTTATACATTTCGTTTCGATTTGTATAAGCAATAGAGACGAGGGCGGCGAGCGAGATCTGAGAGAGTGGCGAGCGAAATCTGGGAGGAGAGGGGAGAGAGGGAACGAAAATCTATGTATATATACAATTTTTCTCGCTTTATACAAATAGAAACACATTTTATACACTTGTGTTTGTATAAAAGTGAGAGGGAGCGAGTGAGAGATGGAGCAAGAGAGGGAGAGTGGCGAGCGAGAGTGAGAGTGAGAGATGACGGGCAAACAGTTTGCTACAGGGCACAATTAAATCAAAGTGTGGTTATGACATTTAATTTGATTTATTAGTTTGTCGTTATATACAATTTGCTCAACTTTATATATACAACAAATAACCTCTTTTTTTAATTTTATTTTCATGAAATAATCATAAGTTTTTTTTTTACTGTTTAATTCCTTCAGAGTCGACTCAATAAGATTGGGGCCTAAAACCAACCTTAAAGAGGGGCCTTCAAAAAAAAATTGAAATAAATTTCAAACAAAGATAATCATGTATACATTTATTTAAAATCTATTTTCTAGTATTTTTAGATGTGAAGTCATTAATTACTGTTTTCCAATCAATTTGTTATACCAATTATTTTTCAATTGATAATATATCTAATGCATTCAATCTCACATTGTTGATCTTAGATAAGATTTTATTAATTTTAGTTTTGAAAAACTTCTTTCGGCCGAGGCAATAGTTACAAGAATTGTTAATTTATCTAAAAGCAATATATGCATTAGAAAAAGAATCAAGTCTTTTTATTTCATCAAGTATTTTCATTAAATCATTATCTTCTTATTTCTCTTGATAATAAGTAAAATGAAAATAAATATACTTACTAACTAAGAATATCAACAATAACAAAAGTTCAATAAAACTTATAAAATAAAGTTATAAATAAAAAAAATCTGGCTCATGAATTTGTTAAGTTGATATAACAATATTGAAATGGTGTTGCGTTCCTTCAATATAATGAACGGAAAAGGGTCAAAAATACCCTTGATCTATTCGAAAAGGTTTAAAAATACCCCTCATTCACCTCTTGGGTTAAAATACCCTTCCATCCACCTTTTAGGTCCACAATTACCCTTAAACTAACAATCTTTTTTTTAATTATTATTATTATTAATTATTACGTGGCATCTTTTTATTGGATAAATTTAAATTCCAACCCACCAAATTTTTTCTACCCATTTATAACCCATATACACATTCTTTGACCCAAATTTAATTAAAAAATTTATCAAAAATAATAAATTTCATCATCTCTTCTCTTTCCCTTGAACCTAATAACCTATTTTCATTTTTCCTCTTTTTGTCACGATCCAAAAATGGACGTGATAACACTCGTCTTATCCACCAAGACAAGTCAGCCTAAAACTCAACTATTACAATAAAATACGGAAAATTTACTACAACTTAAATTATACCCCTAAATCTGGTTGTCACGTGTACAAGTCTCTATAGTATTACAATTGATTCAAAAGAAATTATAAGTCTCATATGATATTGTTTCTAGAGTAGAACAAAATCATAAATAGGAGTAAGAAGGTCTGTTGAGAAGACAAACAACTACCTCACAAATCTCCAAGAAGCCTCGGAAAAGAAGAGAATATATCATAAAGGTCCGGACTAGTAACCTACAAAAAATTGTAGAAGCAAGGGGTGAGTACCAAACCACACGGTACTCAGCAAGTAAACCTCTAAACACAAGCTAAGGGGATGAAATACGGTCACTCCTACCACCCCCAACCGAACCTCCACAACTACAACCTGCATAAACATCAGCCCAACCTAACAGCTCACAGTTTACATAGCACGTAACTCAGCAACAACACTTAGACAAATTACATATCCTCCACAACAACACTTTAACAAATTACATATCCTCAACAACAACACTTAAATAAATTAGATATCCTCAATAGCAACACTTCAACAATTTACATATCCTCAATAACAACACTTCAACAAATTACATATCCTCAACAACAACACTTCAACCAATTACATATCCTCAATAACAAGCTCAGTATTCATCAATCACAAGTTCCGCAAAAAGACAATCACAAGATCAGCAAAACACAATATCAAGTTCACTAATAATAAGTATGTGCAATGCAATGGAATGCAATGTCAAGTATAATGATGCATGTCTGACCTAGTGATACACACCCGCTGTCTCTCAGTCCGGGACCCATGGGGGACATATCTGTCCATGCATCTGTTGCGGCGCACAACACGACCCTCGATAATAGTAACCATCGCGGCGCGCGATACGTCCCTCGAAATATAGTATCCATCGCGGCGCCCGATACGTTCATCGAAATGGTACATTCTCCTTAAGTTCTCATTCTTTCTCAATGCACATAACACTTGTCACAACTATGTCTTAAAATAATGCAAATGACATGTTCACAAAAATAAAGAGGATATGACCATTTTCATAACATTGCACAATGCACAACAACAGAAACAGAATATCACATCAACAATGACTCAGCAAGCCTTCAAACCTTTCTCAACACATCACACATAAACAATTAATCACATTGTCTTTTGTTACCCCTTTTTTCATCATTAGAGTTAATCAATGTGAACAAGTCAACCCATCACCAAGTCCCATTACTCCCAAACATATACCACAAGGAAATACACGCATTTCATACACTTAACAAGAGTTTAGAAATTCACTTGCCTGAATTCGATAAGAATTTACTCCGGGATTTGAGCCTTTCCCATTTGTTGAACTTCCAACTCAAAGCAATCTGATTTAGCCGCCACCATTCTGGAAGATGTGCCTGAGTTTCAAGCCGCCATTTTTTTATTATTCTTATGACCAAAATATGATAAAATCCTTTTAATTTAGCACCCGGTCAAGTTAGATAGTCTATTAATTATAGAGTCGGCCCATTAATCCAACTAAATAAATAAATTACATAATAAATTTTGGTCAATTAAATAATTATAGTTATTGAATAGTTTAATCAAATCAACTTTCCCGACTAATCAAAAATGATTCGAGAAAACTATCAGGAGGGGTAAAATGGTGATTTTTATGATAATTTCTAAGAATAATTTTCTGGGTCATTACATCTTTCTTATTCAACAAATTTCAAAATAAAATTAATGATTGAATCAATTAGTATTTGAATTTGAAATTGATATGATGATATTTGAATTTGGTCATATCAAATATAACTAAAAAGCTCTTCTTGATTGTGTTTGAATTTGATTTTTCTTGTTTCTTTCTTTTGGTTCACACCATGTGAAAAAATCAATTTTTTAAGGGGAAGTTGCACTAGATAACTTTTCTTAATCGTGCTTTAATAGTGGAATTGATATAATTTGACTTGGGTCTTGTTTCTTTCTTCCCCTTTTGGTTCACACCCTTTTCAAAAGATTCAATTTTCATGGTTGAGTTGCACTAAAAGAGTCGTTCTTAATTGTGTTTTCATGGTGACATTGAGAAAATCTGAATTGGGTCCTTTTCGTTCACGCTCTTTTCAAAGATTCAATTTTTCATAGTGGAGTTGCATTAAAAAGCTCTATTTGATTGTATTTTAATGGTAGCATTGACCAAATTCTAACACAATCAAGAAGAGCTTTTTAGTTATCATTGATTGAGGTTGTATATGGTGATGAGAAAGAGAATAAGTTATTAGGTTGGAATGGTAGAGAAGAGATGTTCAAATCTTTTAATTTTGATGAATTTTTAATTTGGTTTGGGTCAAAAAATGTGGATATGGGTCAAATAGGTAGAAAAATTTTTGGTGGGTTGAAATTTAAATTTATCCAATAGGAAGATGCCACATAATAATTAATAATAATAATAAAAAAATAAAAGGTTGTTAGTTTTAAGGGTATTACGATCAAAAAGGTGGATGAAGGGGTATTTTTAACCCAATAGGTGAACGAGGGGTATTTATAAACCTTTTCGAATAGTTCAAGGATATTTTTGACCATTTTCCCTATAACGATTGTTTGTTGCACTTCTTAAGTTTTGAAGAAGACACCCAAAAACAAATTTTGTTCTTTTTTAACTTGTAAGCAACAATATATCATTTTATTTTTAGGATAAAGTTTAATATTGAGAAGAAAAAAATAAAATAGAGAAAAAAAAAGATGAGTATAAGATAAATAATACTCATATAAGGTCAAATTTTTAGGAAATAAATAAGGAAACATAATTTCCCACTTAAGAAAATTATTTTCAAAAAATGTTTCATTCCCTTAAAAAAATGGAGAAAACTAACTTTTATTTTGCTTTTCGTTTATAATACTTCTTATGTGTTTTTTTATTTATATTTTAAAATGCATATAATTTTAAGTAATATGCTTAAGTATTTTTTTTTAAAAATTGAGGACCTCCAAAAATATGAGGTCTAATAATTAAGACGGTCCTGAATTCATCCACCACACGCCATATATACTTCCCACAACAGCCATCGGTAAAACAATGAACTTTTTTTCATGCAATATTCCTCTATAAACAACAAACATGTCTCGATTATAAGGAATATGGGTAAATAATTTGCGATTGTGACATGAATAAAATTAAAATTACTTTTTCCTTCTGAATTTTACGTTATTCTTACTTAAACGTCATGTAAAAGTGTAAATACAAAAACTAATTAGGCATTTGAATATAAATTTGGACGTTAAAACTTGAAAAATAGTTGTTGCGGTAAAATTTTAAAATGATATTAAAAAATTAAAATTATGTTTTTATACGTGTTTTCACTTGAAAAATGATGACGTTCTTTTTCTTTACTTGAAAACTCATCTTCAAAAAATCAATTCAATACATAATTATGTAAGGAGCTGTTTGAGTATAATTTTTTTTCCTTTTAAAAAATAATAATTCAAAATGCTGTTTGATTTTACATTTCCATAATTTTTTGGTTAGTTTTTCATTTTCAAGTTTCAAAAGTTGAATTCGACTAGTTTTTTTTTTATTGAATTTATTTTTCAGTCACGAAACTTCAGCTGTTTTACAAATAAAATATATTTAAATATAACTTGAATTTTATTTGTTTGATTTGAAGGAAAAGGACCCAATTAATTTTTAATAATTATAATATTTTTAAATGCTATTTTCCAATTCCAACTACAAACAATGATTAATTCTTTTCAATGTATCAATCAAATCTATGGTTCAATCCGCCAATTGTATTAATTCTCTAAGATTCTTAACTTTAATGTTTATATCACATTCTTGGTGTAATAGCAATTTTAATTCATTAAATATTAATAATTTTTTAAATTTTGATTCCAATAATACACGATTCTATAAATTCAATATTAATTAATTTAACTTTGTTTTTTCAAAATCTAAATATATATTATGTTGACTAGTTTCAAAACTATATTAACCAAAAATATGGATAATAATATAAATTTAACACAATACATAAGTAATTAAATAATAAAATGATTAATAATTTACAAATTCATGAAAAATCACAAAAAAATAAAAAATATAGATCCCAACCAAAAATGTTGTATTAACATTATCTTCTAAATGAAGTTTATATTAATTAGTTTGTGAGAGATTTAATTTCCATCTGTCAATAAATTCTTATCCCTAATTAAACGGAGTAGACAAGAAACAAGTTTGCATGTGATGTTTAGGCAGAGAGAAGAATTTAGTTATATTCAGAAGCGGAGCTGGGATTTGATTCGTGAATTTGATCAAACTCAATAATTATGAGTCAAACTATATATTTGTCGTAAAAAATTATTAAATATGTATGAATTATTTATTTATTAATAGTAATTTTAAAATGTTTTATATATAAAAAAAATTATAAATTTTAAATTATGATTCCGTTCATGTATTATTAGTTTTTTGACGTGATAATTTAGATGTAATGAAAATAATGATTTCAAATCTACCGAATAAAGAAAAGATTCAATCATGTATTGGAATAGCACCTTATGTAATAAAGAGACAGGACATTAATGAAAGGTCCAACTGACCCATCGACCCCATACTTAGGTTGTTGGATATCAAATCTCCCTAATCTTAGACATGATATCAAATTGATCCACATTTCAAGAAATAATAGAGTATATGATTTTTAATTTTTATTCGATTTTATAATGTAATTTAATTCATAAAATTATATTATTTATATTTATAATCAAATTTAAGATTTTAAATTTGTGAATAACTTTGTTCGTCACTTATTCATAACCCATATGTTGTATGCTATTGGGTTCACGTCTATATATTTAGTAAATTTCTTAACATATATAAAAGCTATAATTCAAAGCTATTGTAGTTTCGTTGAAACCTCGATCCTTTAACTCATTATATTAGTGAGATTCTGTGTTATAAAATATGATTTTTTTTCAAATTCACGAAAAAATATGCATGGTGTCAAACAAATTGTTACTACTGAAATAGTGAGCAGCTTTTTAACTTTTTAATATGAAATATTATATTTTTTTTCATTCGTATTTGTGAATATAGAACATTTTCAATGCAATTTTTTTTTTTTTTTAATATCGACTATATAAAAATTTTTATTTGTTTGATTTATGTAAGTAGCTAATTATACTTATTATTTGTGTATGTACTTGGACAAGTCATGTCTTTTAGGAGACCGTATTATTTCTGATATATAATGTTAAAACTTTCACTCTTTTTTTAACGGGGAACTTAAATAAATATACTATAATAAAAAAATATTTATTATTTATAATAATAATAATTTTTTTTACTTGATCAGTTTTAATTTATTTATAATACAAGTTTAATATATATTATAAAAACAATTGATTATTCACATATAATATAAGTTTTAATGATGGATAATATATTTTCCACATATTATAATACATTTATTACAATATGTCAAATTTTTACCAAACAAACATAATATATTTCAAACACTATTATAATTCATATATATTGCATATACAATTCACTTTTAGTACATATTGCAGATTTTACATAATATTGATATAAATGATAATAAATAAAAAGTATAAAATCAGTAATTATTTATTAAAATGTATTAATTTATGTAATTTTTTCTTTTTTAAATCAAAACATTAAACTAATACAATTTAATAATTTGGCTTATAACTAGACTAGATTGCTTCCCTTATAAGGAAAGTTTTATTTTATTTTATTTTTAAAGCTGACCATTATCCTGGCTTTAAAAATCCTCTTAATGGATAGCGTTTTGTATAAATAAAGGCCACCAAACTACACTTTACACATAACACCCAAAATGATTTAAAATGTAAATTAATTAAAGACATCAAGCAAACGGAATATAATTAATTTATGTAACCTTTTCAAAGTACTAATCAACCTACAAAATAGTAGCATTTGTACAATTAGTTACAAGATCAATTAAAGTCATCAAATCAAAATGGTTATAAGTGGAAATCATTAATTAGACTATCTTTATGCATTGGATGGTTGACAAAACATAAAATAGAAATTTTACGTACCCAAGGAAACAAAGTTGTAGTTTTTATTAGTATACATGTTATCACTTAAATAATCAAAATATTTAGATACTTTGTATGGAAAAAATTCCTCATAAAAGACGTTTCCCCCCCTCCAAATATCATTTAAGTAAATCAAAATATTTAGATCCTGTGTAAGAAAAAAATTCTTGATAAAAGACGTTTTTCCCCTCCTCCAAATAAAGGCCTAACGGGCAACGAGACACTAATTCAAAAATAAGAAGAAAAATCTAAAATATATCTAAATTTTGTAGGCAAGACAGATCCATAATCTCTGCACTATTCAATAGTTTATTTTAAAATTGAACAAATTACTTGATGTCTACAGGAATATCTATATATCTTTAAAATATATTATTAAATAGTGCAGTGATAATAGTCCTGCTCAAAGTTTGAATCGATATCAATTTCGAACAAAGTTCAAATATATTTATACTCCCTCCGTTTCAAAAAGGATGACCTAGTTTGACTTGAAACGGAGTTGAAGAAAAGAAAGAAACTTTTCAATCTTGTAGTTCTAAATTAAAGTTATGTCAAATGTATCAAAATGTCCTTTAATCTTGTGGTCTTAAACATGCCACGTGGAAAGTTAAAGTTAAAAGTGTTGCCAAAAAAGAAAAGGGGTATTTTCTTTCTGAAATAAACTAAAAAGAAAATAGGACATTCTTTTTTAAACGGAGATAGTAATTCTTTTCCTAAAACGGTGCTACTCCTTATTTAAAGAGGATTAATAAAATATAAAATTAAAGCAGCCTAAGCAATGCTTACTATTTTGTGATAATCATTGAATTATTATCCATAATCACCCCAAATGCATGTTAAGCCACTTTCTGCTTCTTAATCACAGACAAGAATCAAAATGAATACTGCCATCATCCCCCCTCTCTCTCTTCTCTGACTCATAAACACAGAAACTAATATTGTATACAGTATCTAATAGCAGACATGCAAATTTGCAGGGACGGAGGTAGAAGCCCGATAATGAATTTAATCGAACTCAATAATTTTTTCAAGACAGAAAGTTTAAAACACTAAATCATCGTTATAAAATTCAAAACAAACATAATTTATCATAATGAAATTTGAAACAAGCTTAATATTCATTGTTATCATATGAGGATTGATAAAGCTAAGCACTAATTCATTAGGAACAAAGAAATAAAGGTAACTAATATATATATATATATATATAGTAAAGTAGTTGCAGCCTCAAAGTTTTTCTCTTCCTTGCACTAATTACTACTAATTAAAACATTATTCAAACTAATCTAAAATCAAGATGATGAAGAAGACCCATTAGTGACAACAACATTATTAGCACCAAAACTTGAATTTTCTTTCTTGTTGTCATCGTTCATGCTGGTTTCATGGTGAATGTGAAATTCCGAGTCAGTGTTGTTGTCATGATGATGAGTAGTATTATTTCTATCAACAATACAAAACCCATTAACAGTATTGTTAGAGTTACCATTCTGGTGGTTGTGGTGGTTGTTGTCGCCGTTGCCGGTGTTTGGTTGATCTAATTTCTTGCCGGAGATAGAGGTGGTTTTGTTATTGTGCATCCATACCTTTAAAACCCCTCTTTCAACTCCAATTTCGTTGCAGAAATTGTTCACCAGATCTTCATCTCTCTTCTGCATTTTCCAATCAACTTTTTCAGCGAATTCCAGCATTTTAATCTTCTGATCTGGAGTGAATTTTGTTCTGAAACGCTTCCTCCCGTTAGAATTTGCTACCGCTATTGGCGTAGTCGATGTGGGGAGGTTCTGATTTTTTTCACCGGAAAACCCAGCGCTTAGAGCCAAAAGCATGTGAGGTGCAGAAGCTGGGTAATAAGCCGAAGAAATCGGCGGTGGAGATGGGGAATTAGGGCTACTGTGGTCTCCACGAGGCGGCGGAGGATGGTGGCGGTGATGAGGTTGGTACTCAATAGCCGCGGTGGCGATAGGCGGCGGCTCTTCCGGGTCACGGCGGTGAAAATTGCGGTGACAACCACAAGCAGCACATTTTAGTGAAGTTGGATCAGCTGGGTTAGCAGCTGGAATAGGCAAAAATTCTCCACATCCATCAACGGCATGAGTCCCTAAATTAGCAGCATGATTTTTAAGGCATTCTTTGTACACCACCACAACAGGATGAACATGATGATGATGATGATTTTTCCGTTTCAAAACACCATTACTGAACGGAAAAGGCTTTGGTTGCTGGATCCGACTCGGAGTTTCAGTTTCAGCTAATTCTGGCGTTTTCACAGTAGTAATAGCAGCAGTAGCAGCTGTTGTGTTTGTGTTTGTGTTTATGTTTAACTCCATGCCTGAAACACATCTACTACTTATCTTTTCTTCTTTTTTTCACTCTTAGAACTTAGATAATTAAGAAAATGAAAAGAAAAAGCATGTTAAGAAAGAGAAAAAAAAGTGGGTTTGTTTTTTTGGGATTTTAAGTTTTGATGATGATGATGAGAATTTATGGCTATTGACCCTAGATAACAAAAATCTTGGTTTTTGTGGTTGTCCTTGTTAACCACCGGTGTTTTTCGACCTTGATTCCTAATCTAATCTATGGTTAACCTGCAACTACAACTGACCCCACTTCCCACTTGTATATCATGTATATCATAAATATCACTGATTAAGTTAAATGCTTATGCCAATTCTCTTGTCGCCTTCTTATTTTTAGTTAATAGAGTACTTACTACTTAAGTTATTTTTTGTTTAAGTGAAAAAAAAAAATACATGTTTACATAAGCCAAATCAAGTAGGATTTTTTAGGCAACTAATTAGTGTCAAAGGTTATTTTTAATTATAAGGTGTCACATCTACTGTCTTTGAATTGAAACAGAAGATTCACTAGTATGGCTATTTGAATACACTAATTTCAAATGTGTTAGCGTTAGGTGATTATAATCGATTAATAAAAACTGATAATAAAAAGTGAAAAGAGAAATAATTGTGTGGTTGTTTTATGAGAAGAATAATTTATTTTTAAAATTTTTGTATGATAATTATTAGTGAATTGTACATAAAAATTAAGAATTCACTGCATATGTGATGTATTTACTGAACTTGTCAAAGTTGCCAGTTGGAAAAGCAGAGTGTGACATCAGTGCATCTTAATACGATCACGACTCAAATTTCATTTATGGAGATTTTTAAGTTATGTTTTTAATCAAATAAATTTTTCATTTTTCAAAATTTGACAACCGGAGGAGAGTTGATTTACCATTTCAATAGGTCTTTACGTTTGAAATGCGATATAAAATTATAATTTCAAATTAACATATAGATATATGGTTTGAGATTATAATTTCAAATTTCAACTTCTCATAAGAAAAGAAAAAAAGAAGAGATTTGGTCATTTAGAGTCTAATTCGTGATTTTAAATTTTTTAAAAATAAAATTTAATTCATAAATTTATATTTTATAAAATAATTAAATAAAGATTAGTCATTTTAATTTTGCAAAAAAAACAAACAGATTTATGTTAGGCATAAAGAGATTTGCATATATGAAATAATTATGTAAAAGAATAACTATTTTGTAAAGAATTATATCTAGTTACTATTATTATTGATTGATGAATATTTATAATATTATTCATATTTAAAAGTTTGTAGTCGCACGTACTTGTTTATTTATAAAAGAAATATGGTGGTATACAATTTATTAAGATAACTTTAAAATATTTCAATATCTTACTTAACTATTATTTACTTTTCACGACTTATACAATACTTATGAGAAAAAATAAAATTTAAAAACACAAACTTCAAATTACTCTGACATAAATCTTGAATTCATATCATAATAATTCCATATTGCTATGTACAAATTCTTCCCTTTTTCACTTTACAACTCCAAATCGTAAATCTTAGTCAAAATAGTCTTTTTAAAACACTTTTATGTTAGCCTTTTGGAGTTTAGTGCATGAAAAATGAGTATTTAGCTATTAAATAAGTATGATTAACTCTCCAAAACCCAGCCACGTGTAATATTTTTCAACACGTGGTGTGATTATTTTTGTTGAAAAGGTGCCACGTACGTAGTTTTGCCATTCTTTTACGTTTTATTATTCAAAGTATGATTACGTAAACTAGTTTGAATACTTAATTGTCAGCTTCTCATTTTCCTTAATTTAATTCTTTTTAACTAAGAAAACAACAACCTAAATAACAGCCATTTGACTCTAAAAAGCTTGAAACCGTTGAGTGCATCGAATAAAGAGCTAAACTATCCTTTTTTAGAAAAATTATTTTGGTGTTTAACTTGTACTATACATAAATTACTTTCATATTTATATACTCATTTTTTTATATAAATTAATTTTACTTTCACATGAAATTTAAGATAGAAAAATAAAGATTTTTGAAATTTATAGTCTAAATTCTAAAATAAGTGATATATATTTGAAATTTAGTTATTACAAAATATGGTAACGTGTTATTTTTTTTAGAATTGATTAAAAAAAGAAAATGAGTTACATAAATTAATACGAAATAACATATTTTATTGTCCTAACTTGAACATTTCAACTAATGAAATAATTATTTAAATATCTCCATATCTATTTATCACATAGTATCAAAATACTTTTCTTATGATTTCTCATTCGGTGTTTAGAGTCCACTAGGGTTGGGCATAAACACCGAAAAACCAAAACATCGAATCAGACTAAATTTTTTTGGTATTTCGGTTTCGGTATTTCGATTTTCGGTTTAGTATTCGGTATATGTTTTTGTATTTTTTGGTATTTCGATTTTCGGTTCGGTATTCGGTATACGTTTTTATATTTTTTGGTATTTTAATTCGGTTTTCGATATGTAATTTTGTGTTATTCGATATTTCGGTTTATCGAAATATATTATATTATAATATATATTTATATTATATTAATTATTAATGTTAAATAATAAATATTATAATTTAAATAAAAAATTCAAAAAGTAAAAGGCACTTCTTTGATGTAACTATTTTTAGCCCATTAAGCTGAAAAATCAAACAAAAAAATTTGTAAATTTTTAAATTTTAAAAAGCCCACTAAGCAGGCCCATTAAAAACCAAAATAACAAAACCGAACCAAAATAATATAAACCGAACCGAAATAACAAAAAATGAATCGAATCGAATTATTTTGGTTTGGTGTTCGGTACACGTTGTACAAGAATCGAAAACCAAAAAAACTGGAAAAAAAAACTCCGAAATCGAAATGAATTACCGAATGCCTATCCCTAGAGTCCACATTGAAGCTTCGATTAAATTCAGATTGTGCAGTGCATGGCCCATTCGGGGGTGGTACTCCCAATAAAATTTTCTTCCAAATCCGAGACTTTTAATTAAGAATAAAGCACTCCCTCTAGTGCACCACAATTCATGTTGTATCAAACATTAGTTATTATTAATAGAGTAATATGAGGCCTCCCTGGGTTTGTATTTGTTGGGCTACAATAGTTATGTTAACTTGGGCCAACCATGAGTAATAATGAGGACAAAATTACAGCCCATAATGGTCAGCCCAAAAGATTGTTTTTAATAGAAAGGAACTACTATGTACCTACAAAAATGAACTTAATTACTCTTGGCTACTCATTTACTTTTTTTATCCATCAAACATTGAAAGAGAACTTGGTAAATCTAAGAGTTCTGTCTAGCTCGAAGAACTTAGTTTTGATTCTTTTCTTATATTTTCACCACCTCATAGACTAAGTTTTAAGAATAGCAAATATAAAAATTTTATTATCGCTCTATAGCTACAATTTTGCTATTTGCGCTTCATAACTAATTATGTTTACTATAGAGCATCTAATTTGTATAAATCACTGCAATTTGTATAAAAATTGAAGCGATTCATATGAAAATTGTGTTTGTACGTGTATATGTTCTTTGTGTTAGACTAGAGTGGGAAGCGAGATTGGAGAGAGAGGAGAGAACGAGAGAGGGCAATGAGTGGAGAGAAGTGAATTGTATATGTATAGCAGTTAGATAATTGTATATATGTAACTACTATGTATATGTATCAAAGATTGGGTTTGTATATCTTCAAAAATTTGAATGTGTATACAATTGAATCAAATTAAAACATTTGTATTTGTATATTAAATCTTTCTCTCTCTCATTTTATACAAACACAAAGTATACATTGTGTTTTATGTAATTGGTGTTTGTATAAAGCGAGGGAGAGAGATGCAAAAGAGAACTAGGTAGAGATAGATTTGTATTTGTATTTGTATAACTATAAGTGTATAGGACGCAGATATATGCATTTGTATTTGGATATACAATCTCTCTCGCTTTATAAAAAAAATACAAATTATACATTTGTGTTTGTATAAAGTGTGAGAGGGCTGAAAAAGATGAGAGTGACGAGTGAGATTCTAGAAAGAGAAGCAAATTACAAAAGTTTGCTACGAATTGGAATGTAAATTAAACTGAAACTATAACATTTATTTTGAATTAATAATTTGCTCCATAATTTTCCCTTTCTTTATTTGTTCCTTTTCTTCTCTCTCACTTTTTTTTTATTTTATTTTTTCCTCAAAATTTAATTATACTTTTTTTCACCATATGTGATTCCATACATATTTTTTGCGCCTTTTTCACTCCTTATTTCTTTTATATTTTTGAATTTTATTTAACTTTTTTTTTCTCTTCATAATCTAATTTCATTTATTTTTGTTTTGCTCCGTTCTTATTGTACTTTTTTTCTATACGGTAAAGAAGATAATCAATATAATATATATTCAAATTTGTGGTGTAATGGTGAGACTGTTTCATCCTTAATCAAAGATCTTGCGTTTGAATTATGAGTATGAATAAAAGCATGTTGACAGCGTCACCCACGAATAGACCTTTAGTGAGGATTTAATATTGACTCTAGACAATGAGTGAAAAACAAAAAAAGATATAACAAATATTTCTTCACTTTTCTTTTTATTTACCATATCAATTATTAGAAATAAGTCAATAATTTATACATTCACTTTTCTTTTCTCCTTTTCTAATTTCACTTTTTTCCCCTTGTTTTTATCATGCCCAATTCTACACACGTATTTGCTTCTTCTTCTTCTTCCTTTTGTTTTAAAAAAAAATTCTTCTCTATGTCAATAAAAGTATAGATGATATATATAACATTTATCTTATTTACATTATTTTTTATATATTAATCATCATTAAATAACTAATTTTATCATATAGCATACCAGAAATAATATATCAATTGCAACTCCAACAATTTCAGGAAGTCATAGGGTATTGGTTCCATATTTTTCTTTTTTTTTTAAAAAAAATTCCTTAGTTTCTACTTATAGACACATGCAATATATCATCTACTAACAAAATATCATAGAGATGTGATTCATTTCTTATAGAAACACACTCAATGCTCTACATATTGTATTCTAGCAAAGTATCATAAAGAACAAATTATATAGAATATCATATAAATCGATAAGATTCATTCCATAAAAAATGCTCTACAATTTTCACACGAAAATCATATAGAACACTCTGCATCCAAAACTAGACTATATATATAAGAATATATTGTGTATATATATTAAGCATATATATCAAATTTGAACTTTCTTAGTGAAATTTCAGACTTTTGAACATCGATTCATCACATTTATAATCAATAAAATAGTACTTCTATATATAATTAACCTTGGCAGACAAATGGAGAAAATTGGGGAAATATATATAAGTATCAAATAATGGTAATTAATTAATTCATTGATCTTCACCATCAACCATGAAAATCATTAGAAACAAATCAAACACGACAAATAAAAAATTATGCAAAATAAAATAGAAGCTGAAGCCTTCTTCAGTTTCTACAACATCATCCACTCACACTCAAACATAACCAAACTAAACTCAATCCAAGTCACTTAAGCGATAACTACAATTAACTAATTTTTTAAAAAATGAAAATTAGTTACCTGTTATAATTCATAAAAAAAATACATTAATAATATTAAAATTAATCGTTTTAATCAAATAAATCGATATATTGTACTAGAAAAGCACAGAAGAAGAAGGGGAATCAGATGCAACTTCAGTTTCCACCTCTCTTCTGTGGAAATTGCGGTGACAGCCACAAGCAGCGCAAATAAATGCGCTGCTTGTACCTTGTTCACCACTTGGCATAAACTCCCTGCAACCATCTACTGCATGTCCTCCAACACGCGCCGCGTGATTCTTCTGGCACTCTTTGTATCTCACTATACTTACTGTAAAAGCTGAATTCGTAGAGCTTTCTGATGTCACTGACTCATCCTCTTGATTCTCAACCAATTGAATTTTTCTCATCTTTCTATTTTTTTTAAACTATAATAGATAGATAATTTTTAGATATAAATAAAATGGATATGAGAGGAAGAATATATTTTTGGGGGGATTTGGAGAAACTAAATGTTGTGCTAATATGGCTATTATATATAGAATAGTGGTAGTGTTCTTTTAAAAAACCATAACCTTAGCTAGAAGACATGTTTTTACACCTCAATGCTAGAAAGTAAAAAGAATCAAATTCTGAAATATATATGATTTTTGATTGAAATTGATGTAACAATCTCAAATTTTGGGTAGGATGTATTATCGCTCATTATTTAATAGTGTATTTTAAAGATATATAAGTGTTCAGCTGAACAAATTACTATTTATAATGAAGAAATATTTATGATGTTCACGTAACCACTTATATATCTTTAAAATACATTATGAAACAGTGCAGGCGTACTAGGTTCTGCCTAAAGTTTGAAATTGTTACAGTAATTTCAGTCAATGTTTGGATGTATTTTGAATCATTTTACCAAAGTAAAATCATATTTATTATTTGTAGAGTTTAAGTTTTATATATTGACAGAACCAAATAGTGTCACAATCAAAGAACTTGTAAAGTAATGAATGTGAGTGTTTGGTATGAATGAAATTTTTTTACCAGAAATGAAGAGATCTTTTTCTTGTTTTTTTGGTGTTTGATTTGTAAACATAAAATACTAATAATGGACAATAAAAAGAATTCTCCTTTGAAGTTGATTTTAATGAGCATATTTACATATAATCTAGGTAAATCTTATAGATGTAGACGTAGAGCTATAGGTTTATGGTTAGAACGTTATTTTTCCAAACTTATAATAAAAAGTTATTTTTTTCGTTTTTAAAAAGCGTTTTAGAAAATATTTTTAAAATATTTAACCTATTATTCTTCGTGGCATTTATAGCTTTGACCATTCAGCACTCATTTCTTTTTGTTTTCTTTTCAATAGTAGATTACTATTTTATGATTCATGTTATTGGGGTCTTTTCTTGGTAAATTTCTCTACAATGGGTCGTTGTGAATATTGATTGCTCAACAGCTAATTTCAATCACTACTTACCAAGTTTATTGCTTGGCTTAAAAATAGATTTGTCCTTCATTTTCTTTTATAGATCAAAATATCTTAATAAATCATTTTTCAGATAATTAATTACCCTCAAACATGACTGATTGGTTCCTAATTATAGATGACCAGCTAAACTTTGCCTACTTACCGGCCAAATTTAACTATGTGGTCCTCAAAAACTCCAATCTTAAATCGTGAATTTGAATCACCAAGAGACCTAAAAAAATCGAAGAAGATACTACAAAGGGGTAAAAAAAGTAGTAAGAAAATTAAGTTCACTTGTATTTCTAGCCCAATAGTGCCAAAAATATATTGCACTCGATAACGAACCTACTAAAAATGTACGGACAGATCATTTTAATTTGCCTGCAATAATGATGTTATGCCACATATATTATAATGTCTACACAATTTTGAGGTATGTCTGATCAAAAGTAATGCATGCATGCAATTTCTCAGGTTAAAGACATTAGACATATATCCAATATTTAATAAATGCATATATACTAACATGAATTGTGGTGTCACTGTGAGACTGCTTCACCCTTAACCAGAGGTCTCAAATTCGAGCCTTTGATATAGAAAAAATCTTGTTAAAAGCGTCACCTCGAATGGGCCTCGTTGAATACACTCTAAATCCTTTTATGTAATGGGGAGGCCTAGCTAGATATTCTTAATTAACTCATACCCATGTTTATTTTTCAAAATTGAAGAGCACCCACAGTTGATCACAAACATTTAAAACTGGTATTATTCCTAATTATCCAATACTTAATTTTAACCATAATTAACATTTTGTCTGGACAAATAAAGTAATCCTTGAAGCAACAATATTTGTCTCTTTTTCTTAATGGCCATCTTTTAGGTGTCTGCAGTGATCTGTAATTAATAATTGGTTCCAAGTATTCTCCAATCATCTAAATATCGAGTTAATACCTCAGATGGTCACTCAACTATGCACTATTTTCTCAGAAAGTCACTCAACTATCTCTTCTTCTCTCAGAAAGTCACTCAACTTTGAATTTTAACTCAAAAGTCACTTAATTATCCCCTCTTCCCTCAAAAGTCACTCAATCTATTAATTTTTTTTAATTAAAATTTGTTGATATTAATTGTTTATATAACAAACCAAAATAAAAAAATAAAAAATACCATTTAAATCATTTAGTAATCCATCCACCAAATCCGATCCATTAAAAAAATAATATGATTCACTTTATATTTTTCAATGGGTTGGGTTAGGTGAATGGGTCACTAAATGGTATTTTTTTATCTTTTAAAATTTTAATTTGTTATATAAACAATTAATTTCAAAAAAATTTAATTTTAAAAGTAATTAAATAGATTGAGTGACTTTCTGAGGTATTAGTTTCAACAAATTTAATTTAAAAAGTAATTAAATAGATTGAGTGACTTTCTGAGGGAAGATGAGACAGTTGAGTGACTTTTGAGTTAAAATTCAAAGTTGAGTGACTTTCTGAGAGAAGAGTGCATAGTTGAGTGACCATCTGAGGTATTAATTCTCTAAATATTCAGAACAATAAAAAATAACTTTTAGCGTTAATAAATATATACATTGATAAAAAAATATTATCAGCAGTATTAATTAATTGTTATTAGATTCAATGTCGCTATAGACGTTAGGGACATTAATAAAGAGTGTTAATTGCCGCTAAAAATACATATATTATTGCTATTAATTAATTACTACTAAAAATCATTTTTGATGCCGTGGACTCTTTTTTTGTCATAGATATATATACTCCGTCCATTTAAATTTATTTTTTCTAATTTTAAATTGAAACAGAGTTTAAGAAAATAAAGAAAAATAAACAAATTTTGTAGTCTTGATTTATAAGAGACACAGAATGTATCAAATTCACATGTCATAAAATATGTTGTTAAATTTGACAAGATTCAAAAATGGATTAATGAGAAGATATGGTAGTTAGGAGGATAATTCTTCATTGGTAGGAAAGTCAAAGATAGAACCTTTTGTAGGTGAAATTTAGGTGAACAACAAATTGGTTTCACAAGGTAAATCTTGACATTTTGACATATTGTGATGTCATGGATGACATCAATAGGAAGAATTCACTCCTATAAATAGGTAGCTCCTAATTCATTTGTAACACACCTCTCACTTGCCTTCTCATCTCCTAAGGCATTTGTTCTTCTTTCTCTCTTGTAGTATTTCACTTGTACTCTTTTGGAGTGAAATAAATATTGGTTGGTTGTGTCTGAGGACTAGGCAAAAGAAAACAAAAGTTTGCCGAACCTCATTAATTCTTGGTGTTCCTTTTGTTGTTGTCTCATTTACTATTTATTAACTACATTTAGATATAGCAGTTGTGATTCTATCACTCTCTATATATTTGGCTTCCGCAACAATTGGTATCAGAGCCAAGGTATTATCTGAGTATGCTCTGTGGTTGCAGCATAGTCTGAACTTCCACATCAGAAAAAGATTTACTTTGGTCTTTGCATTGTTAGCTAGTAAATAGTATTTGTAGTAAAATGGGAGACAAGAAAAATGATGAGTCCACATCAAGTGTCAATAATACGTCATCATTGGCATCTTCGCTTATGACAAGAATTGTGTCAAATGCGAAATTTGCAGTTGAAATTTTTGACGGGTCAGGACATTTCGGAATGTGGCAAGGCGAGGTCCTTGATGTTCTTTTTCAACAAGGACTAGATATTGCCATTGAAGAAAAGAAACCAGACGGTGTAGGAGAAGAAGATTGGAAGATTATCAACCGTGTTGCTTGCGGTACCATTCGATCTTACCTTGCAAGAGAACAAAAGTATCCATACACGAAGGAAACATCTGCAAATAAATTATGGAATTCATTGGAGGAGAAATTCTTGAAGAAAAACAGTCAAAATAAACTTTACATGAAAAGAAGACTGTTACGCTTCACTTATATTCCTGGTAGCACAATGAATGATCATATCACCAGCTTTAATAAGTTGGCGACAGATTTGCGGAATATGGACGTGACTTTTACGGATGGAGATATGGCCTTAATGTTGTTAAGTTCACTTCCCGATGAGTTCGAGCATCTTGAAACGACTCTACTGCATGGGAATGATGAAGTATCTCTCAAAGAAGTTTGTTCTGCCTTATACAGTTATGAACAAAGAAAGAGAGAAAAACAAAAAGGCGGAGAAGCAGAAGCACTGGTTGCGAGAGGTCGTTCTCAAAATCATATGAGAACGAAGAAAGGGAGATCCAAGTCAAGATCGAGACTCAGCAAAGATGAATGTGCCTTTTGCCGAGAAAAAGGGCATTGGAAGAAAGACTGCCCAAAGTTGAATAGCAAAGCCAAACCAAATAATGGGAAGGCTGTCATGGATTCAAATGTGGCTGATTGTGATGACTCCGATTACTCACTAGTTACAACATATCCATTCAAATCATCTGATGTATGGTTGATGGACTCAGCTTGTAGTTATCATATGTGTCCCAATCGGGACTGGTTTATTGATTTACAAGAAGGAGAATGTGGAGTTATTCACACTGCAAACAATAATCCTCTTACCGCATATGGTGTTGGTTCAATCCGATTAAGGAACCATGATGGATTAAGTAGAACATTAACAGATGTTCGATATGTACCAGATTTGAAGAAAAATCTCATTTCTGTAGGAGCCCTAGAATCAAAGGGGTTCAAAGTCATTGCAGATAATGGCGTGATGAGAATATGCTCTGGTGCACTGGTGGTAATGAAGGCAATTCGAAGAAATAATAACATGTACCACTATCAAGGTAGTACAGTTATTGGGACAGCGGCAACAACATCCAATGACGAGAAGGAGGCAGAAATGACCAAGCTGTGGCATATGCGCTTGGGACATGCTGGAGGGAAATCCTTGAAAACTTTATCAGATCAAGGATTGCTAAAAGGAGTTAAAACTTGCAACTTGGAGTTTTGTGAACATTGTATCAAGGGAAAACAAACAAGGGTTAAATTTGGAACAGCTATCCATAATACTAAAGGTATTTTGGATTATGTTCATTCAGATGTTTGGGGTGCTTCCAAAACACCTTCATTAGGTGGGAAACACTATTTTGTAACCTTTGTTGATGACTTTTCTCGAAGATTGTGGGTGTATACGATGAAAACAAAAGATGAAGTATTGGGAATTTTTCTCAAATGGAAGGCGATGATAGAAACTCAAAGTGGCAGAAAGATCAAGTGTCTTCGCACAGACAATGGTGGCGAATACAAAAATGATCTTTTTCAGAAAATTTGTGAGGAAAATGGCATCGTCAGACATTTCACCGTCAGAAATACACCACAACAGAATGGAGTGGCAGAACGCATGAACCGAACTTTGCTGGAGAAAGTTCGGTGTATGTTGTCCAATGCTGGCTTGGGCAAAGAATTTTGGGCTGAGGCAATAACATATGCGTGCCATCTCATTAATCGTCTACCATCTGCTGCTATTGGTGGGAAGACACCATTTGAAAAATGGTATGGAAAACCTGCTGAAGATTATGGTACTTTATATGTATTTGGCTCAATTGCATATTATCATGTAAGAGAGTCAAAATTGGACCCAAGAGCAAAGAAAGCTTTATTTATGGGAATTACTTCTGGAGTCAAAGGATACCGTTTATGGTGTCCAGAGACAAGAAAAGTTATTTTCAGCAGGGATGTTACCTTTGATGAATCTGCCTTGACAAATAAGGTAACACTTGAAGAAGCCAAACAAATTGATGGTGCTTCAAAGCAGGTGGAGTTTGAGGGAAAGATAATTTTCCCAACACAGGGATCAAACGAGGAAACAACAAAAGATTTTCCTCTTGAAGGAGAGCCAGTCGAAGAGGAGGTTCCATCTCAAGAACCTCAACCACAACTTGAATCAATAGCAACGAGCAAGCCAAAAAGGACAATAATAAAACCTGCTCGACTCACAGATATGGTGGCTTGTGCTAACTCAATTGCAGCCGATGACATTCCTACCACTTATAAAGACGCAGTCCAAAGTTCACAAAAAGATAAGTGGAGGAATGCCATGGATGAAGAAATGCAATCTCTTCATCAGAATCATACATGGAGATTGGCCAATCTCCCAGAGGGCAAGAAAGCAATTGGGTGCAAATGGGTATTTGCAAAGAAAGAGGGATTTCCTAACCAAGAAAATGTTCGCTACAAAGCAAGATTGGTGGCCAAGGGATATGCTCAAAAGGAGGGAATTGATTATAATGAGGTATTTTCTCCAGTTGTGAAACACTCCTCCATTAGAGTTTTGTTGGCTTTGGTAGCACAGTTGAATTTGGAACTAGTTCAGTTGGATGTAAAAACAGCTTTTTTACATGGAGACTTGGAAGAGGAAATCTATATGACTCGGCCAGAAGGATTCAAAATTGATGGAAAAGAAAATATGGTGTGCAAACTTGAAAAATCATTGTATGGATTGAAACAATCTTCTAGACAATGGTACAAACGATTTGATAAGTTTATGTTGCCGCAAAGGTACATGAAAAGCAAATACGATCATTGTGTGTATTTGCGCAAGCTTGAAGATAATTCCTTTATATATCTTCTCCTATATGTTGATGATATGTTGATAGCTTCTAAAAGTCAAGAGGAAATTGAGAAGCTAAAGATTCAACTAAGAAAGGAGTTTGAGATGAAGAATTTGGGTGAGGCAAAGAAGATTCTTGGCATGGAGATAAAAAGAGATAGACATTCAAAGAAACTCTATTTATCTCAGAAAGAATATTTGAAGAGAGTACTAAACCGTTTTGGTATGAATGAAAAAACGAAGTCGGTTAGCACTCCGCTTGCTCCTCATTTTAAGCTTAGTGATGCTATGTCACCTAAGAATGAAGCTGAACGAGAATATATGTCAAGAGTACCATACACGAATGCTATTGGTAGCTTGATGTATGCAATGGTTTGCACAAGGCCAGATATTTCACACGTTGTAAGCAGGTACATGCACAATCCTGTAAAGGATCATTGGCAGGCTGTAAAATGGATTCTACGGTATATTCATAATACTGTAGATGTTGGTTTGATTTTCGAGCAGAAAGATAGTCAATATCTTGTTGGATATTGTGACTCAGATTATGCAGGTGATTTGGACAAACGAAGATCAACTACTGGTTATGTTTTCATTATTGCAAATGCACCAGTTAGTTGGAAGTCTACTTTGCAGTCAACAGTTGCTTTGTTTACCACTGAGGCAGAGTACATGGCAATTACAGAGGCTGCGAAGGAAGCAATTTGGCTTCAAGGATTGCTTAGAGAACTTGGTATTGGACAAGAAGGAATCACAATATTTTGTGATAGTCAGAGTGCTATTCAATTAGCAAAGAACCAAGTTTATCATGCAAGGACGAAGCACATTGACGTCCGATATCATTTCATACGAGACATCATAGAAGATGGTGGAGTCATAATGCAGAAAATTCATACTACGGATAATCCTGCCGATATGTTGACAAAAGTGGTGACTGCGGTCAAGTTTCAACATTGTTTGAACTTGATTAACATTGTTGAACATTGAAGATTGAGGTTGAAGACACAATCAAAATTGTTGTTGAGAAAAAGTTGAAAATGGAGAATCTTGCCAAGGTGGAGATTTGTTAAATTTGACAAGATTCAAAAATGGATTAATGAGAAGATATGGTAGTTAGGAGGATAATTCTTCATTGGTAGGAAAGTCAAAGATAGAACCTTTTGTAGGTGAAATTTAGGTGAACAACAAATTGGTTTCACAAGGTAAATCTTGACATTTTGACATATTGTGATGTCATGGATGACATCAATAGGAAGAATTCACTCCTATAAATAGGTAGCTCCTAATTCATTTGTAACACACCTCTCACTTGACTTCTCATCTCCTAAGGCATTTGTTCTTCTTTCTCTCTTGTAGTATTTCACTTGTACTCTTTTGGAGTGAAATAAATATTGGTTGGTTGTGTCTGAGGACTAGGCAAAAGAAAACAAAAGTTTGCCGAACCTCGTTAATTCTTGGTGTTCCTTTTGTTGTTGTCTCATTTACTATTTATTAACTACATTTAGATATAGCAGTTGTGATTCTATCACTCTCTATATATTTGGCTTCCGCAACATATGTCACGTGAAAAATTAAATTCAAAATTTTTGTGCAGTAGTTTGTTTCGTTCCACGAACTAATATTATATTTGGAAAATGGTACTCCCTCCGTTTCAAAAAGAAAGTCCTTCTTTCCTTTTTAGTATGTTTAAAAAAAAATGACCTCTTTCTTTTTTTAATAACAACTTTTCACGTGGCATGTTTAAGGCCACAAGATCAAAGGGTAATTTTGTACATTTGACCTAATTTTAATTTAGGACCACAAGATTAAAAAATCTTCTTTATACTCTTAAACTCCGTGCCAAGTTAAACTATGTCATTCTTTGTGAAACAGAGGGAGTGAAAAAAATTAAAACCTTTTTTGTGGTATAATGGTTCACAAATAAGTGAATAACCCTATCTACCAATTGCCCAATTTTTTGGTTAAAGAAAATAACTCAAATTAATATTCTAAAACTGATGATATTTTCCAATTTCAAGAGTTATATAACATGTATTGTTATGATTGATCACATATAGTATTATTTAATATAAAATTAAATCTATTCATTTTTAAACTCAAACCCGCTAACCTATTTTGTGATTTTATCTGACCTGTTTTTTTCGTTTGAAAGGGCTATTTTTCTAGGAAAAAGAAATTAAACTAAAGTATATTTTTGAACTAATAGATAAAAGGGTATTTGTAGGTCATTTTCTATAGAGTATTTTTGTACCTATTCTTTTGGAGAGAAGAGGAATTATTAGAAAATTCTACTAATTTTTCAAGGAAGATATATGTTTTTAGCAACTTCTCAACTGAAAAAATAAAATAAAATACTGTTTTTGCTTTTTTAAGAAAAGCAATTTTATAAAATCAAATTTCTAAAAAAGATAATATTTTTTTCTCAAAGAAAGGTATTTTTTTTTCCCTATAAAAATAACCGTGTAGTTAGTAATAATTTCTCATAAATGTAAAAGTTTTATCTTTAATTCAATCCTTTAACTTCTCTTATATACCATTATCGGGTTAGTCACCTGCATGGATGACCCAATTTAATTTAGCATGAATTATAATCATACGTCTTAATTCTTATCATTCACACGGGCAAACTTATCTAGGGTAAAATGTTAGTCATATGAATTCATGATTTTTTCGTAAAATTAGATATTTATAATAATATTTTTCACATTTGATATAATATATATATAGTTAATATATATGTTACAAGAATGCTAAACGGTGCTTTAAAATTAATCTAGATTATCTTTTGAACAGTTAGATGCGGTTGAAATTGAAAGTTCAAATAGGTACACAGTCATTTTTGTTAGGAAATGTTTATTTTCAATATGAAATTCTTCTGCAAAAATTTAAATTTAATCAGATTTTAATATAGATATCGAATATCGGATGAGGAGTAAAAAAATTTGAAGTGGAAATGACATTAGTTTGAACTTAATTAACGTCAACTATTTGAATATGGGGTCCTCTTGGTTACTTTAATCCCATTATCTTCAAATATATATTCTAATTATTAAGTCCATTAAATGGACCCTATCTTTAAAGGGGCTGTTAACTACTACTCTATAACACTAGATCATGCATAATATGGCGTAGAGCTTAAAAAAATTCTTCGATTTTTGTTTTCCCATTTTTATTACCAAATTGAACAAAAAGAAATTAATAAAATTATGTTAATCTTTGATAGAAGCATCATTATTGTTTAATTTGTTACGATCTTAATTTGGACATGAAAGCCTTTTTTTTCTTTCTTTCTTTCTTGTCAGTAAATTTAATTGTTTCTTTTAATGTCAAATGTTTTTCCTTCAAGTTAATTTTGAATTTCTAACAAATAACAGTACAATATCAATAACATATCTATTGTTATTCCCAAAGTGTGATCTGGGAAGGTAAGTATACACAGATCTTATTCTTACCTTGGAGATAAAGGGATTGTTTCTGATACATCATCTACTAAAAGAAAACAGTCCAGAGCAAGACGGAAATTAATGAAAAAATCATGACAAAATAATATGAAAAAGTCATGACAAAATACTATGACACCAATCGAAGTATAAAAAATAGCAAATAGTAACAAAAATCAAAGGACAAGAAACTACA
The DNA here is from genome assembly GCA_016801875.1 of Solanum sitiens. Taxonomy (NCBI): domain Eukaryota; kingdom Viridiplantae; phylum Streptophyta; class Magnoliopsida; order Solanales; family Solanaceae; genus Solanum; species Solanum sitiens. Next base: position 166,823 of record JABWTJ010000051.1, on the reverse strand, counting down.
AGAATAATGCTATGACCACTAGCATATAAATATAAGCAAGACAATACTTGCTACTCCACTTTCAACCTTCCTCCAATCTTCCTATCTACGGACATCTCCTCAGTAAGCTAAAATTATGTCATGTCCTGTCTAATCAACTCGATTTCTCAATACTTCTTCAATCTACACCCGCACCTCTCTTAAATCATCCATATATAAACAGTCTCCCACACCTACGCATTAAGACATCTATACATATCCTCCTCCTAATTAAGTTCTAACAAATTCAGAATTATTGAACTAATGACTACATATCAATCAAAAATGAGAAAATTGATACTAATTAATACAAGTAATCTTAATTACTTGTGTGAATTTGTAGTTTTTTTTTTATGTTTCAAAGGCTATAAGAAAAAGGGGAGGTAAAGGAGGAGATCAACTTCTTTGAATTATAATAATGATTCATGATCATGAACACATTAGTTAAGTAAACTAAAAAATATGTAAGTAATGTAGTTTGTAAATAGTAATGATGATGAGTAAATTTGAGTTTGTTAGGTACTTAATTAAAGATAAACATGATTATGCTTCTAAGAGGGATAATGAATTATGACTAATTTTGTAGGGTTTTTGACCTACACAACACATGTTGTTGACGCCCACCACAGGGAAAATAGTTTCTTACTTTTGTGATTAGTTAGCCTTTTGTGGTAACCATTGACTAATAAAGCATCTTAAGGCTCCTAATTATACTTGCATTTTTCTCTATAATCAAGTTAATTAATAAGACAATTAAGAATAATTAACTTTATTTAACATCATTTGACCAAACAAACAAATTGTTTGCTCGAATGAGAAGACTGATCAGCATTACTGATTATGACTTAAAAGTTAAATGCTTTCCTTTCTCCTTTGGTCCCATCGAATGATCACAAACTTAACCTGATTATATTTAGTAGCAAATCGACATTTCATGGCATAGTTCGTCTTTTAAATGCGCTGATCTTTAATTTTTGTATCGAGAAATCAAACTTATATCTAACTGAACATAAATTATTTAAAGGCAAGCCCGAGGCATAACTTGTGGAATATATATGATGTGCCAAAAATGCAAATGACCCCAAAATTTAGTACTATAGCAATTGGATCTCACTCAAGTCTTGGGCTTATTCATTATATGACTAATATGTGAATAATACTAGCATACAGAACTTGGCTTTCACTTCTTGAGTCATGCAGACGGCCCAAATTAACCCAAGCATTAAATGGACTAGTTTGGATTGATATATTCAAAGGAAAAACTGTCTAATTAGACAGACATCCCTACTATATTTACTAATTTCTTCTTATATTTTGAATTGTTACATATTATCTCACTGGTTAATAATTTTATATCATATTTCAATTTAAATATACACAAATGCATATATTTTCGCTACCAAGCATACTAAAATAGGAAAAGAGGCAAACCAGATCCAAAGATACATGTGTATCATTCTCGGATGCATGTGAATCACACTGAATACATGTATATGAGTTACTAGATAGATGCAAATCATTCTCAAATACATGTGAATCACGCTATATACGTATGTTTTGATTATCAGGTACAAGGAGAGAGACGAGCAAGAAAGGAGAGAGGTGAGCAAGAGAGTCAAATGCATGAAAAATCCATTTGAATACAATGTGCTTAGAGTAAATTACACTCCCTCCGTTTCAAAAAGAATGACCTCCTTTTTTTTAGTCTGTTTCAAAAAAAATGAAATCTTTCTTTTTTTGGTAACAACTATCCACGTGGCATGTTTAAGGCCACAAGATTAAGGAACAATTTTGTCAATTTGACATAACTTTAATTTAGGACCACATGATCAAAAGTCTCCTTTATTTTCTTAAACTTCATGCCTAATCAAACTAGATCATTCTTTGTGAAACGGAGGGAGTATCTAATTTTGACCCAATGTATCCAAGATATATGTATCTGGATGCGCCAAATACATATATCCAAAGTCCAAAATCAAGTAAGATTTGTAATATTACGAACTAGCATAAATTTAGTAATTAGCTAATAACCTAATAGAATTTCGATAAATTGATCCTAATAATAAAATTGTCTAGTCTAATCTAATTTAGTAGATACCAAACTTCACTCGAATATACTTAAAAGAAAAATTACATAAGAAAATAAAGATGTGATGTAATTACTATACACAACTATAATAATTTTAAAAATAATTACGATTCATAAATACAGTTAAGATTTTATATAAATTTCTCTCTCCCTCCCCCGCCTCTCTCCTATCTCTATGCACTCTCACTCACCTCTCTCTTTGCCCTCACTTGCTCACTTCTCTCTCCCTCGCCTCTTCCTCTCTTTTTCTCTCTCTGTGCAATATAAATGCAAATGGTAACAATCAACTATCTATAAATATAAATGATTACACAAACACAATACACAAGGCAAACATATGAAATGCAATTTGTTAACAATTATAACAATCATATAATTGTATTTATTGATACAATTATACAAACTGTATTCATTAACATACTTGATAGAATTGGTTTGCATCAATAAATTGTATACTATAGCCTTTGATATAATTTTATTCATGATACAAATGAATTGGATTAATTTTTTTACTCGTGATACAATTATCAATCACATATGCAAATTAATTGTATCTCTTTCCTCTCTCTCCTTTCTCTCCTTTCTCTCCCAATCTCGCTTGCCTCTCTACTCTTTCTAACATGTATCCATGATTCGTAATTACAACCGATCAAATGAATTGAAAAATGCATCCCCAGTCCTTTCTAAGGGCATCTCCAAACCTACCTTCTATTTAGAGCCTGTTTGGCTCAGCTTAAAAGCTGGTCAAACTGACTTAAAAGCTGATTTTTGACTTATTTAGTTGTTTGGCTATTCTCAAAATAACTTATTTTAAGTTAAAAAACACTTATTTCAAGCCAATAGTTAAAAGTTGGGGTAGGGGTGCTTTTCTTTTTTTAACTTATAAGCTCTTTTAAGTTGACCAAATTTTTACCTTTTTGCCCTTATTTCTTTTATTTTTATTTTATTATTATTATAATTATTAGTATATTAATATTTTATTATTTTATTATAATTTATTTTATTACTCTTTATTATTATTATTATATATTATTATTATATATTATTATTATAATTAGTATTATTAATATTTTATTATTATTATTATTTATTTTATTATTATTTATTATTATTATTATTATTATACATTATATATTATTATATATTATTATTATTATTATTTTCATATTATTTTATTATTATTATTTATTATTATTATTATTATTAATATTTTATATATTATTATTATTTATTTTATTATTATTTGTTATTATCATTATTATTATCATTTTCATATTGTTATCTTATTATTATTTATTATTATTATTATTGTTATTATTTTATTTATTTATTATTATTATTATATATTATTATTGTTATTATTATTATATATTATTATTAATAGTTTTTTATTTTATTATTATTATTATTATTATTATTAATTTTATTATTCTTTATTATTATTATATATTATTATTTATATTTTATTATTTTATTATTTTATTATTAATATTATTATTATTATATTATTCTTTATTATTATTATATATTATATATTATTACTTATTTTATTATTCTTTATTATTTTTATATATTATTATTATTATTATATACTATATATTATATATTATTATTATTATTCTTTTCATATTATTTTACCATTATTATTATTATTTGCTATTATTATTATTATTATTATATATTAATTATTATTATTATTATTATTATTATTATTATTATTAAATTAATCAACTTTTATCATGTTAACAACTTTTAAGGGTATTTCAGACATTTTGATTAAAAAAGTTGTTTATCAGCACTTATTTGCCAAACACATCAACAACTTTTTTTTAACTTCAGCACTTTTATCCAAACGCATAACTGCTTATTTTACAAATAAGTTTCAGCACTTTCAAAAGTACTTTTTAAAAACTGTTTTTTTTAAGCCCATCCAAACGGGCTCTTACTCTCTAAATATAAAATTCTCTATTTTTTCAAACAACCAACTCCAACCCAATTCTCTATTTTTCTCTCTAAAAAAGAAACTTTTTCTCTCTCCTCAATATTTTATTATTATTTCTATTTCATTTTTGTTTTCTTATTTCATAATATAAAACATTTCTTTTTTTCGTAAATAATTACCCTATAATCTTTATATTTTCGAGTAATATAAATTTTATTCTTTTCAATTTTTCATTAAATATAAAATAACATTTTATTCTAAATTTCTAAATAAAATAAGTTACAACAAATATTATGTATAATACATACTAACAAACAATTCAAATAAAAGTGAAATCATTGATAAATACAATTACATTGTAAATAATGCATTATTGTGAAATTTAATTTTAAATTTTACATAAATACTTGACTTTCAAGACTATTATGTTGCTCCCATAATGCTCTATTAATGCATTATGGAGTTCAAAATGAGTAATTTTTTGTCCGTTTTTTTATGTGTAGCTAAAAATTATTTAAATTAACAATTTCATCTTGTATCCAATTATTTCGCGTACTAATTTAGTTCCCCTATTCCATTTTGAACATTTCAAAAAGTATAAAAGTAGATTGTTTGAATTATCATGTAGATTTTGTGTATTCTTCATAGTGAAAAATAATTAAAATTTTAAATAAATATTTAAAGTAATAATTTTTAAAAAAATTTAAAAAAATGTTAATTCGGGATGAAAATAGTATACTTATCAATAGTATATTTTTTAGATGTTATATTACTTAGATAATAATTCAACTATTAAACACTTAATTAATAGTCTCATATAATATAAATAATATTAAAAATAATTTGAAATTACATATTTTTAATGATGGTTTTTAGGAAAAAAATAGAAAATTATTAGTTCGGATAAATAGTAAATTGTCAATAATATGTTTTTAGATGTTATATCATATTAGACAATTAATTACAAATAATAAAACTTAATTAATGATACAATGGAAATAATATTAAAATAATAAAAAAGTGAAATAGAGAAATGATAGAGAGTAAACTGAAGAGGGATTGGAGAGCCCATTCTCTATTTTACTCTCTAAATATAGAGAATACGGAATAAAATAGAGATGGGTTGGAGATGGTCTAATGCCGTAGTACTAGACTAGATCTGTACTAGTATTGTGCCAAGAAAGGTTAGTGCAGTGTACACTTGTAGAGCAAGTATAAATGCTTAAGTCAGGACGACTTAGTATTTGTTCCTGTCTTAAGAAATTCATTGAATATATATAAATTAATAATTTAAAATCTAATTACTTGATAAAAATGAAATTTTGAAGTTATATACATTAAATTATTGACTGGCAGGGTTGCACATTCTCCAATTGCAATGAGAAAACCACATGGGTATTTCTTATGTGAAATAACCCCAATTAAAATCTAGATTAATCATGCTTCTAAGCGAATATCGAGTGAAATATGAAATGTAATATGAAGATTCAAAAATAAATAAATTACAAGTTGATTTTTTTGAAATTATTTATCTATATCAGTTTATAAGATAGCACCAAATATGAATATGTTTGCGTTGTGTGTTATTACAATGTATATTTATTTTCATTGCGTGATATAATATTAGGAAAGTAAGGACAGGTAGAGTAGTAATAATTTTGCAATCATCCAAACAAAAAATAGGGATTCAAAGTAGACAAAATGATTTTAAAATTATATTTATATGATGTTGAGAAACGTCATTATCAATTGTCATATTAGAAAAATGTGAATGTCAAATAAATTAGAGATGTTGCAAATTGAGTTCCACAAATTCAAAAACTAGTTGTAAAATGCAGCATTTCACATGTGAGCATTTAAGGCTAATTAAAGCATCCAAATTTCCAAAGCAACAATTATTTCTCTCATGAGGTGAATCATGTGAAGGTAATAGCCATGACAATGGATGTCTGGTTCAATAATAGTGACTTATTATAGTATTTTGAGATATTATAATAGCATTTGTCTATTTTATAAAATTAATAAATTGTTATAAAATAAGTAGCTAATAATATTATAACAGTAAACTAAAATGAGAACAAATAAAAGAGAGTATATTAATGTTTTCCAAATTTTTCTTCTCACTGCATTATTTTGAAATATACTACCTATATATAGTAGTACATGGAAAATTGAAACTTGACCATAATTTGCCAAGTGTAGAAGGTGTCCACATGTCATACCTATTTGTCTTACAAATAACCTATATATGTGGCAATGGTACATTTGCCTTGCAACATGTGACAATTACTATTATTTTACAACACTCCCCCTTGGATGTCTATGTAAATAAAAATTGAAAATAAATATACATAGACATTCACAATACGTTTTACATGTTGCCTCATTAAAAACCTTTCTAGGAAAACCCAGTGGGACAAAACCTAGACTAAGGAAAAAAGAGTGCAACGTGTATTTTACTCCCCCTGATGAAGACTACGATTCAGATGTTTAAGTCTTCGGATTCCGATCTTTTGTACCATCTTTTCAAGAGTTGAGGCTGGTAACGATTTGGTGAATAAATCTGCTGGATTATCACTTGAACGAATTTGTTGTATATCAATAACACCGTTCTTCTGGAGATCATGTGTAAAGAATAATTTCGGTGAAATATGTTTCGTTCTATCTCCTTTTATGAAGCCTCCTCTTAATTGAGCTATACATACAGCATTGTCTTCAAAAAGCACCGTGGGTATCTTGACATCACATTTCAAACCACATTTTTCTTTGATAAAATGTATAACTGATCTCAACCATACACATTGTCTACTTGCTTCATGAATGGCTATTATCTCAGCATGATTTGAAGAAGTAGCGACTATGGACTGCTTCGTAGATCGCCATGATATAGCAGTACCTCCGTATGTGAACAGATAGCCTGTTTGAGATCGAGCCTTATGTGGGTCAGATAAATCACTTGCATCTGCATAACCAACAAGATCTGTACTATCTTTGTTAGTATAAAATAGACCCATATCACTAGTCCCTTTTAGATATCGCAATATATGTTTAACTCCATTCTAATGTCTTCGTGTAGGAGAAGAACTAAATCTTGCTAATAAATTAACAGAAAATGCTATGTCAGGTCTTGTAGAATTAGCAAGATACATAAGTGCGTCAATTGCACTAAGATAAGGTACTTCAGGACCAAGAAGTTCCTCATTCTCTTCTTGAGGTCGGAATGGATCTTTACTCACTTCAAGTGATCGCACAATCATTGGGGTACTTAATGGATGTACTTTGTCCATGTAAAAACGTTTCAAGATTTTCTCAGTATAGGCAGATTGATGGATGAAGATCCCGTCTACTAAATGTTCAATTTGTAGACCAAGACAAAGTTTTGTCTTTCCAAGTTCTTTCATCTCAAATTCTTTCTTTAGATATTCAATTGCCTTTTGGACCTCTTCTGGAGTTCCAATGAGATTAATGTCATCAACATAAACTGCAAGAATAACAAACCCTGATGTTGTTTTCTTAATAAAAATGCAAGGGCAAATGACATCATTTATATAATCTTGTTTTATCAAGTACTCACAGAGGCGATTATACCACATGCGTCCTGATTGTTTTAAGCCATATAATGACTTTTGTAATCTGATTGAACACATTTCTCGAGGTTTTGAACTATATGCTTCAGGCATTTTAAGTCCTTCTGGAATTTTCATATAAATTTCATTATCAAGTGAACCGTAAAGATAAGCTGTAATCACATCCATTAGATGTATTTTAAGATTTTCATGAATAGCTAAACTGATGAGATATCGAAAAGTTATTGCATCCATAACTGGTGAATATGTTTCTTCATAGTCGATACCAGGTCGTTGAGAGAATCCTTGTGCAACAAGGCGTGCCTTGTATCTTACAATTTCATTTCTCTCATTTCGCTTTCGCACAAAAACCCATTTATAACCAACTGATTTTACACCATTTGGGGTTTGGACTACAGGTCCAAAAACCTCACGTTTAGCAAGTGAGTCTAATTCTGATTGAATTGCCTCTTACCATTTTGGCCAATCACATCTTCGTCGACATTCTTCGACAGATAAGGGTTCAAGATCATCACTGTCTTGCATAATGTTAAGTGCAACATTATATGAATATTATTAACTATGATTTTGATCGATCTAAACTTATCTCATCACCCGTAGAACTTATTGAAAGTTCTTCATTCACTTGAGTCTCGGGTTCACTGATCTCTTCAGAAATAACAGGATTAATCAGATCTTGGATCTTATCTTTGTGAGATTCATTTGTAGTGTTATTTTTCGTACTTCTTTTTCTAGGATTTTTATCTTTTGAACCCAATGGTCTGCCACGCTTCAAGCGTGTTTGTGATTCAGAAGCCATGACACTTGTAGATGGTCTTTTTGGGACGTCAATCCGGATAGGCACGTTTACTGCGGGAGTATGTGACTTTGTTATCCTTTTCAAATCAGTAAATGCGTCTGGCATTCGATTTGCTATGTTTGGCAAATGAATGATCTTCTGGACCTCTTGTTCACATATAGGGGAACGTGGATCAAAATGAGATAATGATGAAACTTTCCATGCAATTTCATTTTTAAGTTCTTTTTTCTCTCCCCCTAATTGCGGAAAATTTGTTTCATCAAATCGACAATCTGCAAATCTTGCAGTAAATAAATCTCCTGTCAATGGCTCAAGATAGCGAATTATAGAAGGTGAATCAAACCCAACATATATGCCTAACCTTCTTTGGGGGCCCATCTTAGTGCGCTGCGGGGGTGCTACTGGCACATATACAGCACATCCAAAAATTCGTAGATGACCAATATTTGGTTCATGACCAAATACTACTTGTGACGGAGAATATTTATTATAATGAGTCGGTCTGAGACGAACAAGTGATGCTGCATGTAAGATAGCATGACCCCAAACAGTAGTGGGTAACTTACTTTTCATAAGTAGAGGTCTTGCTATCAATTGTAAGCGCTTAATAAATGACTCAGCAAGGCCATTTTGAGTATGAACATGAGCTACAGGATGTTCAACTTTTATCCCTATTGATAAGCAATAATCATTAAAAGCTTGGGATGTGAATTCTCCAGCATTATCAAGGCGAATTGCCTTAATGGGATAATCTGGAAATTGCGCTCTTAATCGTATTATTTGTGCCAATAATTTTGCAAACGCCAGGTTACGAGATGATAAGAGGCACACATGAGACCATCTTGAAGATGCATCTATTAGGACCATAAAATATCTAAACGACCCACTAGATGGGTGAATATGTCCACATATATCTCCATGTATACGTTCTAAAAATTGAGGGGATTCAATGTTAACCTTCATTGGTGATGGCCTAGTTATCAATTTGCCTTAATAACAAGCAGCACATGAAAATTCATCACATGTAAGAATCTTCAGGTTCTTTAATGGATGTCCTTTTGAGTTTTCAATGATTCGTCTCATCATTATTGATCCAGGATGACCTATTCGGTCATGCCAAAGCACAAAAGTTTTTAAGTCAGTAAACTTCTGATTTACGATAGAATGTGCTTCAACTGTACTTATTTTTGCATAGTATAAGCCAGAAGATAAAGTTGATAATTTCTCTAACACATATTTCTGGTTTGAGACAATCTTGGTAATACCAAGGTATTCAACGTTCATTTCATTTATTGTCTCAATATGATATCCATTTCGAAGAATATCTTTAAAACTTAACAAGTTTCTTGGGGATTTAGAAGAGAACAATGCATCTTCTATAACAAGTTTTGTCCCCTTAGACAAGAATATAGTAGCTCTTCCGGAGCCTTCTATTAAGTTTGAATTACCAGAAATTGTAGTAACATTTCCTTTTCTTCTAAGCAAGTAAGAGAAGTATTTCTCATCTATGAATATGGCGTGCGTTGTTCCGCTATCAATTACACAAATATCTTCATGATTGATCATTGATTCAAACGAAGTTTGGGGCATATCCATATTTTTCTTCAAAAACAGATATAAACATAGTAAAATAATACTATTAAACAAGGCTATTATATTTACAATGATTTAGAAAAACACAAACATACCAAATAATACAAACAAATAGAAAATGAAACTATCTAATTTATCGCGGGATCGTCACTGATTATTTTTCCTTCAGGAAATACAAAGAAATCAGCTACATTCAGATGCATAGGCTCAACATTTGTTTCTGCGTTATTATCAACCTTATGCATGGGTTCAACATTATCTTCAGAGATAAAGTTTGCTTCTGGATTATCATCACTCTTTTTCAAGGATGCTTGATAAAGCTGAACCAGACGCTTAGATGATCGGCAAGTACGCGACCAGTGCCCCATTCCTCCACATCTATGACATACACTCTTCCTTTTATACTGTCGGTCATTTTTCTGTGCAAGACGACCATCATGATTGTAATTTATTTTACGACTATGACCGGAGCCACGACCACGATAGGAGCTACGACCTTTTTCTCGTTGGTGATAAGTTGCCTGATTCACTTCAGGGACTGGCATAGAACCAACAGGTCGACTTTCATGATTTTTTATCAAAAGATCGTTATGTCGTTCAGCAATAAGAAGATGTGAAAGTAATTCAGAATATTTTTTAAAATCCATTCCTCGATATTGCTGTTGCAGGAGCATACTCGAGGCAGGAAATGTGGAGTATGTTTTCTCTAGTTTATCATGTTCAGTGACCTCTTCTCCGCATAAATTTAACTGTGATATAATTCTATACATGGAAGAATTATATTCAGTTATACTTTTAAAATCAGATAATCTTAGATTAAACCAATCATGACGTGCTTGTGGTAGAATGACTAACTTCAGGTGGTCATATCTATCTTTTAAATTTTTCCACAGTACAAGGGGGTCTTTTATAGTGAGATATTGCATTTTTAGCCCCTCGTCAAGATGGTGACGGAGAAAGATCATAGCTTTTGCACGTTCTTGACTGGATGCCTGATTATTATCTTTGATGGTTTCTACCAAACCCATTGCATCCAAGTGAATTTCAGCATCTAGTATCCAGGATGAGTATCCTTTACCCGATATATCCAAGGCAACAAATTCAAGTTTAGAAATATTAGACATTTTTTAGAAAAATAAAATTCTTACCCTTTTTACCTATTTAAAGTAGCTCAAGTTGGCAGAGTCTCGTGCTGATAACGTGTTATAAAATAAGTAGCTAATAATATTATAACAGTAAACTAAAATGAGAACAACTAAAAGAGAGTATATTAATGTTTTCCAAAATTTTCTTCTCACTGCATTACTTTGAAATATACTACCTATATATAGTAGTACATGGAAAAGTGAAACTTGAATATAATTGGCCAAGTGTAGAAGGTGTCCACATGTCATACCTATTTGTCTTACAAATAACCTATATATGTGGCAATGGTACATTTGCCTTGCAAAATGTGGCAATGACTATTATTTTACAACATAAATAACTTTATATATAGTTCTTAATTTATTTTTATCATTTATTATAGTTATTTTCTTATGACATTATATAAGACAATATATTTATTATATTTAAAAGATAATATAATAAAATTATTCTTATATTTATAATTTCTTAAGAAATGTGCAAAATCAATAGTGGACAAATATTGTTAGACAAAGTGAGTATCTAGCATACAGTTCATCGCTATGCACTCAATATCAAAAAAAACTCCAATATTTTTTTATTTTAAGATAAACTAATCTATTTTTTCATTTTTTAGTTGAAAGATATTAAAGTTAAAAGGGTAAAATAACATTAAAAAAAATCATTTTGGTCAAAAAGATTTTTCCATGTCAAATCAAAATAACACCATACAAATTTTGGTTCGATTTGTTTGGTCTGATTTGGATTTGACATGTTTTTTTAAAAAAACTGTGATCTAAACTAAAAATATGTAGAATACACTAAAATATCTTTTAACTATGCAATTTTAAACATGTCAAGTAAAAAATTAAAATGATATTTTCTTAAAATAAACTATATAGAAAAAAGTAATTAAGACAAAAAAAGGGTAAACTAGCAATCTTCCTTTTGGACATACCTACTCTTTTTTTTCAAGAGATAAAAAGACAAAATGTATTGGTGACGAGAGTCTGTAGTGAAATAGTAAATATTTATTCATTTTTAATTATAGAATTCGTGTAAAAGTTCCTTTAATGACAAATTATCTTTATCAGGAAGTGTTTTACTCACATAATATGAACCTTTTCAGTATAACTTTAAATTTATCAGGTCTCAATATAAATATCAAAAACACGATAAATTATTTTGTTTTATAGAAAAATAGTACTTGCAAAGGATATATGCTTGCTAGTTGACTTTGGTATAGTCGAGACAAGAAGGTCAAAAAGATAAATGGTTCGATCGGACATATCCAACTCAAGATATATTAGAATAATAACACTCCACATTTTTATGACAAAGTATTTATCCACTTGGGACATGATTTATTTCAGCTCAGTGTAACACGACTATACTAAATTAATATATATTCCCACTTATGGTTTTTTACTTAAACATAATGATTAAAAGTATATAATAGTACGGTGGAACACTCCATCAAATATACTTTAACCCCATACAATATTTGGTGGGGTCATGGGAAAAGGATTATGCTAATTCAAATCCTACTTATTCGATAAATCATAAGTATTTTTAGATTATAATCAAAATTTAAGAAATATATCTTAATTAAATTAAGAGAGTAAGCTTTATAAACTTTATCGTACCAAATATGGTGAAATGACAGAAATTCTACTTTAAATTCTCTTATTACCATTATCCCCTATTAGTTTTACAAATCTCTAAAATTCCTCATTTTCACGCATCAGATTAATGTATCAGCACAAATTAATGTATCTCGCGCATCAGATTAATGTATCTCGCGCATCAGATTAGTGTATCATGTATAAAATGTATATCATATAAGTGTATCATATATAAAATGTAACGTATCTTACTTAACAATTAATGTATCTCGCACATCAGATTAATGTATCAACGGTTATATTATTGTATCAGTTTGAGTGATTTCTGTAATTATAAATTTATAAGGGACAAATAGTAATTTTACCTTAAAAATATGTGATTTTCGTCCTTTACCCCTTTTTTTATACCTATATATCATATTAAGTTGACATAAAATAATGGCATAATACATATATTGGACCTTAAACTTGGCTTCAAATTTTAACTTCGACCTCAAACTTTCATAGTGCACAAATAGGCACTTTAACTATACTATCTTTCAACAAATAAACACGCGATTCCTACCTGGCAAAATGCGTGAAATACACGCATTCTGCGCGAGTGAAAGGTAATTTTTGAGGCCCAAAACGATAAAAAAATGTTAAAATGACAATTCTACCCTTAATGAATCTCTTTTATAATTTTTTTAGTTTCAAAATGACGTGTAATTTTTTTTTAAAAAAAAAATACGTGTAAATTTTTTAATTAGTTGGCAGCCACTGATTGGCTCACTAATACACGTGGGAGCGTTCGCATTTCACGCACTTTGGTTCCAAAAATCGCGTGTTTATTTATTGAAAGATAGGATAGTTAAAGTGCCTATTTGTGCATTATGAAAGTTTGAGGTCAAAGTTAAAATTTGAAGCCAAGTTTAGAGTCTAATATATGTATTATGCCTAAAATAATACACGAAACCCTTCATAACTAGTTAATTAGGAATATAAGATATTACTTTATGCCCATTAAAAAACCTCGAGATGTAACTCATATACAAAACAAGAGCAACCAATGTAAAAAAAAAAATAGAAATTGTATTGAAAGAGATTAAATTCCGTAAATAACTTAGTACAATCATTGAAATCTATAAAACGAAATTTAAAAAGAATACAACTTAGTCATATGATAAAACAACTCTAGTTTAAGTCTTGATTGAGCTATATATAGTAAAATATAATAATGGACTAAATATACATGACTTGTTAAAATCACCACATCAAATAAAACAATCAATGGGGAAATCAATCAAAACATTCAATTTTTCCAAAATTATTCCATCAAAAGAATCAACGAAAAAAAACAAAAAAATCTTCTAGAAAAGGTGAGGAGTTTCATCAAAAGATATCAAGTGATCATTTTTTGGTTGAATATTGAGTGTATTTTCATCAAGCAACCAATTCTCTAAGATAATAGATAGTGGCACTTCAACATCATCTTCATTTTCTTCCTTCTTTATTTCAATTTTAATAGCCTCAGGAGTTGTTGTCTGAGACAACTCATCTGAACTTGATGATTCAAATGACTCCAAACCAAATAGTGACTCAAATGCTTCCATCAATCCCATTCCACCTGTTCAAACAAATAGTACATCTTTACTTAAATAGTCGATCGAATTTACTGTTTACTTTTTTTTTTAGATCAAGATATAATAAGTTATACCTATAATAGGTATACCATCAATCCATCATACCTATGTTACGTATAAATCGATTATACATATATTATATGAAAAGTACTATAAATCAGCAAAGGTAGTTATTCAAAATATTTAGTGTTTGAGAGAATCTTAGTTATATATAGAAAAGTTTTATAGTTACTAAAATCCATTGAAATGTTGCACTGAAAAATATCCAATTGATATTCCATATATATCTTATTGTCATATCGGCGAGAAAAGAAAAAATAATAGCGTTTATACATGAAAATATCAGAAAGAATTTCAGTGAAAATCTGTTTTCCATGTACTGCGTATTTTCCTAGTGAACTAGTTAGGTGGAAAAATCATATATGATAACACAAAAATGTTTTTGTGATTCGCGATGGAAAAGGTCTATATTTCTAGTAATGATAAAACAAGACAAATTAAAAAAAAAAAATCAAAAGTCATGTGTTCTATGACTTTATATGACAGTTTAAACTTTTAAATAAGATGATCACGTAATTCAGAAGCTGACCTTTGGTTTGAGCATTTGGAGTCCCATCACATGAAGATGAATCAGTTGTTGCAATGTTGTTGGATGAAGTTTTTGACCTTTCAGAATTATTTGTGGAAGAAGTAGTTGATCCCATCCATCCTTGTAGCAATCTAGCTATATTTTCATTACTTGATGCATAAATAGTAGAAGTAGAAGAAACTTGTGGATTTTCTTGTTTAATATTATTGTGTGGGCTTGTTGGATTTTCAAGTGACAAAGCATTATGTAAAGCCTTTTTAGCCATGTTAATATCAGCTTGAAGTGTCCTTTCCCATTGTCCCCTAGAAGTTGATGAATTTGAAGATGATAAATGAGTAAGCCCATTTTCTAAAGAAAATAGATCATTTGATCCATGACATTGATCAAGCTTTTTCATCTTTTTCTTTAGATGAGTATTCCAGTAGTTTTTTATGTCGTTGTCTGTTCTCTCTGGTAGATACGAAGCAATTGCAGCCCATCTGTTCCAAGGTCATAACGAGTCAGAGTGGAGAAATCATAAATTTCGCTATAATATTCATATTTTTTTACTTAAAACATACAATTTAATTTCCTGACAAAGAGATTGAAAAGTTACGAACTTCACACCCAAATGAAATAAATACTAAAATAAAAGGAGGTAATGCAAAATGTTTTACACTAAAAGATTAATATGTCAATTGAAGATCTAGAAGTAAAGAGAATAATAGTTGGAATTTTGTTTCAATAGGAGATCAAATGCGTTCAGGATGAGTGTGATCTTATTATACGTACGTATACATTTTAATTTTGTAAATAATTAGGAGTATGTTTAATCTGTTGAAATTATTAATTAATTAATTAAAACAAGAGATTAAGAGCATATATATATACTTGTTTCCTAAAAGTGCTTGAAGCTGGATAATCATTTTTTCTTCTTGATCTGTGAAGTTACCCCTCTTTATCCCTGGCCTAAGGTAGTTTGTCCATCTTAGCCTGCAGCTCTTGCTACACCTACGCAATCCTGCAAATAAAAAATTCACACACATTATAAATAAAAATAAATCCTCATTAATTAATTAAATACTCTTACTCAACTTTTTTAACTATATATATATATATATATCGCACGATGATATCTCACCTATATCACAAACTCTGTAATCATCATAAAATATATCTAGTTCTTTCTGGTTTTTATTTTATTTGATGACTGTTAATTAGCAGAGAGTCGTTTATCTATCGTATTTATCATAAATTCGTTATAAAAAAGGATCTCATCATAATGAGTTTGCTTGGAAATTATAATGTGTATATAAAGTTGATTTTTATCGATATATATATTGTATATAGTATATGTCACATCCTTTTGATTTTTTTCCGCGTGTTTATTTCTTTTTTGTTATCTGAATCCCCTTTGATAAAAAATGATTCTAGCTCCGCTACTAACAAATTCACATATCTAGTGTGGCATTTAAAAATGTAAGCATAGATTTAGATAGAAGAAAAAATAGAAACCTGTTTTAGTGGGAAGTGCCCTCCAATTGCCTGGACCATTTTGTTGCACATAAGAGACTAACATTATATCTTCTTCAGGAGTCCATGGTCCTTTCTTCACTCCTACTTTATCACAACAAGGGACTCTACCCATTGAAACACAACTTTTTTTTGCCTTGTTTGTGGATTTCAACTTTCTTGGAAAAAGTAGAAATAAGTGTATTATAGGGCTAAGGTTTTTATTTAATTTATTTTATAAGATTAGTGAAAAAGGTGAGAGTGCATTCAATGTGGACTGAGAAAAAAAGTCATCAATTGAATATTGATGGACTCACTCATCAAAACCGCGTGGCATTAAATGTTAACATTTACTTCTGATTTTAATTAGCAATACTAGTAGTAATAGTAGTAGCAACACTTTCTATTCTTTTACTACACCCCCTACTTCATCAAGTAAAGCTAGTGGGGCAATTTAACAAGTAACTATCGCGATCCAAAATTTTGAGTCATGATGATATCTATTAGTAGGTAAGCTAATTCATATTACCAAAAGGATGAGTAATAGACATATTGGGTATAAACAATAACCATCAAGAGAAAATCGAAACAATCAAACGAAAGCAGTGAAAATTGAAATTTATTGAAGTGTGTAATTTTTTTTTTCTTAATTATGTTAAGATGTGCAAACTTAAATACACACTCATAATATAAAGAGTGTGCACTAGACCACCCTTCGGCTAAGGTGGCTTCGCCCCTAACTAAACCCCAACATAGGCTAGAAGTCGTTTGGAATCTGAAATATCAAGTCAAATCATCCTATTGGCTAAAGATTGAATGTCTAAAGCAAAAGGTCATTCCGAAGTTGAAAGAACGCAATAAAGAGAAAATAACTTCAAGGGTCATTATAGTAACTCAGTTGATTAATTACGTAAATCTTTTATTTGTTAATAAGGATTTGATTCTTATGTTATAATCCTCTCCTTCATTTCCTTAACCCTAATCGACCTCAGCCGATTTATGTCTGCTTCTTGCACTTCATTGTTAAGCTTTCTACTTTCTAGGATGTAATGATATTGTATGGCATTATCTATATTATTATAGATCGATTATAAAATCTATGTATTAAAAAAGAAAGGCAAGTCATTTTGTATATTAGGGTTGTAGCAATTTGTTTTAGTTGCTCACCCGGTGTTTGAAGCTTAATCTGGATGACGCATTATACGGTTTATTTGGGGATAGCGCTCCCAACAAGATTTTTTCCATATTTAGAATTTAAATTCGAAATCTCTGATTAAGAGTGGAACACTCCTATCAGTACACTACAACGTGGGTTGGTATAGTTGTAACAAATTTGATTACAAGGCAGTATGGGGGAGTACAAAACATTAATCAGGAGGCAGGACCCTCCACAGTCCATTTAATGAATATGATAAAAGGATAAATACTGAACATATAACCTTTTAAAATTTATTGGAGTGTTACCCACCACCATATTTAATTTAGCATTAATCCTCAAAAAATAATTAATGATGGATAGAGTAAATTTAATTAATTGACACCATTTTACATCCTTGTTATCTTCGATTTTGAAGGATTTTTTCACTAAAATTTGGTGTTTCTTTATATTATTACTTCAATCTTATTTATGTGTATATGATTAAAGATAATTGAATTAATTCGTACTAATCATTATTCAACAAATCTTTAGATTTAAGAAAAAACTAAACAAAAAATAGCTTGATTGTTTTGATAATAACTCAACACTACTTACAAAATATAGTGTGTACGCTACAAATTTATTCTAATTAGTGATTAGATCTAATCGAGCATTTGAAATAAATTCAGCATCGAAATTAGCTAAACATTATTAGTGGTGGTCCATGAATTGTGTTTGTGAATAAAATTACAAAAATTGAAATGTCACAACTTGGTGAGCTAGCCACATTTAATTTGCCTTGTCCATCTTTTTAATTCACTATAGTATGAAGTAATTGATTGCATCAATTTTATTTTTTTTAATTTTCTGCTTTCATTTTCAGCATCTTCATGTATTGTAATATTTTTAATTAAAGTATGATTGCTCATTGTATGTATTAGAAAACATACACATTTGTCTGTCAACTTGTTTTGACATATAATGTGCCCACACAGTGACCTCAATAATAAATATTGTGTGCCCTAAGTTTTAGTACTCCCATCGTTGTCATGATTTCTTTTTCAGAATCAAACTATAAGAATTTTGACCAATAATTTACGATATACATTTTCGATCAGATTGATACGCAAAAAATTACAATGTATGGCACTTTTCGTATAGTTTTTAAATATCTAATTTAACTTCAAACTTTAATCAAATTGACTTTCGAAAAACA
Organism: Solanum sitiens; assembly: GCA_016801875.1. Taxonomy (NCBI): domain Eukaryota; kingdom Viridiplantae; phylum Streptophyta; class Magnoliopsida; order Solanales; family Solanaceae; genus Solanum; species Solanum sitiens. The sequence goes on along the minus strand of JABWTJ010000051.1, from coordinate 147,989 downwards.
TAACATGACAAATAAAAACGGACAAATTAAATTTGGATATTGACTGAGAAGGGTACATAAGTACAACAACAATCACGGTTAGAAAAATAAGAAATTAATGAGGATAAAATTCCCTAGTTGAACAACAAAAATTTGAGTTCGAAGCCTAATGGGTATAAAATGTTAACAAAATTTTTAAAACGGTATATAAATTTTAAATTAACCAAAACGACAAAATCGCTGGTAGAGCAGTGATTTTACTCGCCGGAAAAGGCAAAATCGCTGCAACAGCAGCGATTTGCTAAATTTAATGATTTTTTTTTAAAAAAAATAATAAATGAAATCGCTGCCATGACAGCGATTTACAATAAAAAAAATTTAATGAATTTTTTTAATTATTTATTAGAAATTTTTAAAACATAATTTTTTTTAAGATAACGGCAGCGATTTAGCTTTAGCTTTATTTTTATTTTTATTTTTTAAAAAAAATTAATTAAAATTTACAAAAAATTTTTAATAAAAATTTGTAAATCGCTGCATAGGTAGCGATTTTTCATTTTTCATTTTAATTAAGCAGCGATTTATAATTTTAAAAAAAAAATCGCTGCCTATGCAGCGATTTACAAATTTGTTGTTTTTTTTTAAATTGTAAATCGCTGCGAAGGAAGCGTTTAATTTAATCTTTTTTAAAAAAATAAACAAAAAAGAAAGACAGCGATTTAAGTTTAAAAAAAATTTGCTACACAATTTGCTTTTCAGTTTTTTTAAAAAAATTCTAATAAATAATTTTAAAAAAATTACGCAGTGATTTATTAAAAAATCATTTATATTGTAAATCGCTGCCATGGCAGCGATTTCATTTTTAAAAAAAAATTAATTTTTTTTAATTAAATTTAGCAAATCACTGGTGTTGCAGCGATTTTGCTTTTTCCGGCGAGCAAAATCGCTGCTCTACCACCGATTTTGCCATTTTCACTACAAGAAAACTGTTAATTACATGGGGATTCTCCTGGAAATTAATATGAAAAATTGCAGAAAAATAAGATTCGTGCAGATTTTCATACTAATCTCGAGGAAAATGGAGGAAAATCCCCATGTAATTAACAGTTTTCTTATAGTGTTTGGTTAAATTTAAAATTTATATACCGTTTTAGAACTTTTGTTAACATTTTATACCCATTAGACTCTGGACTCACAAAAAATTTATGCTAATTATATTTAGCGCTAGCTATGGATTAAATTGACTTAACAAGGAATAAGATTTCGTAGCAAATAACAAAAATCTCATAATTCCATTTAGCTATGAATTAGAGAGGGATTATGAGAAAATTTATTTAGTTAGGAGTTATTTAGCTACGAATTAATTGAGGATCTGATAAATTTCGTAGCTAATTTGATTATGTGATGTTCTTTAGTAGTGAATAGTGATAACAACAAACCAATATATTAAGATTTGTCCAGAATTTCCTATTTTATTCAGATTCTTCACAATTGTGTTTTAATTCAAAAATGGTTAAAAGGTTTTATGGTAGAAAAAAAGCTCTTTTATATAATATGTTTATTCTTTTCTTAGAGAGAAATTTTGGACGTTTATAAATAGAAGATCTTTTATTCTCATACAAGAATACAATAGCATAAGAATGTAGTCACGTAGTTGTTTAGAGAGAAATTTGACTTAACGCATACCTAAAGTCCTTTTTTAAATACTTCTTTTCTTCATTCCAGGTTTGCAATTATTAGATTGCGCATGACGTCCTTATTATTTCAATTCCAACAAGATTTCATAGAGTGGAGTTTGAAAAAGATAGAATATATCATATATGTAGACCTTACAAAACTCTTCGTAGGTTGGGAATTTAAATGTAATTTTTTTTAAAAAAAAAACAAACAAACAATTATGGTAGTTCTTTTTCATTAACAAATCAGTAATCGATTTTTTTTCCCGATTTGGCTAAATTTGGTCTAATTTGTTACTACCCTAATTCCAAAGATCTATTCACATGTACCAAGTGTATGTATGTGGACCTTAAACAATTTTATGTCAATCATTGGGCCTCTCTCACTTTCTGTTTGTGAGTCTATAAAACGAATGTTAAAAAATGAAGCCCATCTAGACCTACCAGATTGAAAAGAATTCATGTATAAGAGAAAATATATGTATACTTTCTCCGTCCACATTTAATTGTCAAAATTTTTATTTTTAAAGCTAAATTATATACTTTGACTAATATTTTAGATATATTTTTTTATCATATTAATATGTAAAAAATTGCAATTATAGTACTTTTCATATAGCTTTGAATATCTAAATTTTTGTTTAAAATATCTAATTAATTTTAAAAATTAATCAAATTAACTTTCGAAAAAACGTAAGATGACAAATAAAAGTGGACGGAGGGGAGTACATATACAAACCAAAAAGGCTTTGTGAGATGTGGAGAAATCTATAAACTTTGTGAACCTTCATATATAGTGTAAAGTTTAATGTTTTTGTTTGAAAAATTCAACTATATTAAAGAACTCAGGCCAGCCAGTTTGGATTGCATCTCTCACGTAAGCTTTTATTTTAGACTTCATATGTTTCACATTCACCAATTAATTATTTTATGTTAAATTGATTGAAATGATGAATCTTGTGATTACTTTTAATCTAAGCAACACATATTTTTAAAGAAGAAAAACAAATTAGTTCAAAATGGATGACTCATAAAGTAGATTGACTTTTAGTTATATCTTTTATTGTGATTTACTAATCACTAGTTTATTCTTGAAAATTAATGAAATAGAATTTAGAGTGTTCAAATTTTGTATAATAGTTTTTTATTAAAAAGATAACTCTATAAGGATTCAATCTTGCATGTCGACATACTTCTATATCAAATCGTGAATGTGGCATTGTGTAAGTTTCGTGCATATCTTTATAACTTGCTAGCTACAAATCTAGTGTTTGATCATAGATTTTCAAATATTCTTGATAAATATTATTTGGGTGAAAATTTGGGTGAATGGTTGATCATAGTATTTGAGAAATATATTTTATTTTTTTAAAAAAAATACGATTTATACTCATAAATTTTTAAAATATCAAAACTAACCATAAGATGTATTATACAAGTCAATTGGATCTTTGTTACAACAATAACAAATCGTATTCATGACACTAGAGTAATATGGTAATTTAAAGAGAGTGCAACAAGCATCATTTAATACATCGTGAAGTAGACAAAATACATGACTTTGTTATCTTGAGTTGAATGTTCATCATTTTCATCAATAACCATATTATCATTTAACATTCACAAAATATTTCATCATTACATTGAAATTAATGTAAAATATTATCATTTAGCACAACAATGGAGGTTTTTTTTTGTATAAGATAAAAATTCGAGGTAAATTTCAATTTTTAAAAAGTCCCAAATAATGAGATTTTGCTCAAATATTAAAAAAAAATAGTATTTGAGAATTTGGAATATTTATCAAATAATAACAAAGTATATGGACAAACACTATTTATCAAGTTTTTTTCTAAATATTATTTAAAAAATCTATGACCAAGTGTTCAAAATATTACATATACCAATATAAAGTAGATTTGATCTATATATGCTATTATGACACTGTAACGCCATCGTAGCTTCGCCCCTGGTGTAAGCTAAGTTTACAAAGTATCTTCCTATCAATAAAAATGTGTTGCAATAGTAAAAACTTATTCATACTAAGTCAAAAAAATTCATATTCAAGCCTTCATGGAATTGAGAGAACGCTTTCACCAGAAATTAAAATTATGTTAAATGTATCAAAATGTTTTTTAATTTTATGGTCTTAAACATGTCATGTAGAAAGTTAAAGTTAAAATATTATTAAAAAAAAGAAAAAAATTATTTTTTTTAAACAAATAAAAAATAAAATAAAAATATTTTTTTTGAAATGGTGGAAGTAATAATGGTAAACTGAGTAAAGTGAGTAGTAGTTGCCAAATTTCAAGAAACCTATACCATAGTGTCAAAGACACTTGGCTTAAGATAAAGAAAAAATATCCAACGTAAGCCCCTAATTCCTGGAAAACAGATAAACGAAGAATATGTCAACATTCAATCTTACCCCAATTTTCCCTTCTCTCTCAAAGAAAATATGCATCATCAATTCCCCATTACATGAACATCATCAATTTCTGCTTCTAAATCTGTTTACTCAATCAAATTTTCACAGTTAGGTTGAATTTCTACGTCCAATTAGTCTTCATTTGCTTGAAAATCTTGCATGGGGTTTGTTGTTTCCTCACTCTCCCCCTGAATTTTCGTATTTGATCAAAATTCATGGCTACTTCTTTTCCTTTACTTCTCTGAATATGGCTTCTCTGTCTCATTTCTTCTATCAGTATTTGTTTTTGCCGTTGGCGTCTGTATTTGCCTTTGTTTCTCTCTATCTGTCTCCTCTGTTCAACTCCATCACCACATTTGTCCACAGGTATTTAAATTATTAATCGCTTCTTGTAAATCAAGATCCAAATTATTATTTTTTTAATTTCATATATTTGAATCACACAGATCAAATAAAAATTCAGGTTTCAAAGATGATTATCAGAAAACATATGATTTCCCAGAAACAGAGCAGCAGTTGGGTTATGAATCTGATGTTTTTAAGGATGTTTCTGAATTCCCAAATTCGGAGACGAATGAAACAGAGTTTAATTTTACATTTAAATTCCCAACCTATGAAGAATTTTGTAAAAGCAAGGAAGACAAAGTTGAATTTGTTAGCTCTATCAAATCGCCAACAAAAACAGAGGTTGTTGAAACAGAGGATTCGAAAGAAGTACATAGTAATATCGAAGCCATAGATGAGGAAGACAAAAAAGAGGATTTGAGTAATTTAGAATGCGATGAAGATGAAATAAATGAGGAAGAAAACGGGGGTGAGTGTGATAAAGACGAAACGGAGAAAACAGAGGAATTGAATTCCATGAAAGGAGAATCAGATACTCGAAAAGATCAATTTCTAAAGGAACTAGATTTTAGTGATGAATCTCTGTTTCAATCTGATAAGGATTCGATATCTACTGATTGTGATACTGTATCAATTGGTTTTGATCATATCTGTTATCTGATGAACAAATTAGTCGATTCGTATAGTGATGGCTTCTTGACAGACGAAAACTTTGGAGGCGAATTTGAACTTGATCATGAAATGTCAGAGGAAAATCAAGAATCTGATGCTGATGATAGTGATAGTGATATAATGGAAGAGCTAACGAAATTAGAACAAGATCAAGCACGGCGATTTTTATCCGAGGATGATTTTCATGAAAATTCTTACAAGCTATTTGGTGATTCCGAGGATTCTGAAAATGGCGATGCAAATAATTTGGAAACGTTATGGGAACATCAAGATTTGATCGAACAATTGAAGTTGGAACTTAGAAAAGTTAGAGATACGGGACTTCCCACTATCATGGAAGAATCAGATACGCTAAAATGGGAAGATTTGGAGCCAACGAAGATTGATGAGAAGTTGCAACGCGAAGATTGTATGAGTGAACTTCATAAGTTCTACAAGAGTTATAGAGAAAGAATGCGTAAATTAGACATATTGACGTACCAGAAAATGTATGCAATAGGTCAGTAACAACTCTTCATGCATTACATTATTTTCAAGTTTTTCGCATAATTACCATGAAAAGCATCATTCCGTTTTTGTTGTCCAGGCTAGCTTGAACGTACTTCTTTTTTAATTTCATTAGTAACTAGATAAATTTGATCACCATAGCTTTGACGTGTTAAAAATCACTTGTAATTTTTTACTTTTTGTATCAATTCATTTTAAAAAATGAGATATTTTTATAAATTTTACAGGTTATCTACAGAAAGATCCATTTCAATGTGTGTCAAGGCAAAGATATTCAGGTCCAAAACTAAAATCTCTTATTTCACAAAATATTAAGCTATTCAAACACAACAGGCATAATGACAATATTGACCCTATGATAAAGTTTATCAAAGAATTGCAGAGTGATCTTGAAGTGATATATGTTGGACAAATGTGTCTTTCATGGGAATTTTTACATTGGCAATATGGAAAAGCTTTAAGTTTATGGGATTCTGATCCTCGTGGTACTCGTACGTATAATGAAGTTGCTGGAGAATTTCAACAATTTCAAGTTCTCATACAAAGATTTATAGAAAATGAACATTTTCAAGGGCCTAGAGTTCAATGTTACATCAAGAGTCGATATGATCTTCGTAATCTTCTTCAAGTTCCTCTCATAAGAGGTAAGCGTCTCAAAAGTTATGTACACTGACAGTGTAAAAAATGACAGTATTAATTGTCATTCTTATAAGTAACATGGTTTTATATTATCGATCCATAAAACTTAAACTCGATTTGGGCAGAGGACAGAGTCAAAGACAAAAACAAGGGTCGAGGTAGAGATAAAGATAAATATTGCATTACAAGTGACATGTTGGTGGAGATAGTGGAAGAATCAATAAGAATATTTTGGCAATTTATTAGAGCTGATAGAAATTGTTCAAGCATGATGGTGAAGGGTAAAAATGGAATACAACATCAAGAGCTTATCAAAGACTTGGGAGATTTAGAGCTTTTAATGGAGGTCCAAAAAAGTCTTGGAAAGGTAAATTCTTAGTTTTCAACTCATTCTCGTTCGGTCCGTCCTATTTTAACTGTCACTTTAGCTTTTTTTTAATGCTCATTAAGAAAATATTTATTAAGTTATCTAATTTTTTTTTCTCTTAAATATTTTAGGTACTTAATGTTAAGAGTATACTTGAAAACAATTACTATCAAATTTTAGTTGTAAATTTCCAAAGTGTCAATTATTTTGAGATAGTTTCTTGAGGTGAAACGACATTTAGAATGCGATGTAGGGAGTATTATCGAGAATGTAATGTAAACTAACCTTTTAAAGAATTTTTACATTATTAATGTATCTTAACATGATGTAATAGATAACTTGATACTAGTCGATCACTTGTTCTAGATGGTAATCCGTACGTGATCTGATAGTGTAAAAATTCATTTGTGATTAAGGTGATTGTCTAATTATTGTTATGGAATGCAGAAAGAGAAGAAACTGAAAGATGGTTTGAAAGGTGAGTGTTGCATATTGAAGAGGTTCAAGAAGAAGAGAGAAAATGATTCAGATCAAGTGTTGTACTTCTTCTCTCAAGTAGACATGAAATTAGTTACTAGGGTTCTCAATATGTCCAGGCTAACAACAGATCAACTAGTGTGGTGTCACAACAAATTAAGCAGCATTAATTTTCTGCATAGGAAAATACATGTAGATCCTTCTATTTTGCTCTTCCCTTGTTCAGTGGCGGATCTAGGATTTTAAGGTTGTGGGTGCTCTGAAGTGAAAATGTAAAAAATATGTGTTAACAATGAGATTCGAACCTTGGTTCGAACACTAAAAGAGTCTTAACTATCCATCCAAGAACTATTGAGCCAACTATATCATTTATTTATTGGGTGCTCTATGTTAATAGTAGTCCTGTTATTCATAGCTTTTTTTTAGGGTCTATTATGAGCATATGCCATAAAGGTGATATTTTGTAGAAAATGTTGAAAATGTTGTGGAAAAAAGTTGAAAAAATATTGTCAAGAATGGGATTTGAACCCATGCCCTTTCGGACCAGTACCTGAAACTGGCGCCTTAGACCAACTCGGCCATCTTGACAGTTTGATGTTGTTTTCAACTTTTTTATAATATTAGTGTTTATCTCAATCATGAGAACCTTGATATAATGAACTAAGCTTTTCGATAAAATTAGCAAAAGTTGAAGGAGAAAGCATTACTTCAAAAGAAGGAAAAATTACATAAATTGATACATTTTAATAAATAATTACTGATGTTAGCAATATTTTTTATTTATTACTATTTTTAGCAACATTATGTTAAATCAGTAATATGTATTAAAAGTGAATTATGCATGTAATATATATGAATTACAATTGTTTTTTAAAATATATTATGTTTGTTTGGTAAAAATTTAACACATTGTATTATAAGTGTATTAAAATGTGTGATAAATGAATTATCTATCATTAAAATTTGTATTATATGTGAATAAAAATTTGTTCTTTGTAATATGAATTAAACTTGTATTATAAATGAATTATAATTGATCAAGTGAAAAAAGAAATATTATTGCTATAAATTATAAATATTTTTTTATTGTAGTATATTTATGTAAGTTTCCCTTCAAAGAATTTCAAGGATTACTCATTTTGTTCTCCTTCAATGGTAACTTAAAAAACTTTACAAGTGTCAGATTACTGCAAAAAATTCTTCAATTGTCATGAGTCCTTTTCCTCTAATGCTATGATCAACTCCAATTTATCATTGCCCCTACGGATTTTTAACCGAACTTCATCACCTATGTTATAATTATCCAGGGTTTTATACAAATCTGCTTTACTCCTAACCTGCAACAACATGAAATGAGTGCATCTCAGAAATCATCATTGTTAGGATGATTCAAACTCTAGACCTGCAGGTTGAAAGCCTAGACAATGTTCATATCATCAAATTTGCACTAACAAAAAGTTTGTGGCGTAACGTAAAACAGAAAGTCAGAAAGCACTCACAGGTTTGTCATCCACTGCTTCAATAATATCACCAAGTACTATATTTCCTGCAAAACCCCTGGTAGTAGGAAGAAGTCCAGCTTTCGCTGCAGGACTATTTCCAGGTACCTAAATAGAGCAGGAATAGATTCAGACGAAAGAGATATCGTGAGTTTTACTCTGAAAGATACCGTCTCCCCACTCCCAGGGTCATAGTGACAGAAATGTACCAGCAAAACCAGTGCTCCATTTCGAACATTAAGTTGGTTGGCAATCAGGTCTGGAGCGATTTCAATATTCAAACCAGCACGAAGAACCTGACATGCATAAGACATACATATACATAAATAGATGACCACTATATTTCAAGTGAGAATATGAAGCAATATTTGCCAATACAAGACGAGATGTTCTGCAACAAAATGCAGATGAGGAGAGTTCTGGAAAACCAGGGAAAAAAAGCTGACAGGAACTAAGACACGAACGAATAGAGCAACATTCATACTTTTCCAGATTGGATCAACTGGGGTACAACTCTCAACACAGTTGAAGAAGGGATTGCAAATCCAACACCTGCTGATGTCCCTGTTGTACTGAAAAAGAGTAAGTAATAGCAGGAGAGGATAAACTTCGAACATTCAAAGAAGTGTTTCTTGTCATCTCCTCTCAATCTTCAGTCTAACACACAATGATGGAAAAACTATTCACCTGTCTGAGTAAATATTGCAGTGTTGATCCCAATCAAGTTTCCTTTTGAATCTAACAAAGGACCTCCGCTGGAAAGGTACACATATTTATTCACAGAACAGCAGTTGAAAAAGAAAAGGACAAAAGAGACCTTTAAGGATTATCACCATCAGAGGCAATGCATTCGTTACCAAGGGAAGTACAAGTTCAGAAAAATAAACCTGTTGCCAGGGTTGATGGCTGCATCTGTTTGAATTCCTCCACCAATGGTCACTCCAGTTTGACTATATATATCTCGATTTAGTCCACTGATAACCCCAACAGTGAGTGTATGATCAAACCCAAAAGGATTTCCAATGGCTAAACATTGCTGGCCAACTCTCAAAGAAGAAGATTCACCAACCCTTATTGGCCTCAACAGGTCTTCAGAAGCTTCCACCTTGCATTTCAAGATGTGAAGTCATAAGGTGTCAAAAATGTAAGTTTGAGTTAAAAAGAACAAATAAAAGAAAATGCCAAAATGCACATCACCAACTTCGTTCCTCAAGCAAATAGAACTTCTAAATATATTGATTCCATAGGAGTGTAAAAGAAGAACAAAAAATAGGGCATACAGCTCTTTCCTGGATGTGTAATCACGTAATGCAAATAATGCACTGGGATTATATTCCTCCATAGGAAATATGATAATCGCAACCTCACCCCATTCAGCTGTTCCACCCAGTTTTCCAATTAAAGCACTACGCATTACAGTGTTATTCTCACCATATCTAACCACCTCTCTCTCTGACACTTTTGCCCTATATCAATTATTGCAGCTCATCTCATCCCACCACTATCCTGCTGTAAGATTGCTCCACGAACATCTAGATGCCTTCCATCTCACCTTTTTGAAAGATAAGCAAATTTTCTGCGGAATATGTGGACAAATAGGTTGATCTTTTTGTTCTGTAAGATTTGACTGAAGTTGTTTCTGGTAACTTTAAAATGACCATCAACCATTTCAAGTAAAAGACAATCACAAGAGGTGGATGTGGAAGTGAGGATCAACACACAATTCATCCCCAAGAGAGGAAGCTTCAAGTATAAGGATGTGGGGAGATAAGCGATGATGTCACACATCATAATGGAGAGGCGTAGAAGAAATGGAGGCTCGCATCTGATGTCCAATGTGATTAGAATGTGCCACCAAGACTTAGAGGTAAGTTCTACAAAGTGATTATTAGACCTTCTATGTTGTATGGGGCAAAGGGTTGGCTAGTCAAGAGCTCGCATGTTCTAAGGATGAAAGTGGGGCATATAAGGATGCTTAGATGGATGCATGGGATACTAGGAAACATTCAATTAGGAAGTAGAAATGAAGATAGGTGGGAGTGACGTCCGTAGGGTACAAGATGAGGGAAGCTAGGTTGAGATGGTTTGAACATATGAAGAGGAGGAGCACAAATGCCCTGTGAGGAGGTGCGAGAGGTTGGCAATGATAGGCTTAAGGAGAGGTAGAGGTAGACCGAAGAAGAATTGAGAAGAGACGACACATCTTCAGCTCACCGATGACATGACCTAGATAGGAGAGCATGAAGATCAAGGTTAGAGTAGAAAGTTAGTAAGTAGTAGTGTTCTCTCTCTTTCTTGTGGGAGAGCATGGCTCTAGCTAGGAGCAACTTATCTACTCCTATTCTCCTTTTCAATAGTATTATTTGTATTATCTAATTCTTCAATTTTATCACTACAATTGATTTGTTTGCTTTGGTTATCTTACTATTTGTGTTGTAAATACTCTCTTTTCTTTGTATTTTAATTACAGCTTCTTTCGTTCTAGTATTTTTCAAACTTACTTTTTAAATGCTTTTCTTGAATCGAGGGTCAATTGGAAACAACCTCTCTACCTCACACAAGGTAGGAGTAAGGCCTGCATACACTATTCCCTCCCCCGACCCCACTTGTGGCCCGTGGGATCACACTCGGTATGTTGTTGTTGACAATCACAAGTCTGGTAAAACTCAAGCTACACCTTTCACTGCTAAGTGATACCAATGAAGAAACAGAATAAACAAATCAGATCAAATATTGGCTCATTTGCAACCATTATCATACATTCTAATATGAGCCAGCATATCCTTCAAATTGCTTGCTGAAGAATACAATTAAATGAGAGCATGACCTAAAAGTTGAAGATGGACATTTACTAGGATTATCAGATAAAGAGAGATAGAGACAACAGGGAAAAGAAAAATGCAATAGGAAAAAATGACAATGAAACTACAGATATAAGAGATGAGAACAAGATGACATAACTAAAGCAAATGTGGCCCATGAACTTAAGAATTCTCCAGATTTTGACAAAATAGGATTCTGGAAATAATGCTTACCTTCAACACAGCAAGATCCTTGGCACGGTCTGCACCAATTAATATACCCTCAAAATTCTTTTGCACCCTTCCGAAAGAAACAAAATAAATTAAAGAGAGTGAAGGCATAAGATGGAGAGTAGGATGAAGCTGTATATGCTAAAATAGAATGCAACTCACCCATCTGCAGCGAGAATATTAACACGTGCAACTACTTGCCCGCGGCTTGGGTTTTTAGAAAGGGAGTTACCAATCACTGGACATATAAAAAAAAGTGTTTAACCAAGAATTGCTCAGCCCATCCAATACACTGAAATTGGTTTATGGGTCATAGTATTCAATTCTATTTTTTAGATGAAGCCTTTATTAGACCCCTAAATGTAAAAAAAAATTGATTTCCGACTTCGCACCAAAAACTAGACAGTTTCATTCTCATACTCCAAACCCCATCATTGTTGGGATGCAGGGAGTATATTATACAAATAACTAATGCACTCAGGTACCATATTTGAAGTGATCTTACCATGATAATTAGTAACAATGTGGCCTTCTTTGTCCCAAATCACCCCCGAACCATTTCCTTCAGGAATCTGCCATTGTTTAAACATATTGAATGTATAGCTGCTTTTAAACATAGATCATCAAGAGACAAAAAGTGTGTTGGTTGAGGCACCGTGATGAAGAAAAAAAATCCATGGACATGAGACTTTATTTTCAAGACAGTACCAAAGCTAAATTACCAAAAAGTTTGATAAGCACAACACTGAAAATGGAAAAGTAAATGCTTGCAAATGTCTATAAAATTTACCTCAACCATACCAGTAACATTAAGCGTCGGTCTCAAGGTTACATCAAATATGTTGACAACACCGTAAGTGTTCTTCTCAAAGAGCTCAACAACTCTTTCCTGCCAATTAGACATGTACCAGATAAGCGGTGATCTATATATCAGAACATAACAAAAACAATGAAGAATAAGCTGAGCAGGTGATGATACTGAACCTCGGAAGGGAAAAGTGCTGCAGAAGGAAAAGTAGTAGGTGTAACTTGTTCAACTGTGACAGACGGATCCCCCAAAGCAAGTGCTGTATATCATATAGTATAGTAGTTTACATGGTTAGAACCCAAATAAAGGACGAAAACTCAACAACTGATAAAGAGGAAGCAAATTCATCATGAAGCTTTGTATTTTTTTCAGTAGCCAACCACACAAGAACAAGGTTTTGCTCATTGGGGACTCGGGGAAGAGAGAGCTAGCTCAGTTGCATTATGCATAACCACAGTTGGGTTCCCTGTTACTATAAGCAATAAACTATACCTCTAGTTGGATGGAGTCAATATACAAATTCTCTATATCCATTCCACTCAATTAAAGCTTTATTTTAATAGTAAATCTACCGTAAACACTCCTCCTTTTTCTGGTATTGAGACCGGCTATGTTTTAGAAGCTCACAAACAACATTCAGAACACAATGTAAGGAGCTGAAAATGCCAAATATATGCATTAATGTGGTTAAATGTCTTAAGAGATATGTGACTACAAAACCCAGATCAATCCAACAACTGTGAGGCCCAACACAGAATTCAAGTGCTGGCTTTTCAAAGGCTACAATTAAAATAAAAGGAAAAGAAACAAACAGTAAGAACGTGCGAACCTGATAAGTACCTTGAAGGATGATAACATGAATACATGAAAAAGCTTGTTAACAACATTCTCCGTGTGGCAAAAGGGAAGCTTCTCCGTAGTTGCTCAATCAAAGAATTGCCATTATATCCACCACCTCTGTGACATTACCATGACAACAACAACAAAAAGGTCATGAAATCATGTGCGAATACAAGTTTTGAGTAAGTACTGAATTTTAATGAGACTGATAGATACCAAACTTTGAAAGTATCCTTAACAAAATTTCTCACTTCACCACTTGTACAGTAAAATCTTTTTTTTTTCAAAAATCTTCTCACTTTTTGCTTATTAAACTCATTGTACAGTAAAATGTAGAGAGTCATTTAAGTCTAAAGGGATAGATAATATGCGTACCTGGGAGTGGAAACAGAGGTAGATGGATTAGAAGTAATGGGATCAGCAGAGCAGACAGAGGAAATGCTATCGAAGCAGAGCTCTCGACGGCCCAAAAAGACAGAGTTATTGAGAATGGGTGGTTGTGGTTGATTTGTATGAGGGTGAATAGGTGTTTTTGCGTTAGATGATACTATTATCACTTCCATTTTTATTATTCAGTGGAAGCTTCAAATTTGGGGAAGAAGAAGATCAGATAAAGAGTTGGAACTGAGATATTTCTTTCCTATTCCCCTCTCTATATATATATTTTACTCTTTCCGTTCACTTTTACTTTTACCGTTCACTTTTACTTTTACAAACTTAACACATCAATAGACATAATATATAAGTGTATCATTTACTCCCTTCGTTTCAAAAAAATTAACCTAATTTGACTTGGAACGGAATTTAAGAAAAGAGAAAAAACTTTTTAATCTTGTGGTTCTAATTTAAAGTTATGTCAAATATATCAAAATACCCTTTAATCTTGTGGTCTTAAACATGCCACGTGAAAAATTAAAGTTAAAGTGTTGCCAAAAAAGGAAAAGGGTCATTTTTTTTAAACGGAGGGAGTAATTAGTTTCATTTTATGTTTATATCTTCCAACTTTGAATATGCACAACTTGTATAAAATAGAACAAGTAAACACAAGAGTCGTACATGACACAATACATGTAGGACACCATGTAGGGAAAAAATGACATAAAGAATGTGTCTATTTGTTCAACTTTATACAATTTAAATGTCTACTTGTGCACACCCAAAGTTGAAGGACATAAATGTAATCTGAAGCCAAGTTAAAGAATATATTTATGTGTTATGCCTAAATAATAATTGACCTAACTTTGCATAAAAATCTTGAATTTAAATTTTAAATATATTCATATTCTAATGTAAATTTCGGACACAGCACGAAAAACTACGAGCCTCAACTTATGAAAAATCTTACCCAAATAAAGCTTAGGGAACAATAAACTTTTCCCACTTTATTGATAAAAGTTTGATTTACAAATTTTAATCCTCTCTCAATTTCCCCTTCTTCTACCCCAATTATTTTTAAAAAAAATTAACTCCCAATTTTTTTATAAAATAGTTGACTAAAAATTGTTTCTATTCATAATCAAGGAAATAAATAATAGGAAAATTTTCGTATATAGCCATTAAAAAATAGTTTAATTACATTTTATAGCTATTGAAATTTGATCGATAAGATTCTAAATCATTCACACGAATATTCATAGTTTTCATAAGTTCCATTTGCTCTCTTGAATTAATACATTTTCTGTGGGAACTTATGCTTATTGGACTGTTGTGGATACTTATAGGTATCACCTTGTAATGACACTTTTGCACACTTAAAATTTCAGTTTGATAGAGTGTATAAAAATAATATTATATAAAGTGTATTAATAATGTGTGTATTAGTTGTATTTGCATTAGTTATACATAGATTATTTTTAGGCTTAACTCATCAGTGACCCCTTAAAATTAACATCAACTTTCACTTGGACACCCTAACCAGACTTTGATCATTTTAAGCATCTCATGTCAAACCACATTGTGTCATATTGACACTTTTTATATTGGCATAGCACATAAACATGACTTTTAACTTGACGTCAGCTGACAATTACGACCTTTAACTTTTGGGTGTACAAGTAAACACTTAAATTTGTATAAAATTGAATAAATGGACACAATTCGTCCTACATGGCACCCTACATGGTAATTTTGTAACCTACATGGCATCCTATGTGTTTTATGCCATGCAGGACACATGTGTCTACTTGTTCAATTTTTACAAGTTTAAGTGTTAACTTGTGCACACTCAAAGTTGAAGAGCATAGTTATCCGTTGAAAACAAATTAAGGGTCATGTTTATGTACTATGTCAATATTCATTTAATTCCTTGCGGCCAGCGGTTTAATTTGATTCTCGTTGCTTTCATTTTTTAGCACAATTTTCTTTAGACCCATTTATATTTCAGAACAAAAATATTACTTTCTAAGAAAAGAAAATGTCTTAATAATTCACTTAATATATTGGTGCTCCAATATGGATTCGAAACTATTTCACTATGTTACTACTATAAATTGATGTTTAAAAATATGAAGTGTTGATTTTTTTTTAAAAAAAAATAATGCTAAAAATAAAATATGAAAAAAATAATTAGTTTTCAATTATATAAAATGACTAGTAAAATCTATTTTTAAAATAATAAACCAATGAAAATGAATAGATAAGAGTAATAAGTAGTACTCCCTCTTACTTTTACTTTGCAATTTGCATGCCCTTTAATAATTAATATAAATATATTATCATAATATCTATACTATTCATGTTCAAAATACTTTATTTTAATTAAAAAATAATATGATCGAGAAAATATAAAAGTAAACTCAAATATTCAGTATCAATTATTTCTTCCATCCCAAATTTTATGATTCACTTTTCTTTTAAATTAATTTTCTAAAGAATGACATATTTAATAACAATTTAAAAGTAATATCAAATCAAACTATTTTTTTTAAAAAAAATGTGTGATGCATCTTATTTTTAATAAAAATAAATCAAATAATTAATTAAAAATATTATCAGAAAAACTAATCCAAAAATACTAACCACGTCACAATTGTCTTCAAACCAAGTAGCCTCTTATATTATTACTTGTAGTTGTTCATTTTTTTTCTCAGTCGCTGCCCTGTACACGTATTGAATTTCAATTAAATTTAAATTTGGACAGTAAAGTCTTATACTGGAGGAAAATACTTTCTAATAAAGACGATTTCGTATAATGATTTAAATCCAAAATATTTGATTAAAAATTAAAACAAAAGTGTTTATCTCTTTCACTTGTGGCACACCGCACATGTATATCCCTTTTGTGGAATTTTTTTTATTCACTTTTTAGTTTCAAGTTTTGGTTGGTAAAATATATCAATTTGAAGTCAATAAAAACACAAGCTCTGTCAAAGGAAAATGTCATCAATTCATGCTTCTTTTGAATCTTGAAAAAAACAATTTGGAAATAAATAATAATATTACAAGAAAACATGAAAAATATGTTTGTGTCTTAACATGCTAAAATTGACTGGTAAAAATGAACGATTGAATAGGTACTTTCTATATTACTCATTTGGATGCTAGTAATTTAGTTGATCCAAATTTTACAAAATTTTGAATAGCTAAGTTTGAGACTAATTAGTGTTAATGGTGTAAAACATAAAATGTTTTTTTTTCCGTTTATGTATAAATCAAACCATGTTAATTTGAAGAATATATTAGTAAGGATAATTTATGGGGGTCTATTCTTTTCTTTTTGTGAATCTATAGTAAGAATTCTTTTTATATTTAAGGTGATACATCCTATTTGTCCATCTTGATAGACGGAGTTAACTAAATAAAATTAATTGAGCTACACACAAGAAACTCAAGCACCATAATTATATATAAAAAACAATATGTACAAAAATATGAATTATTTTTTCTTAAAATTTTATATGACATTTTCATACATTAATTGGTTTGGTTCTAACAATTAGCTGTTGAAACACACTTTTCAAGTAAATGTTATGAATATTTCAAATTATTTTTTAAGAAAATAAATCGAGACCATCGTAAAAACCAATTTTTGTATAGATTTTGAGTTTACAAAACTAAAATCAATTTTTCTTATTCAGTCAGCTTTTTGGTCTTCTTTCTTGTGATAATCTTTGCTGAAGATTTTTAAACCAAACAGTCTTTATAATCAATGTATAGGAGGAGATCTTAGTTGATTGGCTACTGAACTCCCACCACGTTGATGAAGTTCGATTCCTCGTGTTATAATCCTCTCCCCGGTTCTTCCCCTACCTCGAAAAAAATAATTAAAAAATAGGGTCTTATCGCTCTTATCAAATATTAGGATAAGTGTATTCCCTGAATATAGTGGTCCGATAAATCACTGATCAAAGAGCAAACATTAATCTGACAGACTAAAAGGATTAGCACTTGAAGGAATGATGGAAGACGCCAACAGACTACCAAGGCTAGACACTAGCAATCAACCGAGCCACCGGACTTGAGAATAAGGCGAAATTCCTCTTTGATTCACTGATCAAAGAGCAGATTTCAACCTAACAGTTGAATTCATGCACAACTCAATATAATGAGGAACTCAAAAGCTCGTAAACCGATCTAAACCCATCACATTGTAGAGCACCATGGTACCCTTTTGACAACGAAAGCACAACTTGCTAATCAAATGAGGCCAGGATTGAAGAGTTTTGGTGTATCAAAAGCATCTACTATATCCATCCATCCCAGGTAAATCCACCAGCAGTTGGCTAACTACGAAATAGTATTTTTTTTTAAAAAAAAAAACTGTTAATCAGATGGCAAAGCTACGTATGAGTTTGATTATGCAACAAGTTTTAAAGTTATATTTGACACCAATTTGAGCCGAGCTTAGAAGAAGGGATAAATTAAAGAGCTCAGCCGTCATCCTCATCATCCACATCGTCATCATCGTTATCCTGATCGAGAGGAATAAAAGATTAGTTCAAAAGCACATTATATGAGATGTTATAACCAAGCTTCAAATGTCGGTGCACTTTCAAAATGGAGCATATACAATACAATATCAATCAAAAGTATGTATATACCAAAAGGAATGAGATAAGCATTTAGGTAACTCGTTTTCAATCTCAGATGTATAAATTACATAAACCCAACAAAGACAGATTATGCACATATTAGACGTAATAATGGATGTATATCGCTTATTCGACTGTTGTCTGGATGATAAAACTCCTTTGTGTATGACACACATGCACGACATGAGTGGCAACGTTCTAGTAATTCAGCACACCTAAAAATCATATTTCAGTTACACAAGGCGGGAAGTAATGAGTTAGTTTCCCGTAAGGTAAAGTCGCCTTTCCTCCGGAGAAGTCATACAAATAAACAATTAGGTAATGCATATGCAACTTCGTAGCTTTGAGTCTTAGATTTCTATAGAAGCTTGGCCACATGTATGGGTCTCCAAGATGTTTTTGTCCCAATTTACCCTGAAATCCCCTCCTTTACACGTTGTAACAACTTTCTATTGGTAAAAGATGAATACACGTGTTTGAAAATAATGTCAATTCTCTGTCCTGGAAATGTAAGGCTATAAACTACATTTGAAAAGTGTAGATTTCTTCTCCTATGCCTCAGCTTGCCCTCTTATTACATGTTGCCTATGTCCCACCACTTTCTTTAGTACGTGCTTGTTTTCCTTCCAACGCTTTAATTAATCGTCAGATAGAACGGTACTATGACCATTGATTACTAAAGCAAATCCAAGACAGCTGAATTCACTACAGTGCATCAGTTTCTATATACCATTACTAAAGTACTGTGTTTCTGGCTGTAGAATCTTGAAGGGAACGGTTATTATTGGAGTCAAGACTCAAGAGTAGTTTGTGAAAATCCAAGGCCTATAAAAGCTCAGATCCAAATTGGCTAACTCAAATACTAAAATGTTTAGGGGATATTATGCATCTCTGGATGTTTGTTTCATGACATTTGCACCATCTATTAAGTGAATAAAGGTTTTTACTTTTAACAAGGAAAAGTGATATAGGAACGGACTAAAGGACAGCAACAACATCATAGTACATTCAACCATAAATAATCAGAAGGTCCAAATCAAGCAACTTCAAAAAAGAAAATGGTCTAATCTCGTCAATGTTTACCTCATCATCTTCATCGTCATCGTCATCGTCCTCATCCTCGTCCCCATCAGAATCTTCTTCATCAGCTTCCTACAAGCAAAGAACGAATTTCTCTTAGCTTGAAGAAGTGAAGGAGAAAGGACAACACATCAGATAACCTTGAAAGAAAAGGTAAAATGTCACTACATTGTTAAAATATTTCAGCGGATTAGGCCATAAGTCCTCCTTAATTATCTCGCCCACCTACAGTCACAGGGAAACATATTTAATATCTGAACGAAACTGGACTTTTATAAGCTTATGTTTGTTGCACTATACAATGTATTCAGTTTCTGATAAGGAAATCAGAGAAAAGACAAAAGATAACTTATTTCATCAATCATTTGTTACATAAGTTCCCATATAATTATGAACTCATCAAATGATTAGCAATGAATGCAACAAAATAAATAATTTCAAACAGTCAGATACAACAATTACCTCATCACTAAGCCCATCCGCAATGTCTTTCAGCTGAGTCTCAGAAAACCAACTAAAAAAGCTGCATCCATCAGCATATGGTTATTGGTGATGTAATATACGGTTAGTAAAAGATCTCAGATACTTCTTCTCACCCTATTAATAGAAATTAGACACATGCTAACGTTTAGAAATTTAACCAAGCAATGTATGGAACAATTATCAGTACATAAGATCTTCCTTGGTCCAGATTTTCATTTTCCTTCTAAATCTTTTCTTGAATAATCTTTGTAACTACTCAAGACTTTGTTGTCAAAATCAGGGAGCTTCCTACCTCAAAGCATGGAATTAACAATCCCAGAAGGTCAGTTAAATACTCGAGAAAGTGAATAACAATTACCTGTCTTCTGGTGCTGGCCGCTTGTTCCCTTTCATCTCAGGATTAACACCATAAGCCGCACCCTTCAAATTACAGTTATTCATCAAGTTTCTATGGAAAAGGGGTCTCAAGGAAGAAGAAAAGGAGGCTTCTAACACATAACAAGTTACACAGGGGTAGCCATTACCATGCCGTCCTTCCACTTAATAGCTGTACCAGTTATCTTTGTTGTACCTTCATCAAGGAATGTATATGTTTTGACCAGTTTTGTATCTTCAAAATAAGGATTTGGTTTGAATATCTGTTGGTTGAAAGGGAAAAAAATAGAAAGTCAGCAGCAACTTGTTGCAAACACTGTGAGATGATAAAAGCTGTTGATGCATATTTAGTACAGCCTTCCAGTAGGAAGGAGTGTTTTCAAAAACAAACAACTTACAAAAGTAAGGGAATAGCCGGATGTCACATCCTTGAAATCCTCCACATCAAGAGAATCTAAGTACTTGAAGATCTAAATCAAAGGAAGAACATTGTTAAGAAAAGAAGATACCATCCTCACATAATATATCTAAGAACAACTTAAACAACAGGTACTATAATAAGGCTATATCACAAAACATTTAAGACATTCCAAAGGAAGTCCTCTAACAAAAGTGAATTGAATAACATGTCAAACCTTCTGATCTTCCACATTCAAAAGCTCGCCAAGGGCAGGGTGACTCAAGAACTGCATACACAAAAGTTAATTGCAGATAAAAATTGTCATATAGCTCAATTTTCCACTAAATGGATGCTAATTGAAACCCGGAAAGATATTGACTGGACTTACAGCAGTCACCCAAAAGTCAGGAATTGATTTGATGAGCTCATTTCGTTTCTCGTAAACAGGCCTCCTTATCTCATTATACTTCTGCTCAATTTCCAATACCTCCTCACTAGCTTGTTCATTCACCTGCACAATGCAAATAAAATATGGAAGGTCGTGATATAGAGCAAAAGATATTAACAGCATTTGCTAAGCATATTTAGATGCAATTAAGAACATCAAATTGATAGGTACTTGAACCAGTTTTGTTGAGACAGTAATTCTTTTATACTATTATGTAGAGCACATAAGGGGAGCAGAATCTCAAAGAAGGTGTATGGGTATAGAGCTAAAAAGAACTGGATAAAACTATACTTTGCGTGAATTGTCAGGGAATGAACTAAGTTCTTACCCCAGAGGCCCAGACCCAGTTAAAGCGAACAGTTGTGGCGGCTTATTATCGTTAGTAGGTGTTTTCCAGCTAGGGCACCTTATGGACATGATAACACATTTTGCTGTGATCCATAAAGCACAAAAATATGTACTTGCCAAAAAGAGATGTGTATGTGTACTCATAGAAGTTTGGCACATGTCAATCAGTCAATAACGTGAGCATTGAGTACTTCAAAAGAACTTTTTCATTGAAAGATCAGGACCAAAAAAACCACAGCCAAATGCTGGAATATAACATGTAAATCACACCAACTATTATGCCTCAATCCCAAGAAATTGGGGTCAGCTTTATGAATCCTCATTGTCCATATTGCTCCATCTGAGCTCATATCGGTCCAATATTATATAAATTAGAATTACACATAAAAAAGCAAACAGTAGAAGTTCTCTAAATTCATCTACCATATTAAATCTTTGACAGAACTAGAAGACTCATAAAAACATTGGACTTGAAGTAAACATACTAAATAATATACCAGAATAGATCTCATTAAATATACTAAAAAAAATATACACTAACTATCTCAATTTGCAATAATATACACAACAAAGTTGGGCACGTGTTAAATGGATCACAGAATAGGGCCAAGTCAAAGCCTGTTAATATGTCAGACACACGAAACAAAATCATATATGATTTTATGTCCAGACTTGCATCAATCAACTAAGTCTCAAATCTCATACCTAAATTTAAACTAATTGATCTCAAAAAATTATGTAATTGTCCAATAGGAAAATTAAGCATAACTGCTAGCCTTAAGGGATTTCTCAGTTATCCCAAATAGAAGGGGGGAATGAATCAATGAAGCATCACATTCATCAATTATTAGCAATTATGCCCATATGCTCTAAACTGAACTGATTTAGATAGAAAAGAATCAGACCACTTATCAGTTATTAACAATCATAGTTCGTTACATGATTTATTACCATTATAAGTCTTCACACTTTTCCTGTAGATTTTTTCCAAACACTACGCCGTTCTTTTCCATATCAAAGTAGGTTACGACTTGAGCTGCCAGTCTGGCTATAGTAATTGGCACAAATGAATAGGCCTTGCTAATCGTTAATGGGTCTCTCACCTTTCATTCACTAGATGGATTCCCTTTTCTTTCTGAAAAGACATTACTTTCTATTTCGTTTTCTTATAAAGACTTTTGTGCGATTCATTTATCCATGATCCAACGTTCAAGGTTCATTTCGAAGTCACTTAATACTTTGTGATGGTTTCCAGAAATCCAAATAGCCAAAATTTAATAAGGAAGTTTCGTTCAAACTCTGAGAAAATAAAGTGCACTGTAAATTAAAGGATCCCTTTGAGTGTGGCCAACAGTGGATTAACTGAATATTGAAGCTAGCACGCCACAAGAAGTGATATCTGAAAGATTTCTATGAGATGATGGGATTATGAGTTATTGAAGAGGAGACAAGAAAATTTGGTAAGGAATAAAGGAATAAATGAGGAGAGAAATTTAGGGGAGAAGGAGAGATAAACACATGGAGAATCAGATAGTGTTAGTAACACATTGGTTGACGGTATGGATTGTAGTCTTTTGATGTCGTTTAGGGCAAAGTTATCTCATGAGCTAGCTTTTGGGGTTGAGTTACGCCCAAGGTCCATCTTTTGAACTGATAGTAATCTCTAACAAGTGACTGACAATTTATTATACTCCTTTTTATACTACCACCATCAATAATGACACGTCATAATTAAATCAGGAGCGCTAGGCCTATCAGCAGAGATTATGTGCCTAAGTGCCTTAATGTTTTGGAAAAGATACCCTTTTGCTGGTGAAGTGTGTAAAATCTAGTCATATTTAAAGGCTGCCGTTTGGTTTTAAAAAAACAACTTCAAAGATCTAGAACTAAACGTCAGCCCTTCTTTTGTTCCATATAATCCATCATGTCACCTTAGGAAGTTAACAAGTGTACCCTAGCAAGAAAATGCTTCTTGTCTTCTCCTTTTGTGGCTTGCACTAAATATATTTTCGACGCTAAGAAAAAACAAAAGGACAATTGTTCAACTAAGCATTTCCGATTACAGAGGAATTTAATACTCCCTCCATCCCAAAATAAGAGTCACTTCTCCCTTTTAGAGAGCCAATTGGATTAATTTTTTAAGCTAAATTGGACTACATCAACTCAATATCATAAAACTAAAATTTAGATACTCAGAAACTATACGGGAAGTAATATAAGTTGCAATTCTTCTCAGGTCAATATGATCAAAACATTACATTTTTAAAAATTAATCAAAGTTCACATACTTTGAATCTTGAGAAGCAAAAAAGCAACAACCAATTTAGGACGAAAGGAGAAACAAACTTCAAATTTTATCTTATTTTTTGTTGATAACCATGGTATTCGAGTCATCTTCCACGCATCTCGACCAATTCCAAGGGATACCTGCTACTGTTGTTGCTATTCTTTTCTCTATTGTTTTAACATGACTTATTCACTACTGTATTTTCTTTTCATTACCTAGTTAGAACTGTGTAAGAACTTGAGCGTAGAGTCATTCGAGAAGAGACTCTCTGCCTTCACAAGACCCCCACTTGCGGGATTACACTAGGTATGCTGTTATTGTTGCACTTGTACCTGCTACACACGTACTAGGTAACTCTGCCCACCAACAAACTTCAATTTTCTTCCTTCTTTACACTTAAAGCTATCTAGTCACTCTACAACCACTCCAACAAAATCTAAGCTAATCGTAAATCCCAAAAAAAAAAAGAATGATCCTCTAATACAGCACACAAACTTCAGATGTTTCCCCCTTCTTTACACTTAAATCTGTCTACTCACTCTACAACATCTCCAACAAAACCTAAGCTAATCTATTACAGCACACAAACTTCAGGTGCTTCTCCCTTTTTTACACTTAAATCTTTCTACTCAGTCTACAACATCTCCAAGAAAACCTAACCTAATCGTAAATCCTAAAAAAAGAATGATCTTCTAATACAGTACACAAACTTCAGATTTTCTCCCTTCTTTACATATAAATCTGTATACTCACTCTACAACATCTCCAACAAAATCTCACCTAATTGTAAATCCCAAAAACGAATGATACTCATTTACAGCACACAAAGTTGAGTAAAAAAGCAAAGATCAATCAATCAAGTGGCCAATTTGTTCTATTTAAGCAAAAAACTAAAACAAAATCTTTTCTTTCTCTTAAACAACTAAAAACGCATCACAAAACACTAAATTTCAACAATTCCCACAATGCAGAATCATATCAAAAGGGCTGAAAAAACTACTAAAACTACACAATCAAACACAAATAGAAAAATCTCAAAATTTTAAACAAAAAACACAACATGCATTACAAAAAGTGTTAAAGATTAAACCTTTTCAAGTTCATCTTGAACTTCTTGAAGCTTCTCAATGGAGGATCCAACACCAGTACCAATTTGTTGGGCATTTTCCTCAACTGCTGTCTTCACTTTCTTGGAATTGTCAATCACCATTTTTTTCTTCAGAAACCCTAAAAGAAATCTGCTAAAACCCTAATGCTGAAGAAGAAAGAAGCGTGATTTTCTGTGTTTGCTCCAATCAAATTTATTTGTAAAAATACAAACAGACCAAACTATACAAAGAATTTAATTTCCTTTTTTTCCTATTAAAGTCATATAACATTCTCTGTCATCCTCGTATGTTAATCTCACCTGTTTAATGTGTAACTGCCACGTCATAATAATTCCAAATTAAGACATCACTTGGATTGACTTAAAAAAAGTAGGAGTAGTTTTTTAAGGAACTTACATAAATGACTACATATTTATAGTGTTATTGAAGTTCAATAGCTATAAGTATGTTATTTACTAAAATGAACTACACGTTATATAAATATCTAATTGTATTGTGTGTTTTAATTATACATTGATACAATTAGAATTATAATGAAATAAATAAGATAACTGAATTCCTTTAATTATGTTCTGAAATTCTCAACTTTCCATTATTACATTAACAACTAATGATTACCTAGTCAATCTGTATACTTTCGGATTCCAATTACTTTTTTAAAAAATTGGATACATCGTATTCAAATTGTCATTGTCGCTATTATTCTTGTTCAAACGTATTTAACTTACTTTTCTTTAGTTAAATTGATTTATTGTAATTGTGATGAATCTTGATTGTTTTGATTTCAAATACACGATAAGCATAATTATATCTCTAAGATTGCTCAATACAATTGTGTTGATATATCAATACAATTGGATAATGTAGGAGAAAATGACAATGAACTATACTACAATATGATTATCCAAATGTATGTATATGTATTTCACTCTATGCAAAAAAAATAAAAAAAAATAGATGTGTTGTATATGTATACATTCAAATCTATGTAATGTATTCATGTATCCAAATGCACTTGTATTTCTAATTGGATAATCCATGAAAAATAACAAGTATTCAAATGTGTATATGCCTTCTATTGTGTTCAACATTTAAATACAATTATATGTGTATATCAAGAGAATGAAATGTATTCATATATTACGTCATTTATATCAAAGTGAATTTTAACATAATTAAATTATATATTTGAATGTCGGTAAAAATAACTTCTTCAAACAAAATCTTACGAAAATCGAGAAACATATATATGTATACAAATATAAACTTCATATAAACGGGGGAAAAAATGCAATTAGAAAATACCCATATAATCATGCAAAGGATGAAGAAAATTGGAGGGAAAATAATAAAAAAAGATATTAATACATGTATATTGAAAGAGAAAAATATTGAATAAGGTAAGTATGGGAACATAGCCCCATAAAACGTACATAATGCATTTATTAGGTGTATATTGATATTTTTTTCATTCAGTAATAATTATTTAAATACATATAGTTTTTTAAAAAAAAAAACTGAAAATTCATGGTTAATTAAGTTTGCTAATTAATATGTAAGTATATTCATATAGCCTTAAAAAAATAAACTATAGCTATATACATTAAATATAAATTGATGTTTGCTATATTTTGTAGTTTTTCCTAGTTTTTAAGTTAAAAATAAAAAGACAAACTGAATGACTTTTAAGTTAAAAAATAAAAAGTACAGAAAAATATACTTATGATTTCTCACTTATTTTAGGTCATTTTTTAATTTATTAAACACTTCGTAATTTATTTTAAGTTATTTTTTATTTATTTTTAGTTACTTTTTTTATATTTGTCAAAAATTTTCAAAAATTAAAAATTGACTTAAAAATAAATTTAATTAACTTTTAAGTCAATGCAAACAGGTTGTGAAAAACTGTCATCAATTTGACTAATTTTGTAAAAATGGTCGACTTTTATTTATCAATTTAATTAATATTGTAATAAATTTTGAATATCATATGATAAAAATTATATTTTAATTAAAATTCATTACGAAAGTGGATCAATTGAAATAGTGTGGATAGGCATAGTAGTGAACATTTTGGAGTAATAAACGTGTCAATGTACGGTTATTATAGAAATAGTGGTATTACTATGGTACTTTTTTCGTCCGTTTTTATTTATTATAGTTTTTTTTATAGAGTCAAATGATAAAACTTTAATTAATATTTTGTAATATGTTTTCTTGTCATATTGATATGTATAAAATTACAATTTACAAGACTCTTTGTATAGTTTTTGAATATTTACATTTTTTGTGTTAAAATATCAAATTAATATAATCTAATTTAACTTTAAAAATTAATCAAATTGACTTTTAAAAAAGTGTAACATGATAAATAAAAATAAACAGAAGTAATTTTTAAAAATTTTTAGTCGATTTTTTGAGTTTAAATATTCGAGGACAACGAAAAATTCTTGATGAATTAGATGGTACCAAGGGTGTATCTAGGTAGGGACCACTAGATCACGTGAATTATACTTCTCTTCTAAAATTATATATCAATATTATATATTTCTTAAAAAAGAATATTTAAATAAAGATATATCAAATACTAAATATCACGACAAATTTATATTTTAGATCTATTTTTTTATAATGATCATTCTTTCAAAATTTTGAATACGCGCATCTGGATATTATTTACTAGTTTTCTTTAGTTAAGTTATTTTGTTGTTTCTAGTTTGGGCTTTGCTTGAAAGTTTCATGATTTTTTTGGCTGTCGTGTGAGTTTATGTTATTCTACTAATATGGATTGTGGTGTATTGACGAAATGTTTCATTCTTAATTAGAAGTTTCGGGTATAGAGAAAATTATGTTGGAGTGTCATCCCTAAATAAACCTTGCAGAATGTAATTTAAATTTAGTTCGAGCTTTAATGTGAAATCTCTGAATATCGAGTGAAAAATGAAAAAGAAAAAAGTTTCTGCTGTTCTTTTTCAGTGAGGATGGCATGATAGTTGCCTCAATTTAGGTGAGTTCGTTACATTTTTTATGTACATCACGCAAATCCTTAAATAACACTGCCCATTAGTGCTATATCACTTTGTCCTTAGTTGTCATGAATTACGATATTTTGATCACTTACAAAATGAATAGGAAAAAGTTATATTATTCTTTTTACGTGTATTAAAATGAATATATCTGAAAATTAATTTTTTCTATTGTCACACTTGATACATTTTCATTACTAGTAAAAACTTCACAACTATAAAGATGTGTCACCCATGTCAAATCTATGAGTCACACGTTATTTTAGGTATGATACGTGTTATTATTTTAGCCTAATTGTCAATAAAGTGAGTATAAATTAAAAAACACTTTTTTTCTTTTTTTGTTTGTTAACAAAAAGGGACATATTTTGCATTTAAAAATAATTTAATTTTATTTTAAATTAAAAATTTATAGCTACAATTTTCATAATTTATTTAGATCACAAATTCAACAAAAAACTTTTTAAAACTTTGCACTCTATCAAACAGTTATATCAATATATTTTATATTAATATATTATTTCAAAGATCTTATATACATACCCAATGTATTATTTTTATAAGCAATTTTAAAGATCTTATATATGTTTTCATCAAATTTCTTTATAATTAACTTATTGAAAGCAAAAATGTCCAATGTGAAAACATTATTTTATTGCATTTATATGAGTACTTATGACAATGTTTTGTGGAACTGAAAATGTTATTATCTCTTCCTTCTAGATCAAAATAGTGAATTTTATCGTAAATTCAGTGATCGAAAGTTCAGTAATTTCAGTCGTTCTAACTATTTTTCTTTTTGAATGGATTGTTGTCAGTTGTCACTTTTTTTTTACATCTTCAATGAATTATTTCTTTTATTTTTGTATATGATTAATAACTGAACAACCAAACCAAATCGAAAGCGATAAATGTATATTATACATGATTTGATTTGATTTTGACTATTATAAAATTAATTGAGTCAATTTAATTTCAATTTTAATGAATAACCGATCCAAACCTTAAACACCCCTAGGTACAAGTCAAATCACATTTTAAATCCAACCATGGGCCTTATGGGTTAAAGCCACCAGACCTTGATTTTTATGGATATCATGTAATAATTCCCTTGGGCCAAAATTATATGGTCCATCAAGGATGCTACATGTAAGACCATTCGATTTGATTATTTCTATGATTTTTTAAAAATAAAATCATAACTAAATCAAATATCATCGATTTTCAAAAATCTGAATCAAACCAATCCAAACCCAAATAAAATCGACTTATTTTATCGATCTGATTCAATTTTTTAATTTAAATCGATTTTAGCTAAACAGCAATCACCCCTATTTGTACCTATGTTGTTTTATAACTCTACAAATTATTTTTAAAGAAGGGAGTATATATGTTAGTATTATTGTTTTCATACACTATTTTTAAAGAGCTAGACTACTAGCGAAAATAATAAATGATGGCCTTTGAGATTTCACTCTATCCTAAATACTCGATCGACATTATATATTACTAGTGTTAGTTATTGTTTTTTTATTTAAATAAGTTTAATTTATTATATTAATTTACTGAGATTCTTATTTCATATTTCATTTATTCAGATGTCTGAATCACCTAAAATTATTTTTGAAATTTTTGATGAATTTATATTGGGATATTAAAGCTAGCTTTTCACATGTGAAATTTAGCAGCTTGCAAGATTAATTTATTTTTAATATCATAATATAGCATTATATGTACATCTTAATTAATTTTACGAGTTATTGATAAATTTCCATCAAGAGATGCAAAATAGAAATGATTTTTCTTTTCCATTTTTTTAAAAATACAAACATAAAGTATTGGTTAGCATTTAGTGTAGACCTAATTAATAATAGTCGCATGAGACTGTAACAACGTTATTAGCATCTCCCTAATATTGATAAATTCTAACTTGATCCTCGTAATATATTGCTAAACATGTATAACATCCGGGGCCAGCTCTATGCCTTTAAAAAAAAAACATAAAGTATTGGCTAGCATTTAGTGTAGACCTAATTAATAATAGTCGCATGAGACTATAACCACGTTATTAGCATCTCCCTAATATTGATAAATTCTAACTTTATTCTCGTAATATATTGCTAACATATATAACATTCAGGGCCGACTCTATGCCTTTATATAAAAAAAAACACATAAAGTACTAGCTAGCATTTAGTGTAGACCTAATTAATAATAATCGCATGAGACTATAACCACGTTGTTAGTCTCTCCCTAATATTGTTAAATTCTAACTTTGATCCTCGTAATATATTGCTAACAATATATAACATCCAGGGCCGGCTCTATGCCTTTAAAAAAACATAAAGTACTAACTAGTATTTAGTGTAGACCTAATTAATAATAATCGCATGAGACTGTAACCACGTTATTATCATCTCCCTAATATTGATAAATTCTAACTTTTATCCTCATAATATATTGCTAACCAAATAGAACAATTAACATCTAATTAAGTGAAATCCTTTTCTCAAATTAAATGAATTATTGATCATGACATTATTTTAATTGCCTATATGTTACCTTGAATAATTTATAATTCCATGAGGGTTAACATAATTCTTAAAATAGCTTGAATGAAATATATTTCTCAAGTAAATGGACCAAAAAAACATAGTACTCGTTATTCAATTAAAAATTGCATGTGCTTAATTTAATCAATGTATTATAAGAATCAAAATAAGAAATTATAAATAATTAAATAGCGAAATTGCTCCTACTTCCAAGTTCTAACTTAGTCAATGGTGAACTGCTAAAGTGCTAAAGTAGGAAAATAAAAAAATTGTTATATGTTGTTTATTTAAACATTTTTAAGACTAGGAGTAGTAATGAAACTTTTTTTAATATAGAAATAGCGTTTATAAATTACTTTTCACTTCAATTTTCGAAAAGTTAATAATCACCTAATTTTAATTTTCACAAGTGAAATCTCATGCTACTATTCATTTATAAAAAATACAGGATAACGTCTACTTTAAAAATAAGGGACTAAAAGATGAAAGTTTTAAAAGACCGAAAAGCAAAAAAGTAATTTTCATTTATTTAATATTAATTATTAACCAGGTTTTAGAGAGAAAAATTTTCTGTCCACTTACAAAATAAGAAAAATAACTTTTAAAAGCTAATATAAATCTATTTTCTTATTTATAAATGACCTACAAAATCAATTTATGTCTTATAATATGCGTTTTAAGTATAAGAAAATCATTGATGAATGTCTATTATTAGAGTAAAATAAGAGAGAAAAAAAATGATTAAACAAGTAGGATTTTTAGTGTGTGGACTTATGAAACAAATATATTGGTGAGGGGGTTTGAAGGGATCCTAAAACCTATTTGGGACATGTGACTACGGTAGACAAAATCATAGAATTATTTAATTTTTGTGTGTCTTGTTTGGAAATAAATAATTTTTTTACCTAAATAACATAAGTAGTACAACACTTAATTATCATGTCTTTCATGGAGGATGAAATTGCATGTGACATGAACCTTGCTAGTACCATCTCGTGCTTATGTCGTTAACTAGGAGGAATGTCCATTTTACCTCGCGATCGAAATATATCTGATCAAAACTTTAAAATCGGTTTATTTTGATACTTTTTTCAGTCAAAAAGGATTTTTAAGGAGTAGTGACTTTGTTCGGCTAATCAATTTAGAATGTATTTTTAACTATATTGAAGCAGTAATTTATGTTTGATCAATATTTTGCAAAATGTTTTGGAGAAAAGGTTGCCTATTATTTATATCCTTTTTAAAGAAATTCAAAATTTAAAGTTTACGATTTATTTTTATTTTTTTTAAAAAAGGCAATAAAGTCTTGTGTGTTTTTTATAAAAGAAAAGAAAAAGATAAGTTAATTAGGGTGTCCTCTGGGATTTGAACTCCTTGTAAAGAAGGGCAACAAGACATAATCGAGTTTCACTATTTCTACTAAACCATTTTTATTCTAAAACAATAACTCAATATAAATAAAAGATTGGAATAAAGTTGGTAAAAAAATTTTGGAACCTTCTAAATACGTTAAATCTATCTAATGAGAAATGTGGAGAAATCAATACGTTTTAACAAGGTGTAAATGTGAAAAAAAGAATAAATATGAAATTGAAAATGTGAAGAAATTGATTTGGAGAAAAAATGAAAAGATATTTCAAATGAAAAGTTTTTGAAAATGAAAAGTCATTTACCGCATATGGATAGAAGAAAGAAAAATGATTGTTCTTGTATTGATAAAAGTAGAAGGGGTCCCTCACGCTGTCGTTTCTGGCTCGACCACGACTTAGGCAATTATTAATAATTTTTTTAGGCGAAATTTGTTTAACCAATCTCATTAATTAATTTCTTTTATCTTAAAAATTATGACCGAAAAAAATTCTTTACTCCTAATATTCTTTTTTAGGAGTAATTCATAATGTTAATTAATTAACTACTGAAATTAATTTTGCATAACAGAATTCTTTGAAAATCTGTGTAACGGCAAAGTCGCTTAGAAAGGATTTGTTCCTTCCAAACATACACTTTTTTTTTTTCAAAAGACACAAATGTTCTGAAAATATATGTCTGAACATATGCGTTCACACTCTTGTTCGAATAGACGCGTTCCTTTCTGCAGTTGGCTATAAATAGAGAGTTTTTCTCATCTTTTAAACACCAAAAATTTTCTCTCTTATGCATATATTTTCTTACAAATCAAATTTTCGATCGACTGAGTATGTGTGTAGCTGTGTGCTCTCATTGCTATTTTTTTTTGAGTTTAGTGAAATTATTGAAGTTTGATGTACCACTACTTCTTTAATAGTTAATCAATTTTATCTCAAGAGAAATTAATCTACAACCTCGGGTACTTGAGAGGATTACTTAAGTATACACAGTGAATTATGTGGACTCAAATTATTTATTTTCTGTCTGTTCATTTTTTCTATTATGTTTTACTAACCTGGATACAAGACATAACATTAAATATACATTCGAGAAAACTATTTACTCAAAACAAGTAGAGTATTACTTAATTATGATTAGGGTAATGATAAATGGCCAGAAAATTTGGTCAGAATCTGACCAATTTTTTTTAAAAATTATAATATTTTTTTAATTTTAAAATAAACTAATCTTTTTTTTCCATTTTTTTAGTTAAAAGGATTAAAATTAAAAGGATGTAAATATTTTAAAAAGTAAAAGAACATTGAAAAAAATACTAATATGAGCAAATTTTCTTGTGAAAAATTCGTTGTGATTAACTATTATATAATTTAGCTTTGATTTGTAAATTTTTGTTGGCCACAAGTCACACTCTATCCCTAATCTTCCAACTTAATTACAACCATATTTTGTGAAAGATCCTCCTTAATTAAGTAAGATGCCTTGTCCTTTTAGCACATTAATTAGACTTAATTGTCACTAGCAACTAATTAATCTCAAACACGGGCGAATAAAGGATCATAAGTCAATGCCGCGTACGCCATAAGTACACTTGATTATTTATTTACTATTGTGGTAACTATTACTCTATGCATCTAATAATAATTGTTCACTATATTATTTTGAGATATTCAATAATATTTGTCCATTTTGAAATCAATAGACAATGTTACACTTAGTTTCTAATTTACCCCTATAATTAATTATAATTATTTTCTATTTTACTTTTCAATACATTGTATTTATTATATTTAAATGATGATATAATAAAATTATTCTTCTATTCATAGTTTGTTAAGAAGTATGCAAAGTCAATAATAAACAAGTATTGTTGAACATATGGAGTATATACTCAAGAATTTTCTTAAGCATCCTTTTAAATTTTTTATTTATTTAAAAAAACTAGTCCAAAATATGTTTTTTTTTTGTTATTTATGTTGACAATGTATAATTTAACTCAAATATTAACATGTCGTTGGTGTTTATATATATCAAAGTCATGCAATTTATTAGCGGTATGTAGTGGTTAAAGAATTAAGTTAGAATACATATAACTTAATTAGATTAAGTAATAAGTATGTATAGGTAGAGGCGGAGCCAAAATTTTGAATAAGGAAGTTCAAAATTAGTAGAAATAGATAGGCGGAGGAGGTTCGACATCTACTATATATACATATAAACTTATTTTAATCATATATAAATAATATAATTTTCTGAGAGGGGTTCGATGAACCTCCTTGTATGAAGGTAGCTCCCCCCTGCCTATAGGAAAACATCCATGAATTAGATGTAAATATAGTCAATAAGCAAGTTTATGTGGAAAATGATATATATTATTTGATGTGGCAAATAAAATTGTTCGAGTTTCAAATATGATTAGTTTTTCTATAGGAAGAATTCTTTTTATTACGTGATACGAATCTAAATTAATCACACTCTAACTTCGCGAATGCTAGATATTTATTTTTTAAAAGGACAAGACAGTGGTGACACGTGGCATGCAAGGCCCCCTTTGAGGAAAGATAAAATTGGTTTGGTTTGGTTGTAATTAGCATTAATTAATGTGGATCATTATATGACAATTGACACGTCTCTATTTTATGGTACCACACTCATCACTCATGCATTATTAATAACTGTCCTTACATAAATACAACTATAGACTATAATATAAATTAATTTTTGCACTATAAATTACTATTTATATACTAACACAGTAAGAAAATTAATATTTGCAGTGTACATAAGTTACTATATATAAGAATGTCTCATAGGAGCGGATTTAGTATTGTGTACTTCCAAGTTCCAATGCCCGCAAATAATAAATTTATTTATTAAAATTGTAATGATTAGTCTAAAAATTCAAGAATTTTGATATCGTCATATAAATGAATAAATGTGATATACCAAAGAAATGAGTAATCAACGACATATTAGATCACCAACCTTCAAGTTAAATTGGTGTTTGTTGTTTGATTTGCTTCAAATATAATGTTGTCAGAAACTCTCGATTCAGATGGACTTATCAAGTAAATAACAATTGATATATATAACACGCTTAGTTGCTTTTCATATTACAACAAAAGTCATTTTGTTTCAGTGATTATTCATATGATGTGGAAGAAGTAACGTAACATAATCATTATTAAACGGACTGTACTCGATTCATAAATTTAAACATATAGATACAAAACATAAAAATTTTAAAATTGATTAAATTCTGAATTTAGCTTGTATAATGGAACGATGATAGGAAAACAATCACATGGTATTGTACATGGAGACATACAAGGGACATGTTGTTAGTACAATAACAAACACAATTCAGCCCACTTGAAATCAAATCGAACGTTGAAAACACATACAAAACACCAATTTTAAATCAGGTTTAGGCCTCAAACAAAACGTTTTTGCCCGGTCCCCGGTCCTCCTTCTCTATGCCTACGAAACATATTTAAGATTTAAATTTAATGAGTATTTAATATCATACAATTAATATGATGGGTTCACGATATAATATTTATTTGCATAAAGTTTTAATAGTTTTTGTCATCCACATTATTTCGTAGCAATTTGTTTTGTAATTTATTTTATAATTTTTTCCCTAAAAGTTTTATGTCAAATCTCTATATATCTATTTGTACATATAAGATATTTTAGGAGTTTATTTTCATGGATTGTCGTCGAACTTTTATTTAATTAAATCAAAGTCGCTAAGTTTTTCTTTTTTAACAAAAAGTCACTTCACTTTACCTAATTATAGTATCATAGGAAGTCATTAAACTATTTTTGTACAAACAAATTGCTAAACTTTGCCTAATTAAGTATCACAAAAAGTCAATATTTTATTTAAATAAAAAAAGTCATTCAATATTATTTTGCCTAAGCATCATATAAAATATCTCTTTTATTTTCTTCTTATATTCATGTAATACTTAAACCAAATTGAGTGACTTTTTGATTAATTACTAAAAATAGTTTATTGAAGGTCATGATACTTGATCTTGAATAAAGTTAAGTGATATTTCTAATAGTAAAAATAATTTAATAAATTCAATGCAAACTTTTACCGATCAAGATCTATGATACTAAACCAAGATCTAAAAATAAATCAAAAGAATGATGTTTTTTGATTTTCTAAATATATATAAAGTGAAACTACAGTTAAGAATGTTATTTTTTGATTTTCTAAATTGAACAAGTAAAATTGAACGAATAAAGTATATACAATATATATATTTTCTTATATACTATATACATGGCAGAGCTACGCTGGTGTCAACATGTCATTTGAATATGCTTCATCGGAAAATTACAATATAAGTATAGGTCAAAACTTATACAATTGATATATATATATATATATAGTATATTAAACACCCTAATTAAGAATCGATGGAGAGTGTGGTCAAAACATACACGACATTTATAAAGTTTGAATTCTTGTGATGAGGTTATTTTTGCCTTAACCACATGATATGATATTCAAGCCTTGGATATGAAATAGCGATTCCGTCTTGTTTTAATTTGAATTTGAAAAAGTAGAATACCAGATTGAATAACTGTAATGTATAATGGTAGTTGATGGATGAGGTAGAAAAGTAGGTGCATTGACAAAAGAAGAAGGTTTTTTGGGCTACTTTTTCCCATGCAATTGTCTTCTTCACATCCAACATCACTTTTTATGTTTTTCCTATTATGTATACGTACCATCACACTCTCTCTCTCATTTCCTCTCATTTCGTTGTTTGTTTTATTTGTGGTCCTTCAGGGAAAATTCACAACTATCACTATTTATCTATGCTCGAAATTTTAGAAATACACTTATATTGTACGTTTTATTATCTTCCTGAACTTATTTTATAAATAATTTCTATCTTTTTTCGGTCCACATGACACTATCTTGTGGGTCCAACGCGTGTTGACATTATTTTCAAGCTAGTGCCACGTAGGTCGAAAAAGGATAAAAAAATATTTATAAAATAAGTTAAGAAGGGTTATAAAACCTTAGTATAGTATAAGTGTGTCTGTAGAATTCCGAGCATAGATTGGGGATACTTGTACATTTTTCCTTTTATTTATTATTATACTCCTATGTATATATATATATATATATATTTTCATTATTACCTCTTCCTCTAACTACCAGTATATACAACACTACTCTTAATTAATTGACTACTACTTGCGATTGAATTAAGTTATACTGATCAATAGATTTATCTCAAAATATGTCTGGGAGAAGGTCGAGGACGCAGTCATCAGAAGGAGGCACCTCCAGGATCTCAGATGATCAGATCATACAACTCGTCTCTAAATTGCAGCAACTTCTTCCTGAAATTCGTAATCGTCGATCCAACAAGGTTTTTGTTTCTTCCTTCCATATGCAATTCATTTTGGGTGGGTGCGTATGTACATACTCAATATTCTGCGTGCTACAAATATAATAGGCCTCTTATTATAATTTAGCTTCGATGTATGTTCAAATATGAAATTGTACATGCATCGGTAATGCACTCTAAAATATCACTGTACCTGTAATGTCAGTTTAGCCGGAACATAATTTAGTGCCGTAATGGCTCACTCTTTTCTTTCTTTTTTGTTTTTTTATTGGGGTTAATTTTAAGCTTCGTTGTTGAAATTTTACAAGGTGTGAATGAGAGATAATAAGAGAAAATGAAAAAAATGTGGGGAATCAATTTGGAGGGAAAATGAAAAGTCATTTCAAATGGAAAGGGAAAAGTCATTTCTCTCATAATTTTAAAAGAAAAGAAAATTATTGTACTTATATTAGAAAACACTTCATTTAGTGAAAAGGTGTCCCTTGCGCCATCGTCGCTCATCGTCTTTAAGTTTCACTTTCATTAATTGATTTCCTTCCCAAAAAGACATTATTTTTCCCAAAAACATACAACATTCTGGAAAGACATTATTGTCCGATCAGACGCGTTCTTTGGGGATTAAATTCTTTTAAGAAAACACACTAATTTATGTGGATTCGAATTTTATTTTCCTGTTTGTTTCATCTTTTTTTCTATTTTTACTTTTTAACTAACCTGAATTCAAGAGATAACACTCGTCTTACTTAAAATCATCGAAAAATAAAAACAAAACACTTTTTTATTAAAAATAATATCATTTTCAAAAGACCTTTGACCACCGTATATAACTTGTGGTGGTGTAAATTGTAATAATATGGATCTCTTAGTTAATGTGCTTTTAATACTGTTAAAATTAGGTCTTAGGCCTAACTCACACCTCAAAAGCTAGCTCAAAGAGAGGAGGATTGTCCAAGCCATATAAGGAGTCCACCCATCTCATTAACCACCGATGTGGGACTTTTGTCATTCTTTAACACCCCACCTCACGCCCAGTGTTTAGCATCTGGTGCGTGGGCAATTTTAATTTCGGGGGGCCCAACATCGGGTGAGACGGCCCTGCTCTGATACCATGTTGAAATTAGGTCTTAGGCCTAACTCACACCCCAAAAGCTAGCTCAAAGAGAGGAGGATTGCTCAAGCCTTATAAGAAATCCACCCATCTCATTAACCACCGATGTGGACTTTTGTCATTCTTTAACAAATATCATTGGTTATATTAATTTAAAATAGCATGATTTATTTTTTTAGCTTTTTAAGTACAATCTGGAAAGAGTAAAAGTTTGTCGTTGAAAAAGGAGAAAATTATTATACATTCACAATTTTTTTCCCCGTAATTACAGAATAATGCTTTGGGTCCCATATATTATATACTTACATGCATAGAACCAATTTAGAATTTACTCAATATTTGACATTTTTTTTTTAAAGGCATTCCATCGATTAAGATATATTTTATTTACGAATTTAAATTTTACACATCAATAATAATATTTATATATATATAAATTGATAATGAATTTACGAATCGACCCGTCGCAGGCATCAGCATCTAAGGTGCTCCAAGAAACATGCAACTATATTAGGAATTTGCATAAAGAGGTGGATGATCTTAGTGATCGACTTTCTCAGTTATTATCAACCATTGATGCTGATAGTCCAGAAGCTGCAATTATTCGTAGTTTAATTATGTAATTTACAATCATTTATTCATATATATAATTATAATTACTATATTATATATATATATATATATATATATATATGGATGCACTAATTATTCTACTATATATATATATATATACTTAGATCTGTATTTCTTCTTAATTCGATCTCTAGATTTTGGTCAATATTTATTAGCTAGGCCAATCTCATAATTAATAGTGTGCTTGTATTGATGTTTAACAATTTTAATTATGGAATTTGCTCGACACTGTAAGATTATTAACATTTTAAGATGTTATATGTTTCATCAATTTTTTATAATAGTGAAATATTTAATAATTAATTTATAACTTTAAAATATTAAATTAATTTATTTAATTTAATTTAATTAGCTTGGATAGTTAATTATATTAATTCTCCGAAGTGAAAAGTTGTATACGAGGGAGAGGGATTAATTTTTTTTATTTCAGTTCACACCTATATATATCGAAGCAATAAAGTATTCTAAAAGATGGAAAAAGAAATATTGAATAGCGTATGTGCGACTGCCGACTGTCATTTATAGGACTCGTTTGATCGTAGATTTTGCAGGTAAAATTTGGGGGGAAATGTAACAAATAGAGTTTGTTCATATAATTTGTCATTATTTGACAGATAATTCAAATATCTAAATATTAGAAAAAATTAGTGTTTGGGTTAAATTTCATTATTTGAAAACGTTAACAAATTCAAATTCTACGTACACCAAACTTTTGTTTTTTGTCAAAAACACCTTCTATAGTATCCCTCCGTTTTACAAAGAATGGTCTAGTTTGACTTGGCACGGATATAAAAAAATAAAGAAGACTTTTGATCATGTGGTCCTAAATTAAAATTATGTCAAATGTACAAAATTGTCATTTAATCTTGTGTTCTTAAACATGTCATGTGCAGAGTTGTTACCAAAAAAAGAAAGAGGTCATTCTTTTTTAAACAGACTAAAAAAGAAAGGAAGTCATTCTTTTTTAAACGAAGGGTGTAGTTGTTT
Organism: Solanum sitiens; assembly: GCA_016801875.1. Lineage (NCBI taxonomy): Eukaryota > Viridiplantae > Streptophyta > Magnoliopsida > Solanales > Solanaceae > Solanum > Solanum sitiens. The sequence continues at coordinate 108,108 of JABWTJ010000051.1, read as the reverse complement.
TGTGAAAGCAGGAACTCAGACTGTGACAACTATTTTCACTAGTTTCAAAGGCTTGTGTATTACATAATTTTTTCCGTAAACATCAAAACAATGATGAAATATTCAATAAATATGAAAGTAATGATATAATTGTTGATGAAAATGACGAACAATCGACTTAGGGTAATAAAATCATGTGCTTCGTCTACTTCACGATTGATGAATGATGCTTAATGCACTCACTCCGAACTACCATATTGCTCTAGTGTCATGGACATTACTTGTTATTTTCTGCAACAAAGATTCAACTGACTTGTTGTGAAAGTCATGAATCTTATTACGTTGATGTTACTATCTTGCTATGTAATACAAGTTTATGGTTAATTTTGATAGTATTTTAAAATATATGGTATAAGTCTTATTTATTAAAAAGGTGAAATATACCCAAATATTATAACTGAACATATGGTGAAATTTCACTCAAATAATATTTATTAAAAATTTATAATCAAACACTAGTTTAAGGTAGAAACTAAAACATTGCCCAAAAACATTTTTAAAAAAAAAAATAATAATAGACGAACACAATATGGTTAATAAAAATATTTTTAAAATGAATTAGTTAATATAATTATTATTTTTTGAAAAAACATATTTTTCAAAAAAACTATTTTGTTTAAAATATTTTTAAAAACTAAACAATTTTTAAATGCTTGGCCAAACAGGCTTAGACCAATCAGAATATGATAAGATATGTCTCATTCATGTCCGTTCATTGACAGAGCTATTACTCAATCACTTCTTAATAGCTTCTTTAGTTTTAATTTTTATTTTTCTATATTTAAGATTATAATTATAATATTAAATACATTTGGTACATGCATTTGATATGTCTATGATTTTAAACTACAAAAATTTAAAATTTCTTATTTTTTTTTAGCTTTATGCCAAATTAAAACATATCAAACAAATTAAAACGAAGAAATTAATAACTTTTATATCGGAAAGAATCTAACGAATATTCTAGGTAGAGTAATAGAGACATAATGCAGTGATTAGAGTATTGGTTTAATTAATTCTTTATGAAGTGAGAAAATGACTTCTTAACGAAACCACGTTAGCGTCCACAGTAAACTACTCTTTTTAGTTTTTATGATTAAGAAAGTTGATAATTAGATAATTGCATGCCAATAAAATGGGAATAATGTATTAATGTTAGGCTAGAGATAGAAATTCTATAGTGACAATATATGGTACATATTATTACCACAGACACAATTTTTAACAAAAATAAATAGACAAATACATTAATCACGAGTACTAAAGTCTTTACCGCTATTAGTTAAGTGTCGTTAGACCCTTTAGGAACATATACACAGAGTGTCAAATGCTGTTAAAAATACATATTTAGCGACAATTAAGCTATTGCAGTTAACTAATAGCCGCTAAAGATCATTTTTGATGTTGTGTATATATGTTATCGTTCATTACAAGAAATCACTGACGGACAAAATTGTGTTGTTAAACAACAAGAGTCTTATGCTAATTTCATTTTAACTACAAAATAGAAATATATTATAAGTTATTGATAAATTTTAAAGCTAATTTCGTATTTTCTAGTAGGGATATTCTTGTCTGACATATTTGTAAATATCTTTAAGAGAAAGCGACATTGGATTGTGTTTGATGAAAAGGGTGTGTTGGTGTTATAAAAAAAAATGTCATGTTCAAATAAAACATATATATATATGTAGAGATTGTGAAAAGGCTTGAGCCCTAATTTGACTAAATAAGACTTTGATGTTGCCTTTACCTTTATGAATGGTCACCTTTAGAGAGGACACAAAATCAAGAAACCCTGTGGCATATCAATTTCATTTGTTGAAAACTGATCCCAATCTTCACTGTGTAGTCGACAACTATATATATATTACTAGATACAAAAATATATTATTTTATTTGTTTTAATTTATATAATTTTATTATCAATATTTTTATAATATTTTAAATATTTAAATAATATATGTGGTACATGTGATATTTTGAAAGTTAATCAATTTAAGTATATAATTTTAAAATAATATAAGTTATTTTCTATCCTAATTTATACATGACACTTGTGAAATTTCAAGAGTTAATCAATTTTTAATATGCTTTTAAATACTATAAGTTGTGGTTTATAATATTTCTATAACGTACTTTTCAAATAATATGTTTTATTTATGTTATCCCAATTTATACGATACATGTGAAATGTAGAGAGTTAATTACATTTTAATATAATTTTAGAGATTTATTTTAAAATACAAATTTGAAATATCGTCTTTTCTTTTTCAAACTTTTGTATCTCTGAAATTGGAACGTAGTATATAATTTAGAATTTGAAATCTCACTTTCTCATTAATTAGATCATTTATTTATATTTCTCAGTAATCATAGTTTATAATGATTTTACATTTTTCATTAGTTAATTATAAGAACTTGCAATAAACAGTAGCAAACAAAGAAAATGAAGGAAGAAGAATGACTTTAGGCCTCTTTAATTGTAGCTTTATTTACAGAAAAGTACAAAACAGCTGAAGTAATAAAATACAATATTAAGGGCAAAAGATAAATTGAAAAAGTACGGCAGAAGCATCATAAAAAAGCATCAAAATATAGGTTTAATTATAAAATTGTACAAGATAAGTGAAGCAATAATGTAGAATATGAAGGACAAAATATAAATCTACTTATTTAAGTATGAAAATCACATAGTTGATACAGACATGTTGACTAAGAGCTGTGTGATTATCATGACTTATATATTAGTAATAGATACAAATATATATATATACATTTATTCTAATTGAGACATCCATCTTTTGGGATATTAATTTTGTGGATTTCAATTTTCCATTCAAATTATTGGGCAATAAGTAACTATCTAGCAACTACTTTCTCCGTTTTAAAAAGATTGACCTAGTTTGACTTGGAACGGAGTTTAAGAAAAGAAATTAGACTTTTTAATCTTGTGATTTTAAATTAAAGTTATGTCAAATGTACCAAAATGCCCTTTAATCTTGTGGTCTTAAACATGTCACGTGGAAAGTTAAAATAAATTGTTGTCAAAAAAGAAAAGAGGTCATTCTTTTTTAAACAAACTAAAAAACAAATAAGGATATTTTCTTTTTGAAACGGAGGAAGTATATTATTATTCTACTACTAGGGAAGTAGTTGTACCAAGAGTAGAATGTGTAAGGTTCTGGACTTTCGGTTCAATAGGGACGTTAAAAATTATTTCATATAAATTGAATTTTTGGTTCACTAGGAACGTTCAAAATTATTGGATATAAATTGAGTGATTCGGATTATATTAAATTTAAGTTTATCAGTTCAAATAAATATTATAGATTAATATAATGAAATTAATTATATAAATTCAAGAAAAATGAATTTAATTAAAATTCAATTTTATTGGATCAGTTTGTTAATTTGATTTATAAATGATGAGTTTAGTTACTAAAGCACAATATATCTATGTCATTTAAATTTGTTAATTGTCTGAAGGAAGCCTGTTTTCATACTAGCTCCTCTATTTTACAATTATGAATACGGTCCTCATAAATTAAAAATTACACTAAAATTCTAACCAGAAACTAGAGAAAGAACACGTGAATCAAACGTCGTATTTTCTCTACAAACTACATGTTCAAGAATTTAAGCACACAAATATTCAAGTTAATAAATCACTCAAGATCAAGTTCACAAATTTCAAGAACAAACTCACAAGCTCTTAAATTCAAGAATAAGACAAGATCAAGTTAAAATTCATCAAGATTCAAGATCAAAATCAAAGGCTCTTGAATCCGCATACAAGTCGAGAACAAGTTTATCAAGATTCAAAATCACGCTTACAAGCTCTTGTATTTATTCGAAAAAACAAATAAAAGAGAATTCATAAAAATTGCAATGCTCAAATTTGAAATAAAATACTATATTGTTGCGATATTTTTCTATCTTGATTATCATTTTCTTGACATAAATTTTATTGTCTATAATATATATACATTGCATATAAGAGATTTTAGGGCTTGTTGAAGCTTTTGACGGTAACAAATTAAAATAAAAAATACATCGAGGTATTTGTTAATAAGTGAATGACTTTGATATGTAAAATAAATTGTACTACATAAATAACATGATCCGTTAATTCTAAGTAATGTCTCGTGAAACACAATCCATTTTTATTTTTGAAAAGTTCACCTTTATATTAGGGGAACACTAAGGAGCCGTTTGGTTATTGTATAAGAAATATCTTATACATGTATTAAAAGTTACATTAGTTTTACTATGTTTGGTAGAAGTTTTGTGTTAGGTATAAAAGTTAACATAACTTATACCATGTTTGGTTGGTAAGAATTTAAATGTTGTATAAAAGTTATTCATGTATTAATTTATACGGTGTTTAGTTGCATTTTTGTAATCCACATAATTAATACCAACATAACTTATGAGGGAATCTATGTATAAAGTTATGCAGGGTAGAAGGTGGAATAAGTTATGTGGGTATTAGTTATACATGTATTAAAATGATAAATTACAGATTTACCCTATAAATTTATTTTATTTTTTTTAATTGGCAACTTTACTGTTTTCCTATATATGTGTTTTTATTTCTTTTTATATCTAGACCATTTTCATTTATTTTTTTTTAAAATTAATTGGAAACTTTACTGTTTTCCTATTATATATAGACTATTTTCATTTCTTTTTATATACTTACCATTTTTATTTATTTATGTAAATATAAATATTTTTTAATATTAAAAATTTGATTGTATATTTTTTGACGGTATATATGCTAATCAAATATTAGCATTATATATTATTAAATATATTCCACATATTATTAGCATGTATTATTATTTTGTAAATAATATATATTAATAATTTACAACAAGTTTAATATTCAATAGTTAATAATTCATATATTATAATCTCTACATAGCAAAATAATACCTAGATAACTAATATCCTCATAGCTAATACTCGTATAACTAAACCCTGCATAACTAAACCCTGCATAACTAAACCTTGCATAACTAAACCCTGCATAACTAATACCTGCATAACTTAACCCTGCATAACTAATACCTGCATAACTCTAACCAGTAACCAAACGGCCCCTAAATGAAAATGCCACCAACCGGCCATATGCGCGTATGGAAGGGCCATTACAGAGGACTGCACTGGCATTAAATTTTGAATTTATTGCAATTATTATTATAAGTAGAAGGACGTGGATTCGAAAGGGATAGAAAATAAAAAAAAATCTCAATTTAATAGAATTATCCACCATACTATTTTAGAATATTTAATTTTATTTATTCATGAAATAAACGAATAATATTGCACTTAGTTCTTGATTTATCTTTATCATTAATTATAGTAAATAATTTTATATTATATTTTTTAAGACATTATATTTAAGGAATTAAAGAGTAATATACTGAAATTATCGTTTTATTTATTGGTGCTTAAAAAGTCACAAAATCAATAATAAACAAATATTATTGAACAGAGAGTGTATAATTTATTTATTTTTATATCTAAATGCTTCTAGACTTTGGGAAAAAAAGAATAAGTATCTTTTGAAAAATAATATTTTTTAGTATTTAACAATTGCGTATAAACATCTAAAGATACATTTATATTATGCAGAAAAATAGCATTACGATTGATGAGATAGTGGTAAAAGGGTAGACGTTGGGAGCATTGGGGTGAAGAGGACGCAAAGAGCCCATAAACTTTGAAATGCTATTCATAAAGCATTTTTTTAAGGGAAAATTACGCGGCTAAGCAAACTTATACTATTTAATTACTCATCATAGCTATAGTTTGCTATAATTATCACTCGCGACTAACATTATACATTAATTACCTCTCCCAATCTCGCTTGCCATTTATACAAATGTATATGTATAATATATAGTTATATACAATTATATACATTTACAATTCACCTCTCTCCCACTCTCTGCCCTCTCTCTATCGCCTCTCTCGATCTCGCTCGCCTCTCTCCTCTCTCTCCCAGTCTCGCTCGCCTCTCTCCTCCCTCTCCCAATCTCTCTTGCCATATATACAAATATATATGTATAATATACAATTATCTAACCAATATACATATACAATTCACCTTTCTCCACTCTTTTCCCCCTCTCTCTCGCCTCTCTCCTCTCTCTCCCAGTCTCGCTCGCCTCTCTCCTCCATATAACATGTAGCTACAAATTGTAATTATCAAACTATAGCTATAGAGAGTAATTAATTATTTTTAAGTGGCTATATGTGAAAGTTTTCCTTTTTTAATACTCCAAAATATTTTTTCAGATTCTCGAGCATCTATTTTTTCTAAAAAAGACAATTTTTAAAATTTCTCCATACCAAACTCAGCTTAAATATCATATTTTTTATGTGTAAACGTATATGGTTTATTTAATTTTATTATTGTTGACTGTTTTTTTTTTAATTTTAAAAGTAGATAATTTATTTTTCTAAAAATTGAAAATCGACATTTTTGTGAGTGATTAATTTATCAAAGGGTAAAAGGTTAAAAATTTGCTTAAACTATGCGAAAGAAACAAAAATGTCATCCATTTGTAGTTTGATCCAAAAATGCCCTCCAACTTATACTTTAGTCGTTATTGTTATTTAATGAATAAAAAATACTCATTTCTTAAATAAATACATTGTTATTTTTTAACACATTGTTTTTTAAATTAACGAATGTTTATCTTACTCCAGTTCAAAAAAATAAAAAAAAATGAATGTGTTTTTTATTTTATTATAATTATTTTTTATCGTTATATAAATATAAATTAATGATGGATATCCTACGATCTTATATATATCATATTATGTGTCAAAAAGGTGCATGAAGTTATTCTATTTTAATTGAATAAAATGAGATTAAGAAAAAATATTCCTTATATTTTTGTTTGTTAAAAGAAAGAAAAAAAGAACATCATTCTTTAATAATATTTTAATTAGGAAGGAATCGTGTTTAAAAAGGAAAATGACATTTTTGATCTATTTAGTAACTATAGGAGCATTTCTAGATCAAAATATTGACTTTAAGGACATTTTGGAACCAAAATATTGACGATAAAAATATTTTTGAGCCAATTTATAAATAGAGGATACTTTTATTTCTTTCTCATAGTTTATTTATAGGCATTCTGATCCTTTTCTCTTTATTAAATGATAATTATTTATCTTCAAATAATTCAAATGAAAAAATAGCAAACGAGATCATAAGAATTTTTCTTCTCATATCTAATTAGAAGATCATAAAAAAAAAAAATTATCCGGTAAGTATTTATCTTGACCTAATTACATAATATTTTAAGGGTATAATTAGAAATAAAAATATTTATCAAAAATGTGTTTCATTCATAAATCAAAAACTAAAAATTTTTTTCAAAAAATATTTTCTACTCACCAACCAAACATGAAAAAATAAGTAAAAAATCTACTTGTTTTCTCGAAAAATATTTTCCTTTCATACCAAACACACCCTTAATCATGTATTACCAATCCTTGCGTTATTAATGTATCTACGAAACGACACTTTATTATATTTACCAAATAGCCCTTGTTAAAAAAAATACCTCTAGAAAAAATAGAATTATCTATTTACAATTTTTCTGTGTTTCTCATCCGCGGCTGATTGCTCTGTTCCGCTTTGACCATCTGATCATCATTATCAGGTGTGATTCTAATTTGTAAACCTTTTTGATGCGTAAATTGTCTTTTTAATATAGGATTATCTGTTTGTTTATTGAACTTAAATGTATCTGTAAATTCAATTGTCCTAAGGTTTTATTGGTGCTGAAATTTCTTCACTTTACCCTAATATGTATACACAAATCTGGTAGTAATTTTGATGACTATCACCGTGGATTCTGAAAATCTCATGGAATGGAGCCCCTATAGTTATTCTTCAAAATCAATATATTTGAGTATTGTAATCAGATTATGAAATGGGCTTCGGTGGTCAAGGAATTGAGTAGAGAATGAACTATGAGTTTTCAGATTCAAATCTCGCTAGAGACAGTATAACACTAGGTGATTTCTTCCATATGTTGTAGCCGTGCTGTATAGAGTTATTGTTGTTGGTGGGAGGTGACATTTTTCGTGGAATTAGTTGAGGTGTGTGTAAGCTGGCTTAGACACTATGATTATTAAAAAAATATTTAAAAATGAAATGGGCTTGAATAGAGAGAGATGAATATTAAGGATAAATATAACGACCGGCTATGAAGATCTCTTACTAGTCTTTAGTCTAAAGTGTTCTATTATATTGTTTGGAGAGCTAACTGAAATTTGTGATGAAGTCTTATGAAGATATTGGCTTACTGGCTTTATCTGAGTGATTAAATTACTATATTTCCTATTTCAATAGCTAGAATGCACTTAGCAGTATTGAGCTTATAAAGTTATTGGAACACCCTTTTTGATCTGGGAGCTGTGCTATTTGTGTGTGCTTCGTACTTCTTCATACAGAAAATATTATTGATCTTTATACAAAATCTTCTTTTGTTCTTCTATTTCAAGATAATTGCAGATGTTACATCATAAAGCATATGTTTGTCTTTATTTAACTTGATAAGAAGAATATTTCTGATATAAAGGAGTTTTGGAAATGAATATCTTGATCATACATTATTTCATGTGTATACAAGGATCTTAAATATCGAATCTGTTTAATTTTTTCAATGTTCTTTCCTTAAAAGTGGCCTCGACAAGCCATGAACTGAGAAGTATTGACATGATGATAAATCAACGGACTAAAGTTAACTTTTTTCTTTTAGCTCTTATGAAATTTGAATCATTTATTCTTCTTGATTTAATCAGGTTAAGCCACCTTTCCTTGGGATTTGAACCGTATTTCTATCCATGTATTTGGGTCATTACACAGCAGAAGTCACGAGTCTTTCTACCAAAGCTACAGAGAAAGATGTCGATGATTTTTTCTCTCACTGTGGTGAAATTGAACAAGTAGAGATCATCAGGTAGCTTTTCGTTTATTTGAGTTTACCTGCAATTTCTGCTACAGCATAGTTGTCATTGCGAGCTGATTATTGTCGGTGCTGTAAATTTATGCTTGGCGATTGTTCCCAGAATTTGTTTATCTAAGATGAAATAGTTGATATAAATGCTTAATCAATAGTATTCTGTTTGCATGTCTTATTGCAATTCTGCCTTATGAAATATGTCAAATAAGACGTGTATTGCCACTCTTTTCCATGTGACTTCTTCAGAGCATTATGAAATGTCAACAAGAGCTTATGTGTTACTATAAATTCTGAGATGTTTGCTTTGAAAGAACAAGGTTAGCATCCGATAATGTTTGCTGTTGACAACCCATTGTGAGTAGTGAAGCATATCATCTCAATGTCCTGAAACTCACTATACGACAAACTTTCTTCGTCAAAAGGATGTTTAAACTTTAAACAAAGTAGCAGATGGAGAGAGTTCAATGCTATTAAGCTGTGTGAGAAAAGATGGATGTTCTTTACCCTTCCTGATTTCAATTGTTGCCTTTATTGAATGCAGATTGAGTGAATATGCTTCTATAGCCTATGTTACGTTCAAGGATACTTATGCACTGGAAACTGCTATTTTACTCAGTGTAAGTTTCTGCTTTACTCCACTGTTAAATTAGTTCTACTTAGCAGAAAGAACCTCCAAGGTGAATGCTTTACTTATTCAATGCTGCATATCTGTATGCTAATGACTCAAGTTTATACTCATGATCTCCATGATGAACATCAAAAAGATTTTTCTATTGGCTTGCTTAATGCTTATCGAAGCTTATAATTTCTTTATTTAAGAAGTCAATTATCTACCAAAATAGGTGCTTGCAGTAACATTCTACACTCGAGCTTTAAAAGCATCAATGAAAAATATTATATTTATATCTACATTCCTTAGTCATGAATTTTCTTCGTATTGTTTTGAACTTTTAATTAAGATTGTTGTCTCGTTCTTTCACTTATAAGTGTTTGAGTGTTTTGATTTCTGGCTGAACACAAGTTGACAGCCTTTGCGCAACTACCTGGAAGGTCCTTTTAAAGAGCTTCTGATGTGCTATCCTATTTGGACATGTTCTTATTAAATATATATTTATATCCGCAACAAATGCAATTTGGACTCCCTCGTTTAATCTGTTGTCCCAATTCTTTAAACCTAATCTCTCTCTTAATAATGTGATCAATTTTATCCCTGACACGATACACTGTATTTAAAACCAATATCATTGAGTACATTACTACCTACAAGGTTTCTTTAACCTTGACCCTCATTCGCTTTTATTCCTTTTTAGGAGAAAAGAAGACACTATAGGAGGAATCGATGCTATGTGAGATGAGCTTTGGTGGTAAACTATGTGACCACTACCTATGTGTCATTCTATTTGGTCTAGTTTAACAAGAGACCTACAATTCTGAGTGATAGTACGAAAGGGTACTTAAATTCCAAATACATTTGACTACTTGACATACCTTTAGGTTTTTATGGTTGTAACGAGTTAATATGATCTATCTTATATTTTCGCCATGTAAATATGTGATTGTATATTTTGACTTTTTGAAAAAGGTAATTAGGTAAAATATAACTATTTTGAATAAAGCTGCTAGTTATTTGTGTACCCACCAACCATAGATGAAGTAGATCATTGATTCTAGGCCATGGGAATATGCAAACTAATCCTTTTGACATACGTTTTTCTATTCACTATCTACATGTAGAGACGTCTTGGTACTTGTGCTTGAGTTGTATATATCAGTTTTCTGCTTTTATATTTGAAACTAATGTTTTAATTCATGGGAGGTGGCAGGTATCCCATGAATTAGGCAAGGTGCATGTAGCTGGCCTGGACACCACGATAATGATAAAATTATGGTTTAATTCCATATCTAGTTTTCTCGTCATTGTGCTCTTTTTCTTCATTTTCCTTGTTCTCTCTGTTTTTAGTTGGACAAAGTATGTGCATCGGGCGAAATGCTAGATTTATTCCTTAGGTGCTAGTACCGCATTCAATAAATTCATACAGCTATTTTATGTTTCAAATTTGTACCTATAAAAAAAGTCTTAACCTTTTATCCTTGATTCAGGGATCCACTATACTAGATCAATGTGTTCGTATATCTCGCTTGGAAGCCCATGTAGATGAAGACGACCCTTGGAATAACTATATAGATAAGGTGGAGAATGGAAGCAGCTCTGCGGTAGGCTTTTCCCATTTGATCTCCTTTTCAGTTAAAGTTTACCTTATTTGTCTGGACAATCAACTCTCTTACTGCCTTAACATGAGAGTAAATGAAAATAAAAATGTTATATCATTCATCGGTAAATTAATAGGAGTATGATCTCAGTGGCAGCTCCGCTTTTGAGATTAATTTGCTCTAAAGGGATATTTTGCACGGCTAAGAGTATCCAATTTGTGAACTGAGCTTATCATGATTTTCTTTCTTTGGTGAGCTCTAGAGCTGAGGATATGTAATTAATATAGCTTATTTTACTATTCTTCTTTTCCTTTCGTTATTCTTTCCTTGATAAAATTATTTGTACATTATCACAATTGTTGAGTTCCCTAAAATTCAGTTTGACTCTTGTTAGTTAATTTGGGGAAAGTTGATCCAGAAAGTTAAAAAACCTATTGACTGAGGTATGTTGGTGGAGATGTAAGAACAAATTAATTCTTCAAACAACTCACTTTTTTCTTTTTGTTTTTTCAGTTTCTTTTTTGTTCCACTGTGTTCCAGTTTTATTTTTATCTTTAGCTTCCCTGATGCTTTACTTGAGCTGACGGTCTTCCGAAAACAACCTCTCTACAAGGTAGGGGTAAGGTCTGCCTACACATCACCCTCTCCAGACCCCACTTGTGGGATTACACTGGTCAATGGTCTTGTTGTTGCTTAGCTTCCCTGATGTCATTTTGAAATTTTTCTGTAAATTAGCAGGTCCATACAAATCAGTTTGTTTCAACTCCTGGAGAAGCCGTGACCATGGCACAGCAGGTAGTTGAAACCATGATAGTGAAGGGATATCAACTAAGTAAGGATGCGCTAACCAAAGCCAAAGCTTTTGATGAGTCTTATCATGTGTCATCTACTGCAGCAGCAAAGGTGGCAGATCTCAGCAAGAGAGTTGGGCTCACTGATAAAATTCGGTCTGGCATGGAGACTGTTAAATGTGTGGACGAGAAGTACCATCTTTCTGAGCTTACCATGTCTGCTGCATCTTATACAGGGAAAACAGCTGCAGCTGCTGCAACCGCTGTGGTTAGCAGTAGTTACTTCTCCAAGGGAGCTTTTTGGGTTTCAGATGTTCTGAATCGGGCTGCCAAGGTCGCTGCTGACTTGGGTAATAATGGTGTCAAAAAAGAAACAGCTCCTATAGAAATGAACCAAATTGGTAAATAGGGCTGACACAATGTCTGCCCACATGGAATTTGTCCAAAGGTTTCCATGGAGACATGAATGTGAATATGAACATTTTTAGCCTAGTTGAAGCAGAGTGCGCAGCATGGTGTAACAGGATTCATACTTATGGTAACATGTTGACATTGAGCATTCATTACCGTGGTTTAATCAAATTTGATTTCCTCTACTCACGGGAGTACAATGCAAGTAATACGCTTGATTGGATTACAGGTTGATCATACATGTCATGCTTTTCAGTGAGCTGGTATTTTTTCATTCATTAATCTACGTGTTATTGACAAAGTTAACTTGCGTACACATACTACTGCTATGAATTTGCCTAGACTTGCAAGTCCTAAAGCCAGAAAAAATTGGGAAGCTATTGGTACTTTCATGCCAGATGGTGGAATAGTATTTGTTTGAACCTAATCTTATCAACCATGTTCCAGAGTTGGATAAATGTTACTATTATACTGCTAATAATGTACTGAATAGGCAGTAAAAGTTGGATAATCTGTTGGCTAGATGATATTTGCATTAGTTTAGATGCTTGAAGCCTTTGCCTATAAGCATGTTCAGGACCTAGAATCTTAGGTCTTAGAATTGTTTTGCATATGTATACATAGTTTTAGCTGAAAATAATGCTTCAGTTGAACCTGTAAAACTCGCCTTAGAACCGCTCCTAAGTCCTACCCATCAGCTTAGGCCTGAACTTTGATCGTCTTCGTCCTTGTAAATAGATAGCCCCATACAACCGGATGAATGTTAATCACAACAAATCAGACATTGTATAAGCCCATTCTCGTTGCAATCTGGGCATCGTTGGAAGCCACACTCATCTTCTTCATCATACTCTGCTTCATAGTATATTTTACAACTTCCATAGCATGTCTCACATGGCACAAACCTAACATCTCCACAGCCTTCACAAACTCCATTTTCTACCCTTTCACAGCTTTCTACTACCTTCTCAAGCTGTCCGTTTTCGTCCATTCTGCATATTTCATCAACCCCACCAATGTATTTTCTCCCCAGAAATACCCTTGGCAGCAAAACCCCACCTCCGTATCCTCCCCCTGGTAGTAACTCTTTCAACTCCTCCTTAAACCCTGCATGCATCGATACATCTCTTTCATCGATCTAAACACCTAGTCCCTTCAAAATCATCCGAACATGACAACAAACCTCATACGTTTTCCTCACTCCTCTCAGGCTTGTGAAGTATAAAATCACTTTGTCTTCATTCTGTTGAACCAATTTAAGCTCAGCAACTCCACAGTTTGATTTCAGTCGGGGCGTATTGTCCAAGACATGGAAAGAAAAGCTACAGACACGATGAGGAGATGCAAGAAGATTAGTATCTTCAAGATCTTCCATCAATTCCCAAACATTGACACTCTTAGGAATCACTTTTGGGGATTTTCTCATTGATCATTTGAGACCATATCTTTGTCTCAATCAGCCCCATTTCGAACTCTTCATCAATGTCATCTTTTTTGAACAATAATTCATCATCTTCGATATGTTGTTTCATTGGATCAAGTCTCAAAGATCCTAATGTTGAGGAAGTGAGAGAGACCAGGTGGATGGTACAGTCTTCTTTATCGATAGGAATACGTTTGTTCATAGAGTAGCTTTGATGCACTGGAGAAAAGTGTGCATTGCATTTTTGGCATACTTTTGGCTTTGTACTAGTGCAACCCATTGTTAAATAAAAGTCCAGCCTAGAAATTGATTTGAGTAGAAGAATAGACTAGTTGTTAGAGCAGATCAATCAAGATTGGGTAAAGATTTCCAGAGATTAATAAGTAGCCAAACGAGGAATTTCAAATGTTTTAGAGATAAAAACAAGAAACAAATTATTTCTGTTAAATTATTATCATACTCCCTTCGTCTCGAAATAATGCATTATACATCCTACCAAACGATTCTTTTTTCTTACTCCATTCTATAAAAGCTAAAGCATGCATTATTTTTTGTAATTAGTTTACGAAATACGAAGAGAGTTGAATGTAAGAAGAAAAGGAGATTTGGGGTGGCTTTTGGGCAAGTCAATTGGTTTAAGGAACGATAGTACTAGTCCCCCATTAGCTGATCAAGCACTACAAAAAAAATGTTGGTGTTTATAATTTATATCAAAGTAAAATGATTTTTGATAGGTAAATCGAGTATATTTGAAGTATCGAAATTGTCTTTTAAATGAGTAGTGATGAGAGTTTCACGTGTCTTTTCATTTTAAATAAAATGATGACAAAGATTTCGATATGTCATGTCACTAAGGATAAAATAAGAGCCTAATTTGTAAAAGATATATTTTTACCATAATGTATTGAGTTCTACACTTAATTAATTAATTAATTAAATAGCTACGGCTAGTAAGTCACTTTAACTTGGGTTTGGAGGTAATATCCCCACTTCTTGCAGCCAAAAACTGTGAGTAAAATTGTTTATAATAAAAATTTATTCAGGTGTTTATAAATTTATTTGATATTAATGAAAATATACATTAATTAATCATTATAATTAATAATTATATATGTTCACATATATGTGATACATTCATTAATATGGTATGAATATTCACACATCATTTTTATCATATGGGATTCGTTCATCCCAGTTCAAATGGTATAGTACTCAAATTCTATTTGTTGTGCACTTATACCTAACCTAGTTAGCCTTTTAATACATAGTAGGTGGTAAAGTTGTAGAAGTTTTTACTTATACTCTCCGCTCTTCTAGACAGATCAGATATCGAATATAAATATATACTCTCCGCTCTTCTAGACAGATCAGATATCGAATATAAATATATACTGGAAAAGATAGATAAAGATAGACTTTTAAACTTATTGTAGTAGAATATACATGTATTTTTAGATTGTTAATTCCACTTAAATTAAAAAGAAATAAAAACTCACTTATATATTATACATAATTACTAATAATTATCGTTTAATTGACTTGATATTATCTAAATTAAACATGAAGACATACTATGTCAAGGTTCAAAATCAAGAATATAAAATTAGGAAGCCATGTGAGAAACAACCCATGATCATAGGGATCATTAAAGATTTGATTTTGAATTTCCAAGTAGCAATTTTATATCATTTAAAAACGCATTGCATGTACTAAAGTCACCAAAAACCGATTAAATTGCAGATTATATAAGATTTCGACCTATTTAATAAATAAATTAACCATGTACTGAATAAATTATCCTAAAAAAGGACAATACGCTAAATTTTACTAGGTTGTGGATCAATACTATTTTAAATGTATCAATCATTTGTAGAGTTGGAATGTCAAAACAAAAGGCTAAATTTAAGTTTTACTTCAATGTGTTTTTATATTACGGTTTAATTTATGTGATATAATTTAAATTGATAGAAAATATAAGAAAAATGTAAAAAAAATTAATTTATCTATTACCCTCAATTTATTTAGCGAGTTAACATTTTTGAAAAAGGTAGAACCTCTTTAATGAGTAAATTGATTTTGAACTTCTATCAATTAATAGGTGTAAATTAGTTTACTCACCATGTTAATTTTTTTTTTAATAGATGTGTCAAGTAAAAATAGACAAGCAAATAGGTGAAAAGGAATATTAAAGAAAAAGTAGGTCTTTTTTATATATTAACAATAACAAGAAAAATAAAAAAGTTGTTTTTAAAAGGGAAAATTACGCGGCTAAGCAAACTTATACTATTTAATTACTCATTATAGCTATAGTTTGCCATAATTACCACTCGCGACTAACATTATACATTAATTACGTGGGCTGACTTCAAATTTGTATAATAAGTTATGTTTGTATATGTATAATTCACCAAGATATATAAATACATATGTATAATATATAATTTTTTTACCTATATACATATACAATCCACTCTCTACCCTCTCTCGCTCGCCTCTCTCCTCCCTCTCTCAATCTCGCTTGCCATTTATACAAATGTATATGTATAATATACAGTTATATACATATATAATTCACCTCTCTCCCACTCTCTGCCCTCTCTCTCTCGCCTCTCTCGATCTCGCTCGCCTCTCTCCTCTCTCTCCCAGTCTCGCTCGCCTCTCTCCTTCCTCTCCCAATCTCTCTTGCCATATATACAAATATATATGTATAATATACAATAATCTAACCAATATACATATACAATTCACCTTTCTCCACTCTTTTCCCCCTCTCTCTCGCCTCTCTCCTCTCTCTCTCAGTCTCGCTCGCCTCTCTCCTCCATATAACATGAAGCTATAAATTATAATTATCAAACTATAGCTATAGAGAGTAATTAATTATTTTTAAGTGGCTATATGTGAAAGTTTCCCTTTTTAAAATAACTAACAAATAAAATTGAAGGGCAAAAGTATCTAGAGAGTTAGCACCAAAATAGAAAAAGGAAATCCAAATTGTTGGCAATGCCAGCCCTTAGCTTTTTAAACTCTTTTTATGGAAAGGTAAGTAATTTGAGAATCACTATTATTCTTTCCATTTTAAAATAAATATTATTTTTAGCTTAAACATATCTTTTTAAAAAACTATATATCTAAAAGTAAAATATATTAACCAAATACTTTGAAAATGGTACTCTGTAATAACTTTTTGATAAGGTAAATTCCAAGAAGTAGGAATATGAGTCAATTCATGACCGCAAAGAATTCTATCCCTTAGTAGGGGTGTACATGATCGAGTTGGTTCGGTTTTTTAAATATCAAATTAAATTATTTGTGCCAGATTTTTGAATTTATAAACCAAACCAAACCAATAAAATTCGAGTTTTTTAACTTCGGGTTTTTTCGGGTTTCTTAGGATTTTTTGGGGGTTTTTGGATTTTTTCGATAAAGTTTCATACAAACATATAATTTACTTGTACTTCAAATATTTCTTTATTCCTACCAAAATGCAACTATCTAAGTTATTTCTCAAGAAAATAACAAAAAATATGATATGATTAATGACACTAAAATATCCAACAAAAAAATAATAATAAAATCGTGTAAAACAAATAATGCAAATTAATAAGTCATAATGAAATTGATCATAATTTAAAGTACTAAATCATGCTAAAGTAAGTTTAGTAAGTATTAGTTACATGATTAAATATTAAAAGAAAGTAAAATTACTCCCTAGGTTTGAATTCCTTTCGGAGATAACCAACCATCTTTCTTTAAGATAGGAGTTAGGTACGTGAAATTGAAGTGAGAGTCATTCTACAAGGGAGTTTTGCTCCAAGGGCTATAGATCGAGGCGAGGGTTGAAGCGAGTGAATTGATTTGTGAGGGTATACGTGTGCGAATATGTTATTCATATACTCTCTCCGTTTCAAAAAGAATGTCCCTATTTTCTTTTTAGTTTGTTTAAAAAAGAATGACCCATTTCCTTTTTTTTGCAACATTTTAACTTTAACTTTTCACGTGACATGTTTAAGACCACAAGATTAAAGGGCATTTTGGTACATTTGACATAACTTTAATTTAGAACCACAAGATTAAAAAGTCTTCTTTCTTTTCTTAAACTCCGTTCCAAGTCAAACTAGGTCATCATTTTTGAAACGGGGGAGTATAAAAGTCTTACCAGTAGGGCCAGAGTGAGAGTTCTATTTATTTTTTAATTTTATTTTTGAAGAAATATATATCATTAATATCTTCTTAATTATCAAAAAAATATCACTTATTTTAAATTAAAATAAGACGATAATATCACCACTTAAACCGAAGAAATAAGTCTATAAAGATGGCCCAACCACATGATTTGTTCAGATTCTGCGGCAGACCATAATATTCATCATCTTCTAATTATTACTTCCATTTAATTAACTCTATTAAATTAAGAACATCATCACTTACCAAAAAAACCATTTACTTCACACCAAACCTCACCTTAATTTCACTAATTATTTTCCTTTGGATTCTCATGTTGACTTCTATTATAGTAACTAATTATTATATTTTCTCTCATTAGAAGAATATAACATTGTTCAATCTATTAATCTTGAACATAGTAACAATTGACTTTATAAAATACATCGATCTAGTCAGAGTAGCTACATTCACCTTAGATAGTCATCTCACTCGAACAATTATATCAAAAAAATTTAGTGTATATGGATGATAATAATAATAATAGTAATAATAATAATAATAATAATAATAATAATAATAATAATAATAATAATAATAATAATAATAATAATGTGTGTATACATAACACATATCAACATAAAATTTAAAGATATATATTAAAGTTTCAAACATCTTTCACAATTTTTTTAACTTTACCGTTAATTCTAGTCTGTTTAATATTTTATGGGCATATAATATATACTTCAATTACTAAGGAGATATAGCAAGTAGCTAGTTTTATGATTTCAGTATTAATGTAACAGGTAAAGTTTAGTGACTTTAATCAATCTCACCAGAGTTTGTAGTATTAAACAATTGATATAGTAGCTTCTTATTATAATTTTGTAAAAATACGTAAAAAAGTTGAATTTGTGATCTAGATACCTAAAAGCACAAGTTATAGGAAGAATAAAATAAAAGGACATCACATTGCAAGTAAGGAGAATATTTGTGTGATAATAAATCTAATAACATTTCACGTTATGTGTTGTTAATTCTTAATAAAAAACTAATTAATAAAACATCGCTGGCTTTCCACTGTTTCCATCTTGCCACCCCATGTTAATGTTCCCTTCATCACCTTCCATGTTCCCACTTCAAAACCTCTCCTCCATTAGCCCTCTTGACTTATTATTAACACCCGTCTGTAAGTCGTGGATTCAGAATTTTTATTAATTGAATTCGTTATCAGAGGCGGCTAAGGAGTTCATCCGAATTCCCTTAAAATATTTTTTTATGTAAATATTAGATGTCGAACTCCCTTCGGCTACTTCGTATGTCTATTTTTACAAATCTTGAACCCCTTATTGAAATTGAAAATTTAGGCTCCGCCAACTGTTCGTGTGTCTATCTCTACCAATTTTGAACCCCTTATTGAACATCCTGGCTCTGCTAAATGTTTGTGTGTCTTATTTCTACAAATTTTGTACCCCTTATATAAAAATATAATACTTAAGGTAATTTTTGAACCCCTAAACCGTTAAGTCAACTTCTAGTCTCGTGTTGCGGAGATTCGAAGTGTCTATATACATATATATACACACTAAAAACCCTTATATATATCGTGTAATTTTTTATCAGGAGTTTGGATAAATACCCTCGCCCCGATGCGCCCTAATTAACACCCCTCAAGTCCCCATTAGCCATCACCCCCCCCCCCCCCAAAGCCCAACCCAACAAAAAAAAAATGGAAGAAAAGAACAAGATATATGATATATATATGATATATATATAGTTGTTGATGACTTTAATTGGTTTACTTTGTGTATAAGATTATCCTTGTAGATATTATAACATGCATTTTAGTAGTAGTACAGGTACTATGGGTTTTGTTCCTGGAGCACCTGAAGACAATGAACTCCCTCCTTCCTTCCCTAGTGTTTATCCTCATCAAGAATTTCAAGGTTCTATATTTCTACCACTATTATCTTTATCTGTTTCATTTAAGTGTGATATCAGTGACGAATTCAAAATTTAGGATCAATGAATTTTGCTCTTTATGTATGTGTTATTTAATTACATATTTATGTATAGTCAAGGTTAAATTTAGAGAATTCTAATGATTTTACTTTTGTAGAGGCGAATTCAAAATTTATCCTTCATGTGTTTCAACCTTTACTTTTTAGCTTTTATTATTAGATCATAATTATTTCATTTTTTGGTATTTTAGGCCAAGCTAGGTATAAGTGGATTCAAAATTTATACTTTTGATGTATTCCACCTTTATTTTTTAAAACATTGGACCCATAACACTTTTAATATTATAAGTTCAAAAGTGTCTAGTGTAGTCTAGATCCATCACTATATGTGTGATTGAATGGCAAATTAATTTATTGTGGACGTGACGGATACAGGAATTTCATCGGTGTTAATGAGGAGAGCCATGTCATTCGACCATCAAGATTCGCGAGTAGACGATATTGACATGTCGGATGATGATGGCTCTTCACAATTGCTTGGTGAGAAGAAGAGGAGATTGAATATGGAACAAGTGAAAGCACTTGAAAGAAGTTTTGAAATTGGTAACAAACTTGAACCTGAGAGGAAAATGCAATTGGCTAGAGCTTTAGGGTTGAAACCAAGGCAAATTGCAATTTGGTTTCAAAACAGAAGGGCAAGATGTAAGACTAAACAATTGGAGAAAGATTATGAAATATTAAAGAGACAGTGTGATAAACTTAAGTCTGATAATGATGCACTCAAGACTCAAAACAAGAATCTTCACTCTGAGGTACGTATAATTTAAAGATTTCAGATTCAAATCAATAGTACTAAAAGATTTACTATTTTGACTTTAATTAGTAGCTTTTCATATCTCGCTATTAAATTAAATACTTATAATATAGTTATACTTGCAGTATACTGTCAGTTTATATAACTTAATTAAACTTCTGTTAAATGAATGAAGATTTAAGTTACATATCGATAACAATAAAGAACGGTTACACTGTTAGTGTTATTTCACCTCACATAACATAATATTTTTGTTTTATTTTTCAGATTAATAGAGATATCATGCAATCATAAACACCTTTTATTGCATGTAATTTTATTAAATAATACAAAGAAAAAAAAATTTGTTGGCAGTCCACACTCCACAGTACTAAACTAGTATAGTTCCTGACTCCCTCGATTCAATATTAAGTGAATTGTTGAGAATAGTATAAAGATCAAGAGAATTATTGATACTTTTTTTTCATATATATCCTTATTTAAGAAAGTTGTTATTTACTTTATATTTTTTAGAAGTTTAGTTCAGGAATAATCAAAAGGTAATAATGAAAAGTACTCTTTCATTTACGTCATTACAAATCTTTTTTAAAGGTTATGTCGTATCTCACCAATTCACCGTATTTTTTACTGTATTCCACACAGAATTATTAGTCCCCTTTTTCTTCCTGACTAATGTTGTGCACAATTCCCAATGTTGTAAATTTAATATTTGTGATGGGATGCAGTTGCAGTTACTGAGTCTGAGGAACAGAGAATCAACAGGAGGAGGTACACCAATTTTGTTTAATCTAAACAAAGAAAATGAAGGATCAAATTGGAACAACGGAAGTGGTGACGAGAATAGTACGATAATAGATGTAAATCTTGGAAGAACATCATCAACAAGCAGTCCACATAACAACAACAACAATCATGTTTTTCAAACGGCTAATTTTAAAATAGAAGAACAAACTCAATCTCATGATGTCCCTGAAGAAGGATTTTGCAACATGTTCACTAATGTTGAAGATCAAACAAACTATTGGCCATTGCCAGTGCAGCAACATTTTTACTGAAACTTTTTATTCAAATTTAAATTTTTTTTTTTTTTTTGGTTTTTGTTCTTGTTGTTGATCATCTTATGGCAATTGTTAATTAATTGATTGTGTGTATAGTGAAATGCACATATGTTATCGTACCTTAGTATTTTAAATTTTCATTATTGAGGCATTGTTTTATTTGTTTTTGCAAGGGTGGACCACTAGGCAGGACACATTAATTTATAATAATATGTCTACTAGATAATTAAAAAAAATAAAAAAGATTCATGTTCTGAGCAATATAAGGAGCTTGTGGTGTGGGGTCAACTTCTCTGGCTGTGGGACCATTACCTTATTATTCAATTTGCAAACAGAGAAAAAATAAAGATCCTCTCCTTGCATTTTTTTTTAATGTTGCTTTCTTTTTCTTTACCTATATATTCTGTTGGTTAATAATACTTTCCTTTCATGTGACAATATTTGCTAGATCGAGTATACTAAAAAAAAAAAAAATTAAAAGTATGAACTAAATATATATAAATATCAAAATTGCCCTTATTGTGAAAAACTAAAAAGTAATGGTAATGGACACGAAGTATCAAGAACAAAAATAAGACGTGATATTATGATCTTAAACATGCGATGATGACTATATTATGGTAATGGTAAAAGGCACATGTTGTTCTAAATGATCAATTCTACCTACTCCTGTATTTACTTGGTTAAGTTTACAGCACTACAGATGTATAAGCAATAGCAAGTGCTGTCCAGAGAGACTTCAAGTGAAACAAAATTGCAGTGAGAATTTTTGATGAAGAAAATTGCAGTGAGAATTAAAGGGAGCTTTATAGAAATTCACACAATTGGATACAACAGATCATATGTACAGAGTCTCTCATAGTCGAGCAACAAAACATCAAGGTAAAGACACTCAGAGCTCCTAACATAACATAACATAAAAGGACCAAATTGTACTACATTCGTTATTCATGAAGCGAAAACACTGTAAAACATCTTAGTTTGATGCAGACAAATCGTCCAGGAGAATGCCATGTAATGTATTTAGCAACACAAAAGTCAGTCTGCTGTCCAGCTTTGCTCAACTATTTCACGCACCTTCCTGTTGTAGTCGCGCTTGTTCTCGCTAAATAGGCGTGCTGCTTCCGAATTAGCTGGCGAACTGGGGTTTGGATCACTGAGTAAAGACTGCACGAGGAAAATCAACATATCAACGACTAACCAGTACAAAAAGCTACTGACTCACTAAATAGTAATATGGCAAATAAAATGAACAAAGGGAAAATAACATAGCAATTAAGTAAATACATGGAAGTTGGAACTATTGAGAGTATTTCTTACATCAGAGTAGAACATTGCTTATAAGAAAATGAAGAAAGACTTTATTTTGTGGACTAGATTATCAAAAATCATGCGATTGTTCAAAAATAAAATTCTTAGTCTACTAATAATCTCAACAGAGAACTAAAAACTTATTGATCGGCATCGAAAATAGTGTCACTTGGGGATACATATATGATACCTTAAGGGCAACAAACAAGGACCAGTCTACTTTAGAGCATTTCTAAAGATGCTTTTTTTTTTTTAATTGACAAGGGCAACCCGCAGCCACTACCCTTTGGGTGTACATAGGGTAAAACCCCCGTTCCTATGCAATAGCTCGCGAACCACACAGGAGAGGTAACCCGCACTAAGCAAGCCCCTTGCTTTCGCTGGCAAGGGTATACTCCCCTTGGCCTCCCCAGGGAACAAATCCAAACAGAAAAATGGAAAAGGAACGGGAACTCGTTCAAATGTGTGTTCATTAGCAGCAGATAACACCAGCCTACTGACCAATGAAAGCATTATGTCCTCAATAGTGTGATGGACTATAATAAAACCTGGCACCAGAAAGGAGGCATGAAGTGTCAATTAGAACATCTTATATACCTGTATTGAAGTAAGTATAGCAGCTACATCATATATAGGACTCCACTGATTTTGCAAGATGTCCAAACAAATACTTCCATCAGCATAAACTGAGCAACAATAAGCAAAGGCATAAGCGATCAGCAAAACTATAATTTGCATGCAATGCGAAAAAACACAAGACAAAGGTAGTATGCAATACCTGGAAAAAAAAATTTAACGCAAAAACACAGATTGGAGTTGGAGATGTTAGGTTAGCTGAATATGCTAAAACAGATGGAAACTAGAAACAATTGGAGTCAAAATGATTACATATATTCATGAAAAGTGCAAGTAGCACATAAAGGATAAACAAGAGGAGGTCCCTTGAGATGGTTTTGTCATGTCTGCCTCCAAATGTGCACCTCAGTCATGAAATCATGATGGTCGATATTTAAAGGGGATGAGATAGACCTAAACGTACATGGAAGTTTTTTCGAAAGACTAATGGTAATAATCTTTTGGAATTTATGCAAACTTAGCAAAAAAAATAGAGTACAGTGGAAGAAAAAGATCTTTATAAGCAATACCAACTGGTTGCGATAAAGACTTAATTTTGTTAGTCCAATATTTGTTAGGAATTTTTTTGATCTTGTTGAATGATTCGTACATCAATAGAAATGAGAGAGAACTTATAAGACGGGTCTAAAAGGAACAAAATGGATAGTAAAGATTTATACAGCATATCCCAACTAGCTTGCAATTGAGGCTAAATTATGGTTGTTTTTGCAAATGGCCAGACAATGCTGCAGTGATTTGCACTAACCAACCTTGCCCTCCCATACATAACACAATAACAGTAAACATACACAAACACACACATATATGAGTTAAAAAAAAGAAAGAACATAAAATAAATTTTATCCTCTCATAAGAAGTTACATAGTGAATGGTATTACCCACTCTGCCACTAGTAAGGATTACAACTCTGCTTAGAAGAAAGAGGGGAAGAGATAAAAGGAGGGGGGAGGGGGGTAATTTCATTTGAGCTACTTACTATTTGGATGGAACATTCTGGAGACGAAGTGCACTCTTGGTGGCTTGTTAGGATAATCCTCTGAAAATTGAAGTGTCATCTTAAACGTACCTATTAATAACATTTATAACAGAACAGTCAAAGTTGGGTGGAGATATATGTGAATTATAGAAGCAATTGTCCAAACAAAATTAGCCAAAAATCTGATGCTTTACTTTGTTTGAAGAGTGTTAGTGGAAGATGAAAAGGAAACAGCAGAAAGGTAATAATGACAAAGATCAACGTGAAACTAGAAAGCTACTAAAGAAACAGTGAGCAATAAAAAGTGGGCCACTTGCTCGAACCACTTGCATAAGGCTATAAAGACTATTTATAGCAGCAGAGGCACTGGTTATGAACCAGTCATGAATCCTACATAATCTTCTTTGCTGGGAGGATAGAACAAGAAAATCCCAGAATTTAAGGCACAAAGCAACATACACAAAGATTCCTGAATTATAATTTCGCAACTCACACTCGACCATATCCACACAGTATTTGTTCATAGCTGCAGTAAAGATGCAGCTAACACTCCGATATGCCAGTTAAAGGGCACTTTACTTGTTCATAAAGCACTATTTACCAAAACAAAAGCAGGAAACAGCAATTGCCAAGGCATAACTAAGTCACAGGAAGCATAGAAGTGATAGTCAACAAGAATGCTTCAATTCATATAACAAACCAAAGGTAGTCAATACGCAATGTTGCCTCACCTCCATCCCAGGGAGTATCATCAGGGCTGCATTTTAAGGAAGAAAAGAAAATCTGTAAGTACAAAGATACAACAGTTTGGGAACAGGTGAATCGCCAAAGTCCAAATCATTATGAAACCATGATTTTCATTCAAAGCCAGATGTCATACCCGAATATAACAGCATTCCATAACATTATATTGCTATCATAAGGTGCACCACTGATGCCAGCAGGAGGATCCTGCTGTAACCGCTTGAAATCCCTCATCAATCTCTTCTTCGCCGGTGTCGACATCCTCACCACGTAACTAAAAATGTAATTCAGAAACACAGGAAACTCAAGAAAGAACTTTACTCTCCAAGAACAAAAAGACAGCTAAGAAACATAACACAATTTCTCCTTTGTGGCCAATAGGCAGATTCAAGATTTTAAGTGAGTGGTTATAGAATACCACTGCACTCAGGGGCGTAGGTAGCTTTAAGATACTGGGTTCATATCAACCCGGTAATTTCAATACTAAAGTACAAATTTATGTGTAAAAATTTACTAGAATTATAATAAATAGAAGATATGAACCCATAACTTAAGAAGTATAACGCTAAAAAACTTAAAGATTGAACCCATAGATTTCTGTGATAATGGATATGGACTTTACATAAGTACATACACTCTCAGTCTCAATTTGTTTAGAGATCTTTTTAAAAAAATATACCTTTCCAAAATATGGAACATACTTAGTTTTAACTCCCATTTATCACTGAAATTACTTGTTGAATGCCCCATATATATAAAATGAACTTTCTGCTACAGGGGTTTTGTTTGGCACATGGATCTTTTAATGCTTCGTGCGTATTTAGATTAGTTAGTTTGCGTCAAACAAACAACTTCTTTCTTAAACTTGGTTTAGTTAAACAACTATATTAAGCAATTCAAAAGACAAGGAAAGTCGATACATAATGTACATTTAGTAAATACATATACATCTATACTTTTTTTTTCTAATTTTCCAACTATATAGTTCCAGTAAACACAACGAGAACACCTTGCCAGCTGCCAATCTGCTACAAAGCTATATAGGCCTACATATAAGGCAATCAAATGCTAGAAATTAACAACAAAATACTCAGTGAAATCCGACTGGAGAGTTCATTTCTAAAATATTCCAAGGCAAACAACAACTACAAATCAATCGAAGCAATAATTAACAGTATCGCATAAACAAAAATTAAGAGTCAATTTCACTAGGGTTGATCTGAAAAAAAAAACGCACAGCACATAAACCAATCACATGAATTGATGCAGAAAAGCATAAGTGAGGTAGATTGATTTACCTGAGAGGAAACGCAGCAACAATTTCAGAAGGAAAATGGAGAGGATTTGTATATGAGCTTCGATAATCGACCGCCCCTGTGCAAAATCCGCCTAGTTAAAAGAATGAAAAGATTTGGAGTTTGCGTGATGTATAAGCTGCCAAAGCGGTGGGTGCTGTTTGACACTACACCATGAATACTGTGGGTGCGTTTCAATCTACGGAGTTTAGAGTACATTAGTTTTGTATTACTAAATTTTTGTAAATTAATAATTTATGTATATTTAGTAAAAAAAAAAAATTTAAATTAAAGTTACTAAGGGCACAGTAGTTCTATCAGTATTAGATGTAATAGTCACTTTTGAAATCTAACGTGAAATTTATGAAGTTGGAGTTGAAGATAGAGTTATGTTTAATTATACTTTTTATAATAAAGAGACATGGGTGTTTTATTCGAAATTATCAAGATGGAGTTGAAAAAAAGTTAAATTATAAATTACTTTTAGAGTCTAACTTCAAGTTGAATTTGTGATTTTTATGATTAAGTACTGATTACAAAAAATTATTTAAGTGTCAAAAATACATCTAAACTATACATTTTTTTTGAGTTTCATATCTAAACTATTGAAAGATTGAGTTTCATACCTAAACTATCACTTTTTAGTTTGAGAAACACACCTCTCTCTTTTATATCACTCTTATCATAGTATGTGTAATACACTCTCTCTCTCTTTTATTTTAAAAATTTTCACATCACACTCCACATGGACAATATTCAACCTTGACAAAAAATAAATAAATTATTAGTATTAGTTAAAATTAAAAATTAAAAATTATTATTAAAAATAATATTTTCTTTATAAAATAAAATGTAAAATATTTTTCTTACTCCACATCATTTTTTAAAGTTTTTTATTTTGTTTAAGTTTCTTTTATAAAATCATTTCATTTTTTACTTCATCTCCTCCACCTCATCAAATACTAATTTAGATATTATTTTATTTTCTTAAAAATATAATTCTACACATCCCACTTAACCCTCCGCTTTTAATTTTTTTCCCAGTGTTTAGATATATATATCGAAAATATTTTTTACTTGCCTCCACAAGACTTTTTATATTTTAGTTGTTTATGTTATATTCGGTACACTAGTAGAATTTTTTTCCTAAAAATATATGTACGTGCATATCTAACACAAAATAAGAAAAACGTAAAAAACTAAAAATTAGGAGCGAAAAATTAAATAGGATGGGATAGATTTTTTTAAATAAAATAATATTAATTTCTATCGGGGGGTGGGGTGAGGATGAAATATGAAATTTTTAAAAATATTTTATAATTGATTTTTTTATTTAAAAAAAGGATGGAGTTGTCGCAGGGAGGGGAGTGGGGGTACGTGGAGGAGGTGGTGAAGTGAGATAAGAAAAATAATTTAATTTTTTATATGGATAGTAATCTTTAATTTTTAATTAATATTAATTTTTATTATTTAATTTTTATCTAGATAAAAATTTTTATCTATGTGGATGCCATGTGTTAAAGTTTTTTCATATAAAAGAGAGAGTGCACTACACACACCACTGAGGTGTGTTTCTCAAACTAAAAAGTGATAGTTTAGGTGTGAAACTCACACTTTCAATAGTTTAGGTATGAAACTCAAAAAAGGTGAATAGTTTAGGTGTGTTTTTGACACTTATTTTTTTTCTTTCTTATAAGATCAATTATAAAAGGCTAGAATGATTACTTTATGTCCACGCGAAGCGCAGATAAATTGCCTAATTTCTAAATAAAATGAAAAGCTATTCCGTAAAAATAAATACTTTTCATGATCGAATAGATCCTAAAACTACTAATTTGTCAAGGGGCAATGTTCATTTTAGACCAATGCCATATCAAAATAAGAGGAAAATGTAATAATTTGAAAAACTTTTTCTAGATAACAATCATTGCAAAGAAACAAGCTAAAAAATAATCTCTAACTCGACCTAAAAACTACTTTAAAAAGAAAGAATTATGAGATCTCTTTTGCCTTCAATTATTACCCAAATGTTAGTACCACAAAGAGTACTTTTCACAAGCATTATTTGACAGCAATGACGGAAGAAAATCTAGCTAAAAGCATAAGCTAACATGTTTTGCTTGGCTAAAATAAAGTTTTTCTTAATAATTTTAAAAAAGGGAAAGTTACGGATATATACTGTTCGATCAACAAGTAAAAATATCATAATAAGTATATACACCATTAATATATATGTAGTATAAATATACATAACCTCATAACCTTGACAACATATACATATTTTATAAACTAGCTGATCAAAATATTGAGGATCGTAATTAACCCTAAATAAATATATTGTACCAAATTTAAGTTACTAGTTAAAAAGACACATCCAACCAAAAAAAATAGTTATGTAACTTCTTTTGTAACCTCAAAGGGGCAAATATCAATCTAACAAGGCCAAACAACACCATTTATATAATTTGAATAATGTAAAAATAGAGATGAAACAGCTAAGCAGAATTAAAATGTTGCGCTGAAACAGAAACAATAGGATCGACAAAAAGAAAAAGGCAAGGTCTAACATTAAGTAAAAAGTCATTTTGATTAAGAAAAAAAAATGGTCAAAGAGTTTACATTTGTGTATATATATCAAGCTATAACAAATGACCAAATAAAAAATGTCTAATTAAAATATGTCTACTACACTACACTGAATTTGCTCATTCAAGTTTTGGTGGCACCAACCATTGATGAAATAGCAGCAGCTAGCACTGATTGAAAGCTAGGATCTGATGTAATTGCCTTTGTCAATGTTTCAGTTAGTGCTTGTTGAGAAGAATCCTCCTTCAATTTATTACTACTAGTGTCAAATTGTTTTTGTGATGATCCAATGTTTATGAGGTTATTGTGATATGGTAATGTACTTGTAGAATCATAATTTAGACCCCCACTACCCAAAATTTTGGGCATTGTGGTCGACTCAGGTGAGGAAAAGCTTAAGCTGTTAGAGAGAAATCCTGAACCGGATTGGAAATTGGAAGGGAAATTGAAACTAGTGAATGATGAAGTAGTAGGGAATGTGGTGAAGTCTAATGTGATGGTGGGAAAAGGATTTGAAGATGAATTGGATAAATAGAGAGGTGTAGTTTTCGAAATATTAGGCAAATTTGGGAAATTTTTGGAAATTTGAGAACTTGTTGATGAACCCGAAAGAAGCATAGAGGCTGCAGCAGAAGTTGTAGAGGCCATAGCTGTGGCCTCAATAGGAAGGGAATGATTATGTGTTCCTTCATATGTTGTGATCAATATAGACATGTCTTCGAGACATCGTTGGACTTGTTTCCTCACGGGGCATAATGGAGCCACTGAGCAACGATAATATGATCGTGGACATGGGTTACCTCTAGATATCTTTTGTCCGTATTTTCTCCATTGACAACCATCATTTATCTGTCATCAAACAAAGTAATCATAAGTTTGAAAGGGGAAAAAGGGAAAATATTATGAATTTGTATCATTGAAAGTTTAGAAATCAAGGTGAATAAGGTTGGAATTGACCTAATCAACAATTTGTCTTTTCAAAAACATGAATTCTTTTATAGTATGACTTGTGCAACTAAATCAAAACTCGGACATTAGTCGACAAATTTGTACTTTAAATGAAAATATATACTTCTTTATCATACTGGTAACAGTAAGAATTGAACTCACACCTATTATGTGACAGACAATACGTAATGTTAGTTGAATTTTTCAACTTACTGTTGGGTAATCGCACTTTGTCCGAACCGAAACTCTAGCTCTCTTGACATTTGGCTGAGAAACTTCATCATCCCCAGTATCCTTTTTGATACTTTCATCATCACATTTTTTCACTGTTTTGACAACTTCATTAGTTGGGCCTGGTCTTGGATCATTACTGGGCTTTATAAAATCTGATTGAGATACACCAGTGCTATAATCCAGTCCAAGTTTAAGCCCATTAATGGACTGATCATTACAAGGAGAGTCCTCTATTGTCTTGTCATAACTTCTTTTCTTGTCAACTTTTTTGGACTCGCTTGGACTCGGACTTCGCCCGAGTCTAAGCGAGACAAGTTCAGATTCTTCTTCATCTGCAATGTTTTCATGAGTACATGTTGGGCTGCCGCCGCTCTTCTTGAGATCTGGTTGACAAATATTGAAAAATCGAGTCTGGAGAGACGTGTAATCCTTTTCTATTTGTTGAAGCAATAACTTTAATCTTGCATTCTCTAGTTTGATTTCTTTCACTTCTGCTATGGCTGACTTGAATTCATCATCCTACATTCACAATTTTACAATCAGTCAAACATCATTTTCCGAGTGAAATAACGATTTTTAATCACGTAAAATTCATGTCTAAACGCAACTAATTGTCTTATTTCTCGTATATTTTATTTTAAAAAAAAAAAAACTTTTTTTCCTAACTTAATCAAAACATTTCAGAGAAATTTAAAACTAAGCAAGATCTTGTACAACTATGATAATAAATGGAAATCATTATATACTTTTGAGTTCGATTGATTAAAAGGGTAATATATATTTTGTATAACATTAAAAAAAAACGTTGTAAATAAAATCATAGTTGACTTGGAACAAATCTGAAAACTAATCAAAAACAACATAGAGGTTGAATATCGAAGACGAAAACTATAATTTGGATACTTTCTATCGAAATTAATTTTATTCACAGGGATAGAATCCGAGACCTCAAACATACAAAATTAATTACACATTCGCTAAATCACATAGAATGAAGAAAAAGGATAATAGAGATTGTGGATTACCTTTGAAATTTTTTTGATATCTTCTTCTTCATGATTATTAGCACTTGAGATGGAATTATCCAATTTTTTCTCCATTTTGCTTATAAATTGGAAGTTTTTTTTTTTTTGTTTGTTTGGTCTTTTTTAAGAGTCTTTGAAGGTATCTTATAGTAGTAATTGTTTCACAAAGGAGCCTTTTGTCTTCAAACTTATACTATTATTAAATTCACTTAAATTAAATGTAAGTCTCCTCCAATCGCTATTCTTACACACAAACGTTTTATTAAAAAAATAAATTGAAGCTAGTGACCGCCAATCATATTCTATTTTTATATTCATTATTCTATACACACTCTGTTGATGACCTGACTATTAGAAGAAAAAATGTATAAAAAACGAACAGTTGAAGTTCAAATTCAACGTTAATGACAGATGAGTTTTGAAGACTTTATGATAAAAACAACGTATATTTTGGCTGTCTCTGATTGATCTTCATGTATATATTTTTTGAAAATATTGTACTCCTTAGTTTTTTAATCATTCTATTCTATTCGCATTGGAGTTCGACTGAGTCGCATAAGGCTCAAAACACTTTCACGAAGAAATTTTCATACCAACAACTCAAAATCGAGATCTTTAAATAAAAAATATATATATTATTCATTGCATCACATTTTTTTACAATGCCACTTAGTTAGGGATGGGCATTAGGTTTCTCAAATTTCTGATAGTTAAAAGTAGATATCAAAATTCAAAATTTAGATTTGATAATTCGTTAAATAATAAATTAAACTTTGATTTGATACAATATTCGGTAATATCATATTGAAGTTATAGTCCGTTGTATTGTAAAGTTAATATTATTTCTACAATCATTTCTATTTTATTTTATGTGAAGACACGATATATTAGAAAATCAACAAGCAAGAAGACATCAAAAAAGCAAATTGATAAAATTAAAAGATGTATATATTTGAATTATTCATGCTTTTTCTTTGGAATCGTACTCATGACTCATGAGTAATGGATATGTTGATATATGAACTTTATTAAGTAAATAATTTGATATTCGGGAAACACCGACTACTAAATGGTACTAATATCTCATACCAAACTGAAATATCATTATTCTAAAATTTTACTTTCAAATACTGAAATACCAATTTTTTTTTATTCAATTCAATTTTCGTATTTTATGCTCAGCCCTATCCTTCATTATTTTAGTAGTGGTATTGTTGAAGCTTCGTACGAAATGAAAGGTCACATGGCAAAAGGGTCAATGGCCGGTGACTAGAGATTCGTAGGTTTAAAGGAGAGGTAAATATTTTAGTTTTGACCGTTTGATATTCGAAATTATTGATAAATTTTAATTCGTATAAGATAAAATTTTAACTCAAAATAAATATGAATCAGAATGTGACATGTTATAAGTTGTTACTTAATGATGATAATGGACGATTAATAGGTCTTATTATAAGGATATGATTTGTGGATCTTTTCCCTTGAAATGTAGTTATAAATAGGGCATTACTTGCTTCATAAGTTTTTAAATTTTTATTTTCTCATAATATTGCTAGTCAACTACATTAGGGCTCAGAGCAATTCAATTTTACTTCTTTAATTTATTCAATTATTTGTTTATCGCGTATAAAATTATTACAAGTAATTAGTCTATAATTATAATTTCATTACTTGTTCAATTTAACTCGTTTGTTCCTAAATTATATTTTTAATATTTAATAATACCATTTTAAGGGTAAATAAGTAAGTATTTTTTATCATTGAAAATCTTCATTTACACCTATTGAACACATCCATCTTGCTTTGGGATGATGAATTATAATTATACACTACATATTCACATCAAATCAATTAATTTATGACATTCATGTCTTATATGTTTATTAAGTATCTAATTATAATATAATTTAATTAATATATAATATATCACCCCTAATTCATCAATTAAACTATGCACAATTAATGCAACTTGATATATATAAACAATAAATGTAAGAAGATATTTTCCCCATTATCCCACCACCCCTCTTAATGTTGGTGCTGCCTTCTACATATTAAAGTTTTAAAACGCTTTCACATATTGACCACCCACTTTAATTTATTAAACATATTGCATCTATATGAATCCCAATAATAACTTTGATTTTATTTTATTTATAACTTTGGAAACCTACAATTACGAGTCATTATTTTTCATGAATGCTGATTTAGTGCAAGTCGTGATCATTGTAAACTTCTTTTAAAAGGATCTTTGATTAGTTATTTGTAGTATTTTACTTTTATACGTTTCTTAAAAAATTTGGACCAAAGGGTGTATTAATTTATTTTGTAACACCTAAGTCCTTTTTTGTTTCCCTTTTCACCATCTCAAGAGAAAGCAACCTACAACGAATGCATAAGAAAAATAGCTACTTTATAATTTCTTATAAAAAAATATGTGTTGTTATATTTAGATAAAGATTTAACTCATGTATGCATATTTAATTTAATTTGACGGTGAATTGAAAATTTAAAATGTTAATTCAACATAATATTGAATTAGTTTTTAAAAAATTATGACGTTTTCTTGTTTTTTTTTTTTTAAAAAAAAAAGATTCTTGACTCTCATTACATCTGTCCCTCAAAAATATTTTCTTTAATGTATTATAACGTTGAATTATTTCGAGGGTTGATCTATTCATGTTGGATAATTAATTTTTGTTTAATGTCATATTAATTTTCTATAACAGAAAATGACTGCCAATTTGAAAAAGTAATGGCAACACATCCCTTTAAATAAGACTCGTTGACCTAAGATCTAATTGTACAAATATTACCCAGAGCCCTAGATAATAAACATTTATAAAATGTTGTACGTAGTACTAGCAACTAAACTCAAAACCAAGAAAGCTTTTTCTTTCTAAGAAAAATTTATTCTCAAGACTTAAATTTGAGATTTCAACTAAGGATGAAAAATGTTTATAAGAGAAGTATTTGAACTACGTATTATATATGAGGTGCAATCACCTAGTGCCCTAGATAAAAACATTTATAAAATGTTGTAGTAGCTAGTAGCAACTAAAAACAATAGAGCATGTTTTTCTTGTTCGGTGCTTGATACATGTTCTAGGCTCTATTTTTCTCGTTCGGTATTTGATACGCCCCAAATAATGTTGGATCAATGCGTCGGAAAGCTAGTCCGATATTGCAAGAGGTTTTCCTACAAAAGACGATTTTATTCTCAAAATTCAAATTCGAGGTCTGTAACATCTAAAAATAGAGAGAACTACTTACCTATAAAATTTGAGGTCTCTAATATTAAATTCACTTGTCGAAAAAGTTCCTATATTAGAATTTGGGGCTGTTTTCCTACAAAAGCTATACTAACTCATGACTCACACTCGTCATTTCTATCTAAAATGAAGAAATACTCACCATCGCACCGAAATCTTTAAAGATAAGAGGGAGAGGTCTTTAATTTGAACTATTATACATGAGGTGCACCTGGTTTTTATTTTTCTTTTTCTTTTTCGATGTCCCAACTTGGTCATCAATAAGCTGCTGTCAAAGTGTCAACTATAATATTTTTTTAAAAAGAATTGAACATGGCATGACATCAATATATTAATTAAGATATTTCATATTTTAATACACCTCAATTAGAGTGATTCTTCAATTTTCTTGAATCCTAATAAGCCTACCGTTGAAACAAGACACATCTATGATTCGTCATAATCCATGTAGCTTGTCAATCTCTTGAAGACTGAGTACTGCTATTTTTAATATTTTATGTTTATACTCCCTCCGTTTCAAAAAGAATGATCTAATTTGATTTGGAACGGAGTTTAAGAAAAGAAAAAAGACTTTTTAATCTTATGGTTTTAAATTAAAGTTATGTCAAATGTACCAAAATGCCCTTTAATCTTGTGGCCTTAAACGTGCCACGTGGAAAGTTAAAGATAAAGTTTTGCCAAAAAAGGAAAAAAGTCATTCTTTTTTAAACATACTAAAAAGGAAAGGAGGTCATTCTTTTTGAAACGGAGGGAGTATTTAATAATTTCAACTTAAAATTATGTATACTGGGAAGTATAACCTATTTCTTTTTTTTAGTATTATCAATGAAATTTGACTTGTTATAATAAGTTTCATATATTATGAACAAATAATTTAATCATTAGTTTTATCTAATCATAAATGTAAAGTTCTTTTATACTATTATTAATTTGTAGGCCGTTAAACCTTAGGGCATCTAGGGGTACTTTAATTTTCTTTACTATAACTACTACTTTTTTATTTTCAATTGTTATTCGATATTTATATTAAAATTTCGATTAAATTTAAATTGTGCACGATAAAAATGGTACTCCAATCTCAATAGGATAAACTCCATACTCATAATTCAAATTCGAAACTCTAATTAAAGATAAAGTAGTCTTCTGCCATAGCGACTTTATTTTGTTCTAAGCAATGATATTTCGCCAACTCAATTTGAATATTGCTGAATATTTTTTTTTTGTTTTAAATGAATGATTATAATATTGTTCTTGAAAAATGCAAAACACTTAAATTGATATAGATGGACTATTTATCACAAGTATAAGACTTAATTATAATTTTTATATTTTTAATTGTTTTAAAAAACTTATTATATAGAATATTTTTTATGCAAGAAAAATAATTTAGTAGTATAGTATTAATTAAGAAAATAATTACAAGTGCACTAATTACTGCAATCCAAGCTTGCATGTCGCGCAATATTTTTGTGTTATGTAAAAAACATTAAAAAAAAAAAGCTTAAGTTATATATGGCCCCTTAAAGTTGTCTGCATATTTCATTTAGATATCTTAACTACGATTATTATCTATTGAGCACTTAAATTGTTCAAAAATTGTACCTATTAAACATAAAATGTTGATATGACAAAAGAAGTGTTTTCCACATCTTATAGGCGCGAGAAAGTTTTTGAAATGTTATTTTATTTTTATTTTTTTCCAAAAAAACTTGCACTTTTTCTTCTTTAATTGACACTTGCCATTTAAATAAATTAAAATAATTTTTTAATATTTTTAAAAATAATATTCTTAAGTCAAAAAAGAAAGAGCACCCCCCCCCCCTCAAGTCATCTTCTTCCCCAAATTTAAATTTTCAAACACAACTAAAGAATCTCCTTTTTTTTTGTTTTTTCTTTTCTATTTCTTTTCAACATTCATAAAAAAAAATTGAATAAAGTAATTAAATTTACAAGAAAAATAGAGAAAGTAGATTTTTGAACATTGAGATAAAAAAGTAAGTCGACTCATCTCCATTTTCGATCACCTTAGAATAAATATTACAATTCAAATAAAATTGTAAATCTACTAAACTTATCAAAAATAATATCAAATAATTTGTTAAATTAATTTAGGTTTTCTTGATTTCTCCTTACAATTGATTTTTTAAGATGATTAACCATTGGCAAACTTCCTTTATTCATCACTATTGTACCGACACTTTGAATATCTTTCTCTATCAAGTATTAGAAATGAAAAATAATTTTTGATAAAATTAATTTGGATCCTTTCGATTTTTCTTTGCAATTGATTTCCGGATGAGTAACCATTGACAAACTTCTTCATCACTATTGTATCAATCTCTTTAAATATCTTTCTCTCTCACATATTAGGAATGCAAAATATTTAAAAAAAATAAAAAAAATCAGCAATTAGGAAGGTTTTTGTTGTTTGAGAAAAAATTTGATGAGAAGAAGATGAAGAAGATAGGGGGTTGGGTAGGGCAGGTTGAGTAAAACTGATTGTCATTTCATTTATTTTTATTAAGAAATAGATATAAGATTTGTTTGAAATAATTTTCATTTCTTTTAACATAAAAATACTAATTTATAGTTGTTTGGTCAAGTGACACATGTCATCTTTTAATTAGTCATGTTTGCCACATCATAGCAAGTGTATCTCACACACTTTACCTTTTTTACTGATTATCGAAAAAGGTCTAATAGGAACTGATTTTGAATAAATAAAAGTGTTCAATGGGTACTAGTCTTAGTTGAGGTGTCTAAGTGAATTATGCGAACAACTTTAAGGAGCCGCAGATGACTTTAGCCAAAAGAAAAACTCGTTTACGGATTTTAATGGGGACGTTACCTTGTTCTTGTATGGCACACAAAAAAAGAATGTTATATTTTTTAATAAAAGAAATGAAAATCTAACCTATTATTTGTGTTCACTAGGTCTATATATTTTATTATTTTTGAACTTATTTAGGTTTCGAATTTTTTTAGTTAGTAGATTTAAACGGGGAGAAAATGTGTCATGTAGGCATTATATAGTAATATTAATGTAGAACATGAAAATCTAAAGCAGTAAGGTGTACAACAAAGCTTAATAAATTTGCTAGATGAGTGTCGTTCTGAGATATCAACTCAAGAAAACATATAGAATTATATTTTTACATTGATATTGTTCTATAATCCTCATTAAATACAACATAAAACACAATAGTTTACTTATTTATCTACGTCCTATAAGAGTTCAAATTAAAAATATTTTTCTATAGGATATTCCATTTTTGAACTCCAACCAAGTACAGAAATAACAAGAATTTAGCTACCTATCTCATAATTTATTAAGAAGGAAGAAAGCAATCGCAAAACTTATTTTAATTATACATATTATTAATATTACTAATTATATTAAAGATATATGATGCATCTAATCAAACAAAACCCTAGACCTTTTTTCACTCAAAAGTCAAATCTTAAAACTCCTATATCGTTTTCTAGCATAAGTTGTGAAGCACACACTGACTAAGTAAATTATTTTAACACCAACGTTTGGCAAACAACTCCAAAATTTAAATGTTATAATAGTAAAGTGATGATAGCCCACAAATTAAAACAAAAAAATATTGATTTTGGTAAATTAAAGGTGGTGACTGATCTCACTTAATAAATCCAAGTTTTGTTGGTACTATCAGTTGGTAACATTAGTATTATTTAAAAGTGGTTAATGTGTGGCAACTAACTAATTTTTAAGATAAAAATATGTATATTTGTGGTCTTTCTGTAAAGTTAGATATTTTATGTATATATTTTTTAAAATTAATATAATATTATCTATTTATATTATGCTATAAAAAGGCTAAATAAAACATTTGATTAAATATTGGGTTATATATATTCATGTTCTACAAATTTTAAATTAGTCTTTGATTAAATGAATGCACTTTTTTTTAAAAAAAAAAAGTTGATACGTGACAACTAATTATAGTAGAGACGGTGTTAGTATTCACACCTAGAAAATTTCTAATCTTTCGTCACATTTATCAAATTTCATTGAATGGTAAAAGATGTTTGGATCAATAAATTGGTCAAAAAATTAGGAGTAGTTAATTATCCCTTCGTCCACAATTATTTTTCATGTTAAGGTCATGCATGCACATCTTTCAAGGAAAATTTAATACAAAGTGTAATTTGACTAATATAACCCTACTATATCAAGAATATCAAAAGTTTACGTAACTTTTCAATTGAACTACACTATCATTAAAGGCAAATTTGGGAAAAAATGACTAATTATTTCTTGATTATTTAAATTGACAATTAATCTTGGACATTTATTTTTAGTATACCTGCCAAACAATTGTGGGTGGAGGGAATATGTTGGTCACATCCAGCTTATAGTATTTCAAGCTTTAAATATTTTTTAATTTAATAGGAGTAACAAATTTTACTTTTATAGTCTGTATTAGGGGTATTGAATAAAACTGTAAAACGAGTTAAATTGAAAAAGAAAAAGTCTTGACTAGTGATTTGATATTGAAAAAAAAAACGATTATACTTGAGTTGGTTTAATTTTAAATTTAAAAAGTCAATCTGAGACCAAACTAACCTGATATTATATATATATATATATATATATATATATATATATATATATAATCTTTACTATTGATTGTTGAATAAAGAAAGGGAAAACGATGGTCCTGCGAGAATCCGATTGAAGATACGTTTTACTATAATCATCTAATTAGTGCATACATTAAGGCCAAGTTGAATTTTTTAATTGAATTTGGGTCAATGATTTAGATTAGACATTAAAAAGAATAGTATTTCAAGTGAGGATGATTACTTAAGCATCTAATTAGAAATTAAGAGGAGTTGACTGTAGGAAAAGGAAATTTTAGAAATATTAAAAAGCAGATAAGACTGATTAAGAGCTTTGACTTGAAGCCATGACATTTCATGGAACCAACCCTTACTATTTTTTATTGTTTTTATTGAAAGCAATATTATGGTAATAAATTCAGATTATTTAAAAATAATTGGGACATTAATTATTAACATGTGTGAGACAGAGAGTGATTGAGTGGGATAATATCAGTTGAAGGAGGACATAATTTTAATATTACAAAGTTTCCCATTATAAATACTTTTTTAACCAAATTTAAATGACGTAGGAGATGATTCTCATATTTTTTAAGGAAACTAGTAAAGCTGTTTGCTCTTCGCGCTATGTAAATTGCATTTTATAATTATATTTTTTAAAAAAAAAATTAAATATTAAAAAAAAACACTATAAATGTTATAAACTATATTTAAAAAAATGCTCTTATTTGATTTGATTTTCATTCAATAATCAATATTATGTTTAATAATATTCAAATTTAACTTAGTAGAATGGACAAAAAATTATAGGTATTTTAAATAAGTCGAAAATATTAAAAATTTATAAATTTTAACAATTTCTCAAACCTTTATCACTTGTTAATAAATTTTCTCAAATGATAAATGATAGCGTTAATCGAGTTCATTATCTTAGTATACTAAAAGTATATAAATACAATATGGTTATATTTTTTTGAACCATTACACACACACGAAGTAAAAAATAATTATATTTACACTTTTGTTTGTACTTCTTTTTCTTCATCTTGTTGTGTTTTCCTTTCTGTTTTCACAGTTAACATATTAATTGTTAGTGTAAGTTCTTATTAGTGTCACCATAATATAAATTGCATACGCATTCTTATCGTCAAAGTTAAATGATTATGTAAGTAACTTTTTTAATAACAACGATAATTTAATGTGAGTTATGACTAATATAATTAAGAGTGAAAATAATGAAGATGAAGAAGTGTGAATTATGAGAAATATATAAAGAGAAGTGTTACTTATTATTAATTTCCCTTGTTATTTCTCAAATTTCTAAATATCTCTCATTTTTTAAAAACTAAAAACATCAACCATTAATAAGTAATACCATCCCCTTCCTTGTTCAATAAGTATATTGTTGATTTATTTGTTGGGTCTCAAGTAACTCTAGTTATACTGTTCTAAAATTTTAATTTATTCAAATCTTTTTTTCTTTTCAGTTTGAAAAGGATCTATAATTTAATTTATCTTAATTAAATTATGCATATATAACTTCGATTTTAAAATAAATTTAGAGTATTTGAGAGGTATTCGTTATTATTTTCTAACTTTATAAATTTATTTCATATTTTAAAAGCTAAAAGCATCAAATATTAATGGGATAATTGTATATAATAGCAAACTAATAACCTAAAATAAATGGAGTAGTTAGGGTTTGATTTAATTGTGCTCCATAGCAACGTTTGCCAAAATTTGTCAGTCGCCTCTCTCCCAAATATCTCGCTCGCCACTCTCCTCCAATCTCTCGCTCGCTTCCTCACTTTTTATACAAACACAAGTGTATAAAAATTGTTTCTATTTGTATAAAGCAGAGAAAATTGTATAAATATATATATTTTTGTTCCCCTCTCTCCCCTCATCCAGATCTCGCTCGCCACTCTCCCAAATCTCGCTCGCCACCCTCGCCTTTCTCACTTATACAAACAGAAGCGAAATGTATAAATTGTATTTCTGTTTGTATAAAGCGTGAGAAAATTGTATATACACATGCAAGTACATATATTTTCGTCCTATACACTTATAATTATACAATAAAAATACTCCCCTGCCCAGTTTCTTTTGCCTTTCTCTCTTTCTCGTTTTATACAAATTCAAATTGTATCTAATTTCTCTCTTTCTCGTTTTATACAATTCGATTCAATTGTATATTCCCTGCCCAAGTCTCTTTTGTCTTTCTCTCTTTCTCATTTTATACAAATTCAAATTGTATATAATCGTTCTATACACTTATAATCATACAATTCGTTTTATACACTTCGTTTTTATACAATTCTCTGCCCAAGTGTCTTTCTCTTTCTCGTTTTATACACTTCATTTTATACAATTCGCTTCAATTGTATATGTATAGCGAATTATACAGTTCCTATGTTTGCTATGGAGCGCAATTATGCAAACTTTGCTATAGCATACAAATATAAACTTTTTATTTGCTATATGAGAAAGTTGCCCTATATTAATATCATCCTCTTCCTTGTTCAATATGTATAATTTTGATTTATTTCTTGGTGATCAAGTAACCCTAGTTACACTATTTAAAATTTTAATTCATCTAATATTTTTCGATTTTAAAAGGATTTATAATCTAATTTATCTTAATTAAATTATACATTCATAACTCCGATATTAAAATAAATTTGGATATTTGTAAGAAAAACATATTATAAAACCTAATAACATTTTTCTCCCCTTTAGATTTTTATCCTTATTTTCTTATTATATTATTGTTAGAATGACTATCATAGTTAAAATAAAATATATCTTACTAATTATATCCTTTTTTGGGTAATTAATTCAATTCTTCTTTCTTTTTAAATTATTTTATTTAGAATCTTCGAAATCGTGTTTCAAAAATCAGTTTCTCCAATCATTATGATAAGTCCATTAGGTCTCATAAATTCAACAAAAAAGAAGAACAGATAAAGAAAATCAATCAATTTATGCTACACAAAGAGTTCTTATATTAAAGAAATCTCTCTTGTCAAAGAAAAAAAACTTTGTCAAAGCTAAAAAATTTATAGGAAACGTGAGGAGCTTCAAGAGTATTTTCTAACATTTTATTTTTATTCATATATCATTTATTTTGGGATGAAAAAATAATTTTTTTAAATATGTTACTTATTTTGGGAGCATTTAGAAATCGTATAAGGAGAGGTTTTGTTTGTGAATAATAATAATAATAATTTGATGTAAAATTAATATTTTATTTCTTAAATTTAAAAGGGAATTTACCCTAGAAAAATAAAATTTGTTACATTTGAATTGACACATATGCAAGCTTGCAACATAAAAATACATATAAATAAAGTTTGTTATATCGCTAATAATGATATTCTTCAAGCTTGATCCCGACGAATTTCTTTCACAAATAAGGTCATATATATATTGCTCTCTCCCATCTCATAACAAATAAAAAATCAGGCATAAAAATTATACATAAAAATTGTGGAAACAACACTTAAAATGCTAAAATTAAAAAGGGAAAAAAGAAGAAAGAAACTTCTTGGAAAATGAGTTTCAAATGAAAAGAAGCAAACAAAAAGTTGAAAAATTGAAAGGAAATTATAAATGAAAAAGGATAGAATGTTGTGCAGTGTGAGACATTTGCTTTAGTATTTATAGTTAGTAAAATAATTAGTAACATACGAATATGAAAAGATGTATAACGGACAATAGAGTAATTTTAATTGAATGACTATAATTGTGACTATCTTCAATATTTAAGTGCTTCTTTTTATATTTAAAATTTAAAAAATGATAAAAATATCACAAAAAATAAATATTATTCTAGCTCTAAGAGGCATGTCACATCAGCGATTCTAGATTCAGATTTATATATATATATATATATATATATATATATATATATATATAGAGAGAGAGAGAGATATTCCGCAAATAGCCACTAAAAAATACTTAACTAGGTTGCATAGCTATAATATGTTAATTACGATTCGTAGCTATGTGTTAGAGGGAGGAGAGAGGCTAGCAAGGTTAGGAGAGGAAGGACAGAGGGGAGCGAAAGAGGGCAGAGAATGGAGAGAGGTGAATTGTATTTGTATATCTGTAGAATTGTATATGTATATTTGTCATTAATTGTATATATGTAACTGATATACATATTATTTGTATATCTGGTGAGCGAGATTGGGAGAGGGAGGAGAGAAGTGAGCAAGAGAGGGCAGAGAGTGGAGAGAGGTGAATTGTATTTGTATATTTATCATATAATTGTATATCTATTACATGTATACTTGTAATTTTATATGTATATATAAGAGATGAGAGAGGTGCATGTAATTATAGCTAATTAGAGACTACTAGTGGTAATTAATTTAAATTAGGAAAATGACAGAAATTCCATTTTTAAGTTCTCGTATTATTATTATTCCCTATTAGTTTTAGAAATTTCCAAAATTCCTCATTTTCACGCATCAGATTAATGTATCGGCGCATCAAATTAATGTATCTCGCGCATCAAATTAATGTATCTCACGCATCAGATTAATGTATCTCGCGCATCAAATTAGTGTATCATGTGTAAAATGTATATCAAATTAGTGTATCATGTATAAAATGTAATGTATCTTACTTAACGATTAATGTAACTCGCGTCTCAAATTAATGTATCAGTGCTTATATTATTGTATCAATTTGAGAGATTTCTGTAATTATAAACTTATAATGGACAAATGATAATTTTGCCTCTGTCCTTTACACTTTAAATTATAGCTATATTAACTAATTAACTAGTATATATTTACTTATCCACGTAAGTTGTCAAGAGATTTTTTGGGCCACAATCCCTAAAGCAACAATAGGCTTTAAATTGAGTTTCTTTAGTTGTATGGGCCGGCTAAGGCAATTCAGGACATTTTCTTATGATTATTCTTCGTTCGTGTATATGAACGCGTCAGATTTTTAAATTTTAATTTTTTTTATAATGGGATATTCACTAAATTAGTTAGTTGATAATATGTTGTAGTCATGTTAGTGCAATTTCCTTTGACCCTATGTTTTGCAGTAGTGATACATATAGACTGACTTATTACAAACTTTTATGTCATTATAAAATAGAAAGAGCCTAATATATTTTATATGATATTAATTTGAAATAAATTAAATTAAAAAAATGATCAGTGAGAGTTGTATAGGTGATCCCAACTAATTTGGGAGTGATACCT
Organism: Solanum sitiens; assembly: GCA_016801875.1. NCBI lineage: Eukaryota > Viridiplantae > Streptophyta > Magnoliopsida > Solanales > Solanaceae > Solanum > Solanum sitiens. Next base: position 63,401 of record JABWTJ010000051.1, on the reverse strand, counting down.
ATTTTTTTCACATTTTGTAATTGCTGCAAATTCACCAAATATATGATCTATTAGGATAGTTGTATTGGGCAAGAAATAGCTTATGTACGTGGTAGGACGAAGGATAATTAACGATGAATATGATATTTACCAAGGCGTTTTGTTGGAAGGAGGTGTGTCGATAAAGTTCAACCACGGCTTGTTATCGAGATCACAAAATTATCATCATTCGAAAAAATGTGAGAATTAGTGGTTTGAAAATTGAGAAGGAGACGAGAGGAAGTTGCTTGGATGGTAAACACATTTCACTTTCAATCCAAAGATTGCGAGTTCGAGTCAAGAAAAGGTGTGGGAGCTCGATAAAAAATAATGAAAAAAATTAAAAGAAAAAAAAGAAAATTGAGAAGGACTCGTGTCTTGTTGATGTGGCAAAAAGACAAATATATCAAATATGTTTGTACGTAATCTTACATGCATGCACGCGAACAACAAAGGAATATATTAGCCAGCACAACTAACGATATTTACCTGTGTAAAGCAGACATTAGGCATAGTACTTAAGGGGTTGAGTTCATGTTAAACACTCGTGAATTTAACAGCAACGTTAGCTTTTGTCGTCTTATTCAATTCTATTACATAATAAGTCATAGCCCTACTTGACACATGCATGCTTATCCTTTTGAGAATTGTTTGTTTGATATAGTATATTCGTCCGCTTTTAATTGTTATAATTTTTTTAAAAAAAAAAAATTGAATAATATTCTATGACGTACTTTTTCATCATACTGATATGTAGAAGAATGCAATTTATAATATTCTTTTGTATAGTTTTGAATATCTAAATTTTTTTTTACAATGTAATCTAATTGAACTTTGAAAATTAGTCCTAACTGACTTTAAAAAAGCGCTACAAGACAAATAAAAGTGAACGAACAAAATAACTCGAAACATCATGGTTTAATTTTTATAAGCTGATCATACAGACAATGCACCTTTTTTTTTTTCATTCTCATCCGGTGTTCAAAATTCAATTGATCCCCAAAATCACGCATTACCGAGACTATTCTCGGAATGATGCTTCCACATAATTTTCTCTCGAACCCAAAATTTAAACCTATGGTTAAGAATACCAAAAACATACTTAAGTCTCAATTGAACTTCACAGCCATCTTAAACAGTAGAGTCAAATCTTCTACTTAGTTTTAATGCAGGACGTAGGTCTTATCATTCAAAATAACATAGTTTGGAAAACAAAAAGAGAAGCTTCACACAACCACAAGAGTTGTCACCATATGTTCAAGCTGTAAAAATAGCTCACGCAAAAATGCAAACACAAATACGATAGACCTAATGTAATCCAACCCTTCTACAAACCCCATAAATGATTATACAAGCTGCATATACTACAACAAAAATGATCATTAGTGGCATTTAATTTTTAATTGTTGCTAAATATATATTTTTAGCGATAATTGTCACTTTTTACATATGTCCCTAAAGTCTTTAGCGACATTGATTCTAATGACACTTAACTAATGCCGGTAATGACATTAGCACTCTTTATTAGTGTCAATATTTAAAGCCGCTAAAAGTTATTTTTGTTGCAGGGATATCTAGTACAATAAACCTTGCATAATCGAAAAACCAAGTGTACGTATTGGATCATAGGAACCTACCATAAGTAGGTACTAACAACACACAAGTAGGTACTAACAAAAGATCGTAAACGACTCTCTTTCTTATGAGTCTTCTCAAAACATTAGTTTATACATACAATTTTGAGAACACATACATTCTCAGTTCCTTCTTCCTTACCTGTTCCGATCTGTCTGAATATGTACATGAGCTCTTCTCGCAAAAAAAAAAGAAAATCCTCATTCTTCTTCTTCTTCAAGAACACAAGCTGCTTTGACCAATCAGTTTACTACACTAAATTTGGTCCACTATACAGTGCTCCAGCTACAGTTAAGTCCTCAGGTTTCTCCCTCTCTTTGAGCCATGCATACTCACTTTGCTCTTCTTCAGGTACTAACAAGCCATTCACTGTACTTCCACAAACAAAAAGACAGGAAAACAAGAATCTTAGAATTAGGATGGATAATGTCGGACAGACAATTTTTTACTTTCCATATTTAGAATGTCATTTCAAGTACAATCAATTATGGAAAAATGCCCCTTCTAAGTATACTTTATTATAATATCCTGTACTTTGGAGAATCAAATTAATGGTACTTCTTTTACTAGTAACTAAAAAAGAGTCAATTTGTTTGAGGATTTAAGATAGTAAAGCAGACTTTTGAATCTTGAAATCTCGAACTAAAATAAAAAGATAGTAGGTTCAGGGGACGAAAGAAGAAACCAACTACTATATTTGATTACGAGTTTACGACAGGTTATTATTCTAAATATATCAAATTTATTGTTCCATGAAGAGTTATTCAGTGTTGTATGACCAGCCTGACCAGGTTCATCCGAACCCTCTTCGGTGGAAAAGTTACATAGTTTATACATGGTTAAAATTCTTCGTGTGCTTACTTCTTCATTTTCTAAACCACTTAGTAAAAATACTGGTTACGCCACTGATTGTATGTCAACTTAACAGTGTAAGAAGTTTATAATCTTGTCAACTGTCAAGCGCACATAATTTTAAATCAGTACAAGTATACAGCATTATACCTGAGATATTGGCAAAGGGGAAGTCATAGTAGTATTGGCAGTGACGACCTTCAGGATCACAATAAGGTGGGCCGAGAACATCTAGTACGGCGCAAGCTGTCTTTGCTGTGAAGCAGTGCATATTTCCTCCGTCAGCTGGATAGAGGATTGAAGTTTTGCAAGGAGCTTTAAACTTGGAATTCACCTTCAATTTTGCAAGACGCAGACCTGTACAATCCCCTGCATCATTTTGAGAACGAATGATTCTGTTACTCCGACTTCATACAAGAGAAGTAAATACATAAATAGTTGATGTCTACTATTAATGTACGGAATATAGTTGGAAAATACATTAACAGTTGCATTCATAGATATTTGAAGTCTCAAATCTGAATTTATATACATGACTTTTACGGTGCAAATGCAAAAGATTTCATGCCACTTACCATTTTTTTAAGTGTAAGTTAACAAGATAAGGACTTACTGTCAGAAATATTGGCACTCAGTGTAGTTAATTCGGGAAGGAGATTGTCCGCCCAATCGTAAGACTTTATGTGCATTTTCCCAAAGAGAAGCTTGCTGAAAACTGTCATTCCAGGATGGTTATGAAGAGGGATGACTGCTTTTGGTGGTAAGCAAAAGATACCAATCTAACAAAATATGAACGAACTTTAAATCTTCAATCAAGAGGAAGAAGTGAAAAAGCGAGTTTAACTTTTACAAAACCGACAATATATTGAAGAATTAACTATTAAGTCACCTAAACGATATTAAATTTTAGGAAAGGTCGACCTAATTGGCTACATACCGAGAATTTGTCACATTCATGGAGATGCAAGTATGTTATTTTAGGAGGTTTATCTGATACAATTGACTTGAAATATGGCATATTTGGTCTTAAGCCAACATCTGCTTCAGTCATCTTATCTGTACAGAGGAAAATGGAGCTACTATTAATTAAAAGACTGTTATAACGAAAGAAAAAAAAAAGCAAACAAAGAATTAGTCTTCATCTTTGTATATTATCCGAGTTATTTTATTTTGATGGAACGAGTATTTTCTTCAACCCGAAAAACACACGAAAATCCTTGAATAGGGGACAATCACACAGAAAGCAGAAAAGGTAACGGTAAGCCATGACGAAGAGATCTAATGAAGTAAAATTTATGTTAACTAATCATGATAAAGTGATAACTGTGTATGTTCAAACACATGTCATGTACACATTGAATTGGTGTAAACATCCTATAAGTTTTACGGACTAAAAAGTGGTTCCTTTCTCAATCAACAAGACAATAATTTTGATGGACTAAAGTGCAGATAAATTATACCCAAATTTCAGAAGATAGTTTTAAACCGATTCAGCTAAAAAAGAAAAGCAGTTAAAATGAAGCAAAATTATCGAAGATGTATACGTCACCCTTGATAAAGACTTCATATAGTAACACATTACCTCAATGGGAAGGAAAACTATATGACAAAAAGTCAAGATCATGTACTACTAAATATAGCATCCGCAACAAAAATAGTATATAAAAAAAGAGATAGTGAGAAATGAGAAGAAAAACGTGCAATTGTCAGTTTGTCACGAAGGTCTACCGGAAAGAATTATCATGATGGATAAAAATTGTTATGAATTAAAGCAAACAAATTTATACATCCTTTTCACACTATTTTTTTTATATGCTTAACTTGATCCCAAAGACTTCATCAAAAATCCTCTCTCTACCCTCGGTCTTATGTCTGGAATAAGTTAACTAATAAAAATATGACGTGTCTAGTAGCTTAAGCTTTTAAATGAGTATTGGAGCAATTAGAGCAAGTAGATGCTTGGATAGAATCTCATCACCACCTATATAAAAAATAAAAAAAAAATCGCGTGCGTAACCATGAAAAAGAGATCACACACTTCAAAATCTCACATAGTAACAAGAGGGATAAGACTGCATACACACTACTCTCTCTGAGACCCTTTGTAGGATTATATTGCTGTTTTGCAGGAATTTATAATGGCAATGGCAGAACAGTTACATCAATGCTTTTCTAAAATTTGCACCATGTGCTTCAAAACACGGACTTTGTTTTAACGCTAACAGAATCGTTGCGGCAACATTTTATACACATGTTACCAATCAAAAGTAATAGAAATTAAACAAATAATCACGCCAAAGCAAAAGAAAAAACAAACAGAATAAAAAATATACCCAAAACTGCCTTGACAAGTTCAACATTTTCCGGTGACGGCACAACGCCCGTTTTGCAATTAGTGAAAACCTGTTTGCAAGTTTGATAGAGTTTCTGAACCCTTGATATTCCTATTTTCTTCCGCTTCCGCTTCTTCTTCAACTCACCGTTCTCGTTACCCTTTCGATCGATTTTCTCCGTCATCATTAATCCAAATATTGAGTAATTCGAGAAAATACAGAAAAAGAGCAGGCACAATTTTACTGTTCTACAAACAGTATTTGCACATGTATCATTTGCTATAGAAACAGAGAAATGAAATTTTACAAATCAGTGATGCCGCTTCTGTATTGTGCGTGAAGAATTATTTCAATGAAAAAAGTTGAGATGTATGTATATAAATGGAGATTTAGTGGATAGTGATGGGTGAGAGAGCTGCATAAGTATATATTGTAGAAAATGAAAAGGAGTGGGAAAAATGAAAAACCAGGGGCCATTTTTCCAATGGGCTCTTCTAACAGTGGATTTTTGTATTCTTTTTCCTTTCTCCTTCCCAAAAAAAAAACAAAAAAACAAATTGTATTTCAAAGTGGTGCAATTAGTATACAGTTATTAATTATAACGAGATGGATAATATATGTATTAATTAGACATATTAGTTATTTTATTTTTATTTTGTACAAAATAATATATATATAAATTTTCTCCTAATTTATATATATTATTCTATATTTGTGAAATTTTAAATTATAAATTAAATGCATTAATAATTTTATACATGTATTAAATATATGAATTTATATAATAAATCAAATATAATATTAATGTTATTCATAAATAAATCACCTCCTAATTACCTATCAAATATAGTACTCCTATTATTTATATAAAAAATTTCGCTTTCAAATGATCGATCTAACGACTCCTTATAGGGTATAGGCTTCTAAATAAGATTTTCAATCAAGGGCGGAGAGAGTTATTTTGTTGGTTCCTTGCTATTATAAAATTATTTTTTGTCTTCTTAACTTTTAATTTTTGCTATTTTCAATTTATAGGTACAATTGGAATTTCAAAAACTGAATTTTGCAAGTTTAACTATAAAACTAAATTATTAAAAATAATAATATTTATATCTTTTTAGATATATGAAAAAAAAAGAAAAAATAAATAAATATACCTCCAAACTATTGTAATTGTTACGAAGATACCCTCTGTCATACTTTTAAAACATTGGTGCCTTGTCGTCCAAAAATTAAAGACATACACGTGTCATAATCTTATCTACCGACTGACATTTATTAAATATTGGATCGACGGATAAGATTGTGTCACGTATCCCTATTTAGTCTTCTGTTAGAATGAAGGACATATATGATTTAGTTTTTGAATGACAGGAAACATCAATGTCTCAAAAGACGAAGGATATCTACATACCTTTTATAATAGTTTGGGACGTATTTGTCCTTCTTCAAAAAAAAAAAAAAGATAAATTGTAATGGTAATTAATAGTTTAAAATACTTCAAACTTTTAATTAGGTAGGTGATACTCCATAGAGCCTCCACGTGTAATTCATGTGAATCCCACCCGTCTATAAATACCTACTTCGCCGTAAAATTCAACCAACAGTTTTAGGCTTATAACCACCCCACGTACACCTGGTTTGGATCGATGTTACTATTCTATTTTATTGTTAGTTTTTGTAATTTAAATTTTATTGTATCGTATTATATAAATGAAAAGTTTTATTTTATTTAATAATTAATTTAGTTACTTATTATATATTATTTTTTATTTTTCTATTTTTCATAGTAACTTAACTTTGTAATTGATCTTATTTTTCAAGCCTTATAAAGATCCAAAAAGCTAGCTCAAAGGGAAGAGAATTACTCAAGCTTTATAAGGAGTTCACACATCTCATTAACAATCGATGTGGACTTTTGTCATTCTTTAACACCTCACGCCCAGTGCTTAGGTCTAACTCACACCCCAAAAGCTAAAAGGGAAAAGGATTGTCCAAGGAGTCCACCCATCTCATTAACCACCGATGTGGACTTTTGTCATTCTTTAACACCCCACGTTACACCCAGTGCTTAGCATCTAGTGCGTGGGTAATTTTGATTTTTGGAAACCCAACATCAGATGAGACGAGCCCTGCTCTGATACCATGTGAAATTAGGTCTCTAACTCACACCCGAAAGCTAACTTAAAGGGAAGAGGATTGCTCAAGTTTTATAAGGAGTCCACCCATCTCATTAACCACTGATGTGGGACTTTTGTCATTCTTTAACATATTTTAATATGTATTTTTCTACCATATTAGTATAAAAAAAAATTATAATTTATGTTAATTTTTATTATAATTTAAATGTCAATCTTATATTATTTACTTTTAAAATTTTGTATAAATTAACCTCTCCTAGAAAAAAACGTGATAAGTAAAACTGGATCTAGTGAGTAATTTGGGGTGCAAATTTTGAGAAATTAATAACTTTCCTGCATATTTTATATTTATATTAAAAAAAAATCTATTGAATAATAAAACATATCTTTTCAAAATTTAGTAATAAAGTAGTCTTTTTGTATAGTATAGTGATAGTGATGAAATTTGTTTTAAGCTTTAATTTGTTCCTATCCTATTCCTCCTGGACACTTAAATTGGATAACTCATAAAATTTGATTTTTGAATCTAATTTTTATTTTAATTAATATAAAAATCTACATAGTATTAACATTAGCAAAAGTTTAGAGAAAAGAATGATAATTACGAAATATTTATTTTTTAATTTTTTGAAGCGAGAAGATGGGTACAAATTATAGTCAATTATCCTTCTTTTTATGAATTCACATGATGAAGTCCAATTTTATTTCGTTTAAGCATTAACCGATAAGTGTTATACCTCGATCTCTTTATGAAATTTATTTGTGTTTTAAATTTTTAAGAAATTAAATAAATAAATAAAATAAAATCTAAAGAAGCGACGTAATTTAATGATTTATCCCTTAATTGACCAACGACTATGAAATTAAGAACGTAATAAATGAATTAATTTCTTATCTAGGGGCTACTAAATCCACTTGAAATAATTTGGTATTTCAAGTCTTTTCAACTTGATAAATTTGGACAAAACTACATCCAAATGATATCAAATTGCTTTTTATTTATAGAAAATTATTTGCCCATAGGACAAAAATATGACTTGAAATGGTATTATTTTCACGATTATCTCTAATGAGTTTACTTATTGATTATAAATAAGGTTCAACCGAAGTAGAAGCATTAGTAATTATGGAATTCCTAATTTAGCCTGATTAGTAATTATGAATCGAAGTAACATTTTAATGTTTAAGTAATGCTTGAAATTATCTATTAGTTTGACGATCAAACTAAACGTAGACAATACAATACAATTTTTTTATAAAAAAAAACACAAATGACAAGTTCTACGTAGTAGTATTAATTTGAACCAAAATATTCTCCATGATACACAATTGATCATGGCTTTACGTGAGTTTAAGTGCCCAAAATGTAAACGCACTTAAAGTTGAAAAAATAATTGTAGGCTCATTTTAGGTAATTTTTTCTTATATATATATATATATATATATATATATATATATATATATAACCAAAATGTAAAACGCATGTTTGACTTTAAAATAAGAAGGATATGTAGTATTTGAAAAGACAGAATAAGAAATGATACACACGAGGCAGAGATTGGGGTTCGTATATTTTGTATTTATTCTATATAAATATATATATATATATATTAGTGAACCCTATAAATCTGAATAATTGCTTAGTGATGAGGAAAGAGTTTTGTGAAAATGTTTTTTACGCTAGAGTTGTTGGTTTGATTTTCACTATCAACAAAAAATAAAAAAAAGTCCTTTAAAAAAAATTTAAAATATCAAACTTCTAATCGTGACTCTCCGATAATATTAATGGACTAAAGTGATATGATACTCAAATTAGACACGGCGATCATGCAGATACCCAAAATGTTATAGTACTATAATTTTTTCTCTGAGTTGGGAGGATATATTTAATTATTACTCCTTGTCCACATTTGATTTCTTGTTTTGAACTTTCTTTGGCTGAATTGAGAAAAAAGTTGGGAAGTAATAAAACGTAACTATAACCAATGAATTAGAAGAAAAGAAGATAAAATAATAATAATAATAGAGCCGTCAATATTGGCTAGGTTTGTTGGGTCGATCTGGCCCAATCCGGGATTCAATAGGGATGGGTTACGATTTTTAAAGCCCATTTGAGAAAAAAGGCTTTTTAGCCTGGCCTGAATAAGTCTGCTGATTTGTGGGGCTTGAGAAATATCGACAGGGTCGGCCCGTGGACCAATAAAAAAAATATAATATAATATTAAAATTTAAAATTAAAGAGAGTCCAAACTCAAAATAATTAGATTAATATTTCTATTTAAATATTTATACTTTTACTTGAAAAAAAAACTTAATAAATATTATAAAGATAATTTTATTTGTGGATTTGATTGAAAAGTAGTAACATTAACATCATGTAGTATTGTTTTGTCGATATTTATGATAATATTTATAAATTATAATTTATAATTTAATTTAATAATTCTAAAATAATATAATTTTTTAAAAAGTAAGCTGGCCCGGCAAGCCTGTAGTCCACGTACTTGTGGGTTGGGCCGGCCGTATTCTGGCCCACACAAAAAATGAGCTAGCCCGGCCTGACCCGTAAAATGTCGAAGTCTGTATGGGTTAGCCCGAATGGGGTGAGCTAGCCCATATTGACAACTCTAAATAATTATATTGAGAAAAAGATGGAAGTAATAAAACGTAACTATGACCAATGAATAGAAGAAAAGAAGACACAATAATAATAACAATAATAATAAAAATAATAATAATAATAATAATAATATACTCAATGTAATATCAATTCAACAAGTACTCTCATGTTCCTAATTACTTGTCTATTTTTTTAAGTTATCGCTAATTACTTGTTCTTTTTTAACCTATTATACATTCAATTGATTACTTTGAAAAAGATAGAACTTTTTGAAAAATTTAAATTTAAATTCTTTCATTTCATAATTAATAGAATAAAATGATAAAATTACTATATCAATTATTATTTTCTTAATAAGTATGTCGATTCAAAAGTGAACAACTAATTAAGTACAGGAAAAGTAAAAATGCAAAGAAGAATAAGTATACTTTCAAAGGTAGAGAATTATTTTTGATAAATTATTGATTCAAGAGAACACATAAAAATGCATCTAAAATGAAATAAGTAAATGACAAATAAATAATATAGGAAATAATATTGTTGACATTGTTCCGTTGGAAAAATATGCATATATATTGCGTGCTTTCACACAGACGGATCAACAATATAGGTGTACGTACAATATTAATAATTGATTGCAACAATCTTCTCCAACATACTACGCACATGCTTTGTGACGTGTTGTTAGGAAATGACATAAGTAAAGATCGATAAAATTAATTTATTAAAATATAATTTTAATTAAAGATAGAATCGTATTTTCAATGAGGGATTCAAAATTTGTATAAATAGACATATAAAGTAGTTGAATGGTATTTAACATTTATTATATATACATATAAAATTATTTTAATCATATATAAATGACATAATTTACTATCGAAAGAAAATTCGGATGAAACCCATACTAAGAGATGGCTACGCGTTAATAACTGAAACATTTATCAAACTCAATATATCACCCTAACCTTAAGGTATTTGTCTTATGCATTTAAGTGCCTTATTAATTGATCCATATGTAGGTCCCAAAAGTATTTCGTGTTAAATTAAAATTTATTTCAACATAAATATTTTTTCATTTTAAGTAATATGAAATCATTTATTACATTTATTTTGCTATTTCAATTAGTCTTATATTCAGTTAGACGTTTTAAAAGATAAAAGAGATTAGAGTATTTTACGTGATATATATTAATTATTTTATGGAGTGATAAGTACTTATTCATTCTTAATCAAAGATCTCAAATTTGAATTCTCCTAGATACAAAATCATTTTTGTTTGAGAGCGCTTTAACCCTCACAACGTGAGACTTTCCAATATGAATTCGAATGTAATCGAACTCTGATATAAATATCAAATATCAATAAAAAACTAAAAAAATAATAATTTTGCTCATCAATAGACTTAATTAAATGGATCGTAGGAATTACTTTTTCTTAATTTTCTTCTACATTCAATTACTCCCTCTTGTTTAAGTGAATTGTTCGGATCTTTTTCTTTTATATTTCAAAATAAGTGAATTATTCAGAGTTTAAGAAAATTATTAAAAGTTTTCTTTTATATTTACTGTTTATTTAATGAGATTCTTGACTATTTTACGTTTTATAGGAAACTAGTTTGAAAATAATAAAAAAAAATAATAATAAAATACAAATATTTATTCGAATCCCAAAAAATATTTTGTAAGAGGTATGACATACCCAACAATCACTCTTGTTATGTTGTTGATCTCTTTCTTGTCACACAGTACTGTAGTGTACGCCCTTGGTTTATAATCCATAGCTTCAGAAAAGGTTTTCTCAGAAGCAAAGTCATTGCAATTTGGTGGCCTTCTTGTAAGAGCCAAAATAAGATCATGAAAATATTTGAACGGATCAATAATTCGTTCATTTATGAGAAACTTACATAAATCTATTATCAAAACAACTATTCTTTCAATATTTTTGTATTGACTCTAATGATACTATTATTTCGTACCATTATGAAAGAAGATCTTAATAAGATAGAAATAACATACTTTTAAGGAAAAATTATCATTTGTCCCTTATAAGTTTATACTGAAAAAAATTCCTCAAATGATACAATAATATAAGCGCTGATACACTAATCTGATGCGCGAGATACATTAATTGTTAAGTAAGATAGATTACATATTATACATGATACACTAATTTGATGTATATTTTATACATGATACATTAATTTGATGCGCGGGATACATTAATTTGATGTGTGAAAATAAGGAATTTTGGGAATTTGTAAAACTAATAGGGGATAATGGTAATAAGAGAACTTAAAGGTGGGATTTTTGTCATTTATCCAAAAAATAAAGATAATTTTTTGAAGGTACAAATAATCTAAGATATTTAATAGAACTTTCTAGAGTATTATAAAATATCTTTAGTATTTGTTGTATCTAAGAAATGTGTAGATGTTCTAGATAATTAATTAGATATTTATAGTAAAGTATAAAAATATCTACATTCTTGTTACATTGTTAGAAGATAAGGATATCTAGAAATTTCTTATAGATATATCTAGAATAATTTCTAGAAGTATTCCTATATAAATATAAATATAAATATAAATATAAATAGGGGCGACATTACGTATTTGTAATAAATCCGAGAACAACCAAATCAAAGGGTTTTGTTACATCGCAAAGTTCTCAAATCCAAAATATTCCTTCTCCTTTCTTGCTTTCTCTTTTTAGTTGGACTAGCAAAAGTTTTTCCGATATATTTTTCTTCAGCTATTTTCTACAGTAATGAAATCCAATATTATTCGTAATCAATATGCTACTCTGAGGCACCTATATTTACCGTATTAATTTGCCTAACGAACCCAACTTGTTCGACTGTATTTGTTCATGCAACAAATACAAACGGCCCTATCCAATGTTCCAGACTGACTGATTATTTTTTGGGTTTCAAATGTAATTTGACATTTTTTCACATGTAATTGGAGGGATGTCAAGTGAAACGTCGTATTATATTAAATGTTAAATTTTAATTTTATATATATATAAAAATATTGATACCTCTTAACAAAAGTTAAATGTTTAGTCGAATAGTGAAAACGTGGTTCTAAATTAAACGAGACCATTGTCATAAGGAATTTTCTTGAGAAGAGTGAAGGCAAACGTGCTGCAATGTGTCACCCATTTCTGTTCATTACGATATAAGGATCATACACTATATCTTAAGTCCTTAACTGCTATGTTCCAAGTGGAGGCCCATGCTTCTTCTTGACATGCCCGCACAATTGGATAAAGTTTCTTTTTACTAAAGAAAAAAAAAATTACATTACATTGGTTAGGTATTTGAAAAAAAAAAAAAAGGGGATAATTAAAGAGGATAATATAATTCAAAACAAGCATGAATACTAATCATTGTTATTACATATAAGAAATGTGAATAAGCAAGCACCACTCCGTCAACATGCTTGCTTATTCACATTTCAAACAGAAATAAGCAAGCACCATTCCGTTAACATGTTTGCTTATTCACATTTCAAATAGAAATGACCCACTTCTATTAATCTGCTATTGTATTGCACCACAATGGGCCCACTTTTATTACTTTTTAATTGTATTACTATTGCTTATACACAATTACACAAAAGTGGGCCCACCCCTATTACTTTTTAATTGTATTAACTATTGCTTATACATATTTACATAGCAGAAATAATTGACTTCCTTCCAATTTCTTCTATTTGTTAATTTTAAATGTTATAAGGCTCTTATATTCTAATTAATTTGGCTTACAATTTCTTCCAATTGTTAATTTTAAATGTTATATGCCTCTTAAATTCAAATTAATTTGCCTTCCAATTTCTTCCATTTATTCATTTTAAATGGTATATGCCTCTTAAATAATGATTTTACCACAATATTTATATTAATTGACATATAACTAAATTATTTAAAATAAATAATTAATGTTAAAGATAAAATACAAAAAATAAAAAAAACCTTGGTATACTAACTATGTAATTTTAAATAAATATTAATTATGAAAATTTAACTATTAATATCAATTATTTATATTTAAATTATTCTATCTTCTATCTTACACAAAATAATATATAAATTTTTATAATTAATACATATATTGATAATGCTTGTTTCTGAATTTACATTATCAAAAAATTCATACTAAATAAGTACTTACTACTAAAATGTAGCAAGTATCCTTATGATTTCAATTTAAAATTTTAATTTAATTATCCTAAATTCTATCATATTTTATTATTACTAACTAAGAAATACATTTGTTTATTAATTATCGACCTTTTTATTCATAAATTTTCTTTGATTTCTAAAGTTAATATTAATAGTAAGAAAAAACAAATATTATTATATTTAAAAATTGAAATTATCATAAATAAAAATTATGAATTTTCAATAAAAATTATGAATTTTCAATAAAAATTATTGGGCCCGTGCAAAGCACGGGCTTCCCCTTTTCTAGTATATATATATATATATATATATATATATATATATATATATATATATATACTTGCATCTCATCGTATATGATTATGCATGGGAAAAAGTCTGATATATCCTTATTTCTTAATTTTGTCAATTATAGTTGATATATTCTTTGTTATGAAAGTGACTAATATGTATCCGTTCAAATAACTCACATACAACCTTCGCCTCTAACGGAAGGGAAAAACTTAATTTTAATTTATTTTTTTAAAAAAATATAATCCATGTGTATATTTAATCTTACTCACACATATTTTTTTTTTGACTTTTTTTGTTTAAATAACTAATTTTGATTTATTATTTTGATTTTTAAATTTATTATCCAATTTTTTTAAAAAAAATACAAAAGCTAAATTAAAATATAGCTGAAAAAATAGTTTTAAATTATAGTACAACCACAAAAATATTAGTTTTAAATTAAAAATAAAATAAGAATAAGAAACTCAAATTATAATAATCAAAGAAGTTAAAAATATTCATGTATGTAAAAGATTAAAATATGACTTAAATTTTGATAGAATGATAATATATACACCTACATGATTTAAAAAAAAAAAAGAGTCAAAATATAAATTTAAAAACTAATTTTTTCCTATTTCTTTTTAATGAAGGGTATAGGTGAGCTCATTATATATCGGTGAGAGTATATGTGAGCCGTTTGTACAATGGTAAGGATATATATGAGTCACTTTCATAGAAAGAACATATCGATTCTAAATGGCAAAATTGAGGCAAATATCAAGCCTTTTTCGTTAAATATAATTGTATTTCACATAGATGTCAATATATATAGACTATATAGTTGAACATAACACATTACATATGATGATATATATGGATTTATAAATAATATACGAGACATATAATTAACATACATATATACTACTAATATACAATATTTATATGTCATTTTATGTACTTGTGTATCGTGTGCATGTCATTGTACAGTGGCCGAGCTAGGACTTTTGATAAGGGGTTCAAAATCTGAAGAATTAAACACACGAACTCACTCAAGGAATTCAACATCGACTATATATACATAAAAAATAATTTTAACCATGTATAGATAATAATATTTTTCGCCGACGGGAATTCGGATTAACCCCTAACAGAAGGCTGGCTCCGCCCCAGACATTATATGTACAATTAATACACATAAAATGATACATAGGACATATAATGAATATACACCAAATATATATAATAAGATACACCAAATATACATTCATTTCCATCTTCAAACTACCACCATAACTACCATTCATTTCATCCTTCATATAACATATACAAAACTCATTTTCATAACCTAAAAAATAGTTCTTGTCAACGTTGCATCTACCGCAAATTCTGTTTTACCAAAAGCTATTTTCCCATGGGGATTTCATTGGCAAGGTGCGCACAGTAGAAGTAGTAAAACATCGAACAAAATTTGTTTTAACTATTTTTACAAGGCTTCTCATGGTTTAGTTTAGGTTAATATATTTAACCCAAATCAACACAACTTTTAAACAAACTGAATTTAAACATGTTAAGATGTGATGAATTGGTAAATAACTTTTTTTATTTTGTATGCCCGTTCATCAAATAATGACCCCCCCCCCCCCCTTTTTTTTATATATATATATGTTATTGTATATATACAAGTTTTATACATAATTAGTGCCTTTTTTAAATATATATTTAAATAGTGACTATAATTACTTTTGACAGAAAGGCAAATATGTCAAAAGCAAAGGGCAAATCTAACTCAAATCACGGTAGGTTAGATGAGTCATATTTCTATACATGCTCCACTTGATTAAAAAAATAAAATAGAGAAGGCAAACATAATTTCATTGAATCAAAATTAATTGAATAGATATAAATATTTCCCTCTAACATGACAACCTCTCCTCATTTTTATGTTGGTTTTTTTTTTTTTGAAAAATTATAAATATGAAAGCTAATGTAATTTCTTAAGAAAAATATAATAGTTTAAGTTCTTCAAAATTTCATTATACCCAATCTTCAAATTTGATTTAAACATTTGAATTCGACTTGCATTTTGATCTGTTATTTGATTACACTATACATTCAAATGGATTATTTTTCGGGTTCAATTTATTGGATTAAGTTAATAAACTTGAAATAACTTGGAACTTTATTAAATAAATAAATAAGAGATTGAAGCTAGCGATATATGATCCATGAAGAGAAATTTAAGTAATATATATGTTTTAATAAGAAGAAACAAAAACGAACTTTATTATAAACTTAATTCTACCTAACATATTAAAATACGTTGCAGATAATCCTCTTGACCACCTCAAACTCTTACTCAAAATAAATGACAAAAAGAAAACAGAGTTGATCTCTGTATGGGACATATCTTCTTTTTTTTTTTTTTTATAATTTAGTTTGTTTTTTTTTGTTGGTAAAATTGGGGTTAGCTAGAGTTTATTTCGAAACGAAAACAAAAACAAATAAAATAAAATAATATGAAACATAATATTTTGATATACGAAGATCTAGCATGGGCGTCCTGCTACGCAAGCAAGTGATCCTGCAAACTTTGTAATAATTCCAACTTTGTATGATGGCTCAGCTGGTATCAAATTTAAATCCTTTAATTTGCTTAGTGCATCTTGATCACCAGATGTTTTAAAAAACGCACCATTTTGCATATCGTCATCTATGGATAGCCAAGTCCAATTCTTCCATTCTGATTCTTCTGCTTTTTCCCTATGTGTCACTTCTTTAATCAAAGGACTTGCTTGTGCGATAAAACGATTACCTTGACTTATAATTGTTGCTCCATTGTTTCCACCAATAGCATACCTATTTAAATAAAATAAAATTAGTTGATATGTCTAAGCATCGAATCATTGTATGATAATAAATTCATTTATTTTTTACCTCATCCAATGAGTGTAATCATTGTTGACAATATGGAAGAATCCAAATCTGACTCTAGGCATCCTTTGATCTAATCTTTTACCGAAATGGTTATAGGCCAATGTAATCTGCATTTTCTTATCTTCGACTTGATTATCATTAGCACCAAACAACATTGCTTTATCGTGATCGGTGAAATGACAGTTGGAGATGGTGATACCGGTTGATCCTTTAACGGCATCAATGAGCCCATCTGTGGCTCGTGACATGGATACATGGTCAATCCAGACATCTGTCACCGCAAACATACTGATGCCATCACCTTCATCCGCACCTCTTATGCCAACGTGATCTGCTGAATCCCTGATCATACCCCCAGGAGTTATCACAATGTTGTGAACGTGAAGATTTGATATGATAACGTTGGTCACACCTTGCATCTTAAGTCCAGCTCCTTTTTCGATATGGATGTTGAATCCACGTCCATCGATTGTTTTGTGACCTTGCATCAGTAGTTCCCTCTTTAGCTTAATATGCATATGTCTTTCGAAGATGATCCACAATGGCTCTATTTGGATCACCGCGTGCCTAAGGGTACCTGTTACCATCAAAATAAATGTAACAGAGACTTTAAGCTAGAGTTTAAGAGATATATGTTATATAAATTAGTATTCAACAAATACCAGGTGCAGGATTCTCAACATCACTGTCAGAATTATCTGTCACAACGTAAACACGTCCACCTTTACCACCAGTGGCCTTGCTGCCGAAGCCCATTGCACAATCAGCATATTTTTCGCGATTATTAGCCCATTGAGGGTCGCATCTCCAGCATTTGTCAATAAGATTAGTGGCCATACATGGTCCTTTGTATTTTTTAGCCAAGTGCCTTCTTGTGCTGTTGTCTGTTGCAACTGCTGCCCCTACAGTCAAACATGTTACCAACAACACAACAAGAGCCACATTGGTTCTTGTTTTAGAAATTTCCATTTTTTTTTTGGGTTTTCTCCCGCTCTTTTTTCGTTTTTTTTTTTTTTTTTTTTGTGGGAAGTTAGTAGAGTTTGGTCTTGGTAATGTTCGTAGGGCTGATGACTGATCTTCGTAGACCAAACTCAAGATGATCCCTATAACATTATGATTTATTATTATTCACGATTTGTTTACATTAACAAAGGGTGCTTTAAATAGTGATTTTTGTGAGAATTTGGGTACGTAGCTTGAAATAAGGGAACGACAATTAAGGTGGATCATTTATGAAATTTGTGGATTAGTAGAGAATTAGCGATGTGTTTTCTTAAAGACAAGTGTTAGAAAGGGAACTACTAAAAATAGAAAATATATAAGCCTAGTGAAATGAACAGAAACAAGAAAAAAGTGTTATGGTATTGACTATTGACTGATTCGAAATTATTGTTTTTTGTTATTCCAATAAACAAAATCCAAGTCATAAGTTAAATTATCCTTCAAATTTCAACTATTTAATCAATAATCTCCACAATTACGACTTTTAATTAATTCATTATTACATCTAGGGTGTAAATAGTTGGATTCGAATTGATTTTTAAATTTAAAAAAAATCTAAATTAATTATGTTGGTTTATTAAATCTAAAAATCAAATCAAATTATCAATTTTTCGGTTTCGATTTTAGTCAGTTCTTTTGGATTTGTTCGATTTTATTTTATTTTTTACTACTATACTGTATATAAAAAAGAGATCAAATATTTTCACTTACCTGTGTGATTTTTAAAAAATAAATGTGTGATAAGTTAAACATGAAATGTTAAATGAACAGAAATTTTAAAAGACGGAAAAATTCACATGAGTACAATTTTTTTTTTTAATATCAACATTCATTATGATAAATTAATAAGATTACATGCTAGAGACAAACTTAATACAAAATAAATATTTGCAAAGTAAATTGTTAACTTCAAATTTTTGAAAAACTACAACAATATAATTGTAACTTCAGAGCTTAATACAAAATAAAATATTCAAAAAATTTTACAAGCCAAATTTGAAATAAAATATATAAACATTGAAAATTATAAACTAACTAAAGTATATCAACAAAATAAATTATAAATAATATTTTTTTATCTATAAATAAATAACTATAACAAGATCAGTGGTTGAGTTCAATTTGACTTTTTTTCTTTTAATATCAAACCAATTTTCAGTCCGGACTAGCCAAGTAAAGGCGATAAGGCTGAGCTGGGGATTGTGCCGGACTGATCCCGCACCGGTTAATTTAACCAACCGATGGCCCGGGACAAGTCCAATGTGGTAAGCCACGTCACCCTTTTCTCGGGTACCTGATAGACAAAGTTGGATAAGTACTTATCTTAATTATTTTATTATAAATTGTGGGATAATGATTTCAAGATTAATTATCACCCTAATTAAATACAGAATAAAATAATTTTATGTTTTACTCCGAAATTATTATTTCTTATCCCTAGTACCTTATATTTTAATGAAATATAAGGCTCTTTAAGCCTTTAAAGTTTTATCTAAATATTGTTCTTAATATAATTAAGTTTTACACGTTTATAACATTATATTAGAACAAGTAATTGTTGAGAATTAAATACTCAAAGTTACTCATCTTTTAAAGTGTTAAATAAGTTTTCAAATGAAAAAGAATCCACATCGTCAGAAGAAGGATTTGCTGGGATGACTCTATTGAGAATGGTACGTCTAATTTGCTGAATTCAAACTCTTTTGATTCTTCTTCATGCATGGAAAACCCAAAGTGAAGCAAATGTGTTCATGAACAATTCTTTGCGGGATTGAATTTTTTTTTATAGTGAAAATGCCACGGAATTTTGTACCAATCTCTTATCATCCGGTCTTGATTATTTGACATGACCATTGGATTTGAAGAGTACTCATGTCAATTAATAAAAATAAATAAAAATTAAGCGCTTCTAAATTTACTTTAGATTCGTGGGTCTAAAGTTTTAATAATACTGATTTGAAGTTGGGCTTGTCAACGTACAACTTCAACCATGTATATATGAAATTGTCATGTTTTGACTATTTATACTCAAAGTTAGGTTTAGCGATCCACAAATTTAAAAATATGTATATTTGATGTTTGGATGCTTAATATCCAATTTATTCACTATTATACTCTGACAAATCAATTCATTCATGATAAGTGAAAGTTCAATAGAATTTATAATACTTCGATTTTATCATTTATAGAGCTACAAATTCTTTAAACATTATTAATATGTCAAAATTGAATGCACGATGTTACAAGCTAAGCTACTAAGTATAGAACAAACTGGTTGATTAAATAAAAAAATTGATTTCTTTTCCATAATCGAAACGTTTGTATACAAAACTAATAAAACTCAAAATTGTGAGGGTCTCGATTATGTACAAGTACAAAAATATAAAAAATAATTAGAACAACCACAACATTATATATGATCCCATAATTTGCTTTTTGTATAATGTTTTCTAACAAGGCAGTCCCACCTTGCAATTAAGTACCCCTGCAAACCTTGTCATCCATGTGACTTGATCTGCTGGTGCAGGTGCAATGCCATCGTAAAGATCTTGATGTTTCTTCGACCAATCAGGATCACCAGCTTGCACAAAGTATGCTCCATTCATGTATAAATCTCCCTCTGATCTCCATGTCCACTGCATCCATACTGATTCTGGGGAGTACTCCCTCTTTGTGATCTGTTTAGAACAATATTTTGTATTAGCTCATATAGAAATCGTGTGTCGTCATTTTATTTTTTAAATATAAAGTTTAAATTCTGATTCCACAATACCTGCTTCTTGAAGATATCAGGAGGGGCAATGAAACGATTACCCTGGCTAATGATGGTGGGATTTTTACTACCACCAATAGCATACATATTCCAATGAGTATAATCATTGTTGACAACATGAATGTATCCCCATCTGCATCTAGGCATCCTCTGTATCAATCTCTTTCCGAAATGATTGAATGCTAGTGTAATTTGCATTTTTTGATCAATTGAAGAACTATCACTTGCACCAAACAACATAACTTCATTATGATCTGTGTAATGGCCATTAGAAATGGTGATACCAGTGGATCCCTCTACAGCATCAACGAGCCCATCGTAACAATTCTCCATCGACATATGATCGACCCAGATATTAGAAGAACCAAATATGGAAATACCATCTCCGTCACTCTTTGTTCGGAGACCAATGTGGTCCACTGCATCTCTAACCATGCCACCACTCCCTTCGACTATATCGTGAATGTGTAATCCGTGGATGATCACGTTTTTCGTGTACTGAATCATAATACCTGTTCAGACATAATAAATATATAAGTAAGTGGGGGAAAAAATGTGATTGACCTCTACCAATTGCGTTTTTAAATGAGATGATCAAACAAGTCAAACAGGTACGTACCAGCACCACCAGTAATGTGAACATTAGCACCACGACCATCGATAGTTTTGTCACCCTGCATGATAAGTTCCTGGTGAAGCTTGATCTTCATGTTTTTCTCAAAAGTGATCCACAATGGCACCTTTTGGATAACAGCATGACGGAGGGTCCCGGGTTTTGGAGTGGTATAATCATCTGATGGGTCTGTGACCACGTAAAATTCGCCGTCCCTCCCGCCAGTGGTCTTGTACCCAAAGCCCATAGAACATTCTACTAGCTTCTTCCTGTTGTCAGCCCAATTTGGATCACATCTCCAGCACTTATCAATTGGATTTGTGACCGTGCAAGGCCCATCGTATTTTTTGGTTCCTAGTGACCTTCTAATTGTTTCATTCTTGGATACTACTGTACTTAATTCCTTCACAGTACTGCATAAACAGAACAAATCATACCATTACAGATTCATCACAAATTAACAAAATGTTAGAAAAAGCGCAAGCAAGAGAGATAGAGGAAATTAAATTGACATACTGGCGGGTTTTCTGGTTAAATGCTAAGGTGATATTGGCAGGCTCGCTCTCATACGTTTCATGAGTGAACTTTATTGCTTCCTCGGCTCTCCTCCTCCACACTTCATCAAAATCTCCAATATGAGCATTGAAGGCAGGAATTATTGCACCTAATACAAAAAATATAATAAAGAGGGACTTCGTCATTTTAGGTTGATTGTTCGTTATTTTTGTTTATTGGTGGTTTGGGAAGGGTCGAACTACTGGCTCATTAAGGTCTGGACCCTCCAACCACAATTTTTTTTATTTTTTTTTAAGTTTTAGTTAAAACTCTGCCTTAACAGAGAAAAGATTAAAGCTTATCTTTGAATGTTGCTAAAATGTGGCTTATATAGTAGTTTTTGTGTTAATGTTTGACGTAGAATTATCGCAAGATGCGCATAACCATTATTTACTGAAGTGAAGTGAACCATTAACAATAATTCGTTGATGAATTTTCCTTACTTAAATCTGGTCCAAGTATGTTGTAAGACAATGATTGTTGACCAAGTACTTGGAAATTTCAATTAATTCTTTTACTAATTAATGAATAACAAAGAGGGGGTGATTTGAATCATTAAATCTTCATTTTTCTAAGTTTTCTTTTCATGTATAATTTTTGTTTGACATGTCACCTATTCAATTTTAAATTCGTTGCTGAATTTCTTTTCGCGTTTTGAATTTTATATATTTTATTTTAATTTGGGCTTGTAAAACTATATATATATATATAATTTATAGATAGATTAAAAAAAATATCATTTACATATGATCTACTTTATTGATATATTTTTGGTTAGTTTATAGTTTTAAATTTTATATATTTTATTTCAATTTGGGATTGTAAAATTTTTTTTTTTATATATATATATATATATATATATATATATATATATATATATATATATATAAATATTTTATTTATAGATAAAAATATTATTTACATATAATCTACTTTCTTGATATATTTTAGTTAGTTTATAGTTTTCAATATTTATATATTTTCTTTCATATTTGGACTTGTAAAAATTGTAAATATTTTATTTTTTATTAAGATCCGAAGTTACAATTATATTGTTATAGTTTTTCAAATTCGTTAACAATTTACTTTGTAAATATGTTTTGTATTTAATTTGTCTCTAGCGTTTAATCTTATCATAATGAACA
The DNA here is from genome assembly GCA_016801875.1 of Solanum sitiens. Taxonomy (NCBI): domain Eukaryota; kingdom Viridiplantae; phylum Streptophyta; class Magnoliopsida; order Solanales; family Solanaceae; genus Solanum; species Solanum sitiens. The sequence continues at coordinate 40,317 of JABWTJ010000051.1, read as the reverse complement.
TTGATATTTCAAAAAAAAAAAAAACTATTTTATACTCATGTGAATTTTACTGTCTTTTCAAAAATTTCTATTCACTTAACATTTTTTAAAGTTTAGTTTATAAATCGAAAAAACGACTTTATATGGTTTGATTTGATCTTTAGATTTAATAAACTAACATAATTGATTTATATTTTTTTTAATGAAAAATTAAACTTAAACCGACTTATGTACACCCCAATATCAACTAATATGATGGGACCCATGTTGACACGTACGCAGAGTGATTGGAATTTATTTTCATTTTTCGTTGTGTATCCTTTTCTTTTCTTTTTGTTTTTCTTTTTCTTTTCTACTATTATAGAAGAGTGGGTTTAACCTTGAGGGATCAACATGTATGCTTTTTCATTTCATGATTAGTTATTGTAATTTTATAAAAATAAAAATTCATATGCATAATATTAAGAGATCCATAAAATTATATATGCACAATTATTAATGAAAATCTATTCCTTCATATTATTTGTTCATATTTTTATTTACACACTTTTTAAAAAATCATAAAAATAAATAAAAATTCTCTAATTTAACTTTTAGTTCTTTTTAATACTTTATTCCTTCCTATTGTTTGTTCATATTTTTATCTACACACTTTTTAAAAAATCATAAACAAAAAAAATATTTTTTTAATTTACTTTTTAATTATTTTTATTACTTTTTCGTTTACTTTGAATTTATTACATTCGTATTTGATATATTTATAAAAAAAATAACGATTGACATGATTATTGAAGAGTATCTTTTACTAATTTACCTTTCAATTCTTTTTAATATTTTTCCATTTACTTTTTACTTATCACATTAGAATTTAACGTATCTATTAAAAAAATAATGATTGACATGATTATTTTACTACATTTACACTAAAAATTGTTGTTAGTATTGTTGGATATTTTGTAATATATGAAATTTTAAATTAAATAGATTGTTCATGAAAGAACATGACTTAAGTCATATGTTCATGAAAGAACATTACTATTATGAAAAGTCATCTCTTAAGTTCTATAAATATAAATACTCTCTATAAGTTGTCTAAGAAAAATCTGCATGTATAAATAAAACATTTTGTTGTATCCTAAAGGGATTTGTTTGTATTTTCGAAGATGTACACGAACAATATCTCTTTAAAGAAAGTGATTTTACACACCTCAAAGCCATCTTCTTCGTCAATTATATTTCGTATTTTTTTTCTAACAAGCATTAAGTCTTGGAAACTAATTTAGAAAATAAGTAATTAATGTTAAGGATAAAAAAATACTAAAATTTGAACCTTTTATTTTATGGTAGATCGAACACTCATCAACCCATTTGCCTGAACTCAAAATTCTAGACTATTACAATTCATATTCAAATCCAATGAATTCAATTTAATAAATATTATTTTAACTAATTAAATTATAATTATTTTTATTTGCCTAAGCTCATGCTCGCACGGGCTTACCATCCTCTAATTTTTGTTAAACAAAATGAGTTTGTGATTTTCTTTTTCCTTTTAAAATAATTTGGATATGAAGTTGACACATCCTTATCAGCTTGCTTAATCTTTATTACCCATTGTTCATATTTACTTTGTGATATTAGATTCGACATAATAATCACAAAAATAATAATTTATTAAGAAAATAATAATTAATATGATTATTTTATCATGCCAATTTTATAAACGAAAAAGGGCCTAAAATACCCTCAAAGTATTGAAAATGGTACAAAATTACCCTCCATCCACCTATTGGCTCCAAAATGCCCTTTTCATCCACCTATTGGCTCCAAAATACCCTTGTCATCCACCTTTGGGTTCAAAATTGACCACTTCTTTAATTGTTTTAAAATTAAACTCTTTGAATATTTTTTAAAATACTTGGCGTTCAACTATTGGTTATAATTTAGTTTATTAATATAATTTATAAATCAACCCACTACCCACTCATAACTAACTAAACCCCACCCAATTAATAATCCAATTATAATATCAAAATTGTCATAAACATTACTAAAATACTATGAAATTATAGATTCCTGAAAATGACATTCAAAATTATTTGAGTCCGAATCGAAGCCCCAATTAAATATAGGTTGAGCAGCTTATTTAGGAGGACACTTTCAATAGGATTCTCTTTCAAGATTGAATTAAAAATTTATGATTAAAGGTAAAGAAGTAATACATCCCGAATTAATTCATGCACTTTTTTAAAATATAATTTTATAAATATTTATGATTTATTTTAAAACCTTTAATATATTATTTTGAAAAAAAGTTAATTATGAAGTAACATCACATAATTGAGACGTAAGAATAATTAAGATGAACATAGTCAGACTTTTAAGTTTATCGGTAATTTTTATTTAGACACTTAACGTATGATAATTTACTTCTATAGATATTTTTGCCTCAAATTTTTAAAAACACTCAATTGGCAGTAGCTTTTTTGTTGTTGCATTAATAATGTGACGGGTGTATTAATTTGGAGGGGTTTAATTAGTAATGGGTGGTTAGTGGATTGATTTATAAATTATACTAATAAGTTAAATTATAACATATAGTTGCGTGCCACGTATTTAAAAAAATATTTAAATAGTTTAAATATAAAACCGTTAAATAAGTGGTCAATTTTGAACCAAAAGGTGGATGACAAGGGTATTTTGGACCCAATAGGTGGGTGGGAAGGGTATTTTGGAGCCAATAGGTGGATGGAGGGTAATTTTGTACCATTCCAATACTTTGAGGGTATTTTAGGCCCTTTTCCGTTTTATAAATTGACTTTTACTATTAGGTTTGAAAAATTGTTCAGGAATAAGTAATTAATAAGATAAATATAAAAAGATAATTATCTTTTTTTTGATATGTTAAAAATGACAAATAAAAAGAAATATTATTGAAGTAGTAACATGTAAAAATGAATAGGGGAGTATATTTGACAAAACTAAAGATAATTTTTTTCTTTTATATAGGAAAAATTTATTTGGCCAGAAAATTTTAGTTAGAATGACACATTCACACTATAAATATATTTACCTTTTGACATTCTTATCCTTATTTAAATTTATATTTATTAATTATTTTTTAATACATAAAATGTTTCCCAATAGATGGGAATAGACTTGTTCTCGAATTCTCATAATTTTCATAAATACATGTTAATTTCAATTTCTTTTAAAAAGGCTATAAAATGATACTCTCTAAGTCACATATTATAAGTTATCTTTTCCATTTGCACTTGAATTAAGATATCATATAATTTTACCCCTATACCCTTATTTAATTAGTTGTATATTTCTAAGTTTAGTCAAAGTAAATATATTTTCAAGATTAATTAATAAATTTTATAAAATGATATATATTGTGGTCCAACTATTTTTAGAAAAAGGGTAACTTATAATATGGGACGAAGGTAGTAGGCTTAATAATTTCTTTTCTTCCCTCTACTTTCCAATATAAATTTAAAATTTACAATTAAGAAATTAAATTCAAAATTTAAATGACAAGATAAACGCTAATAATATTAAATTTAAATAAATTTAAGAGTTAATTAGAACGCTCATAATATTAAATTTAATAAGAAGAGCAAAAAAAGAAAAGTCAACAAGGAGAAGTAAGATGACAAAAAAAAATTTGAATAAGGAATGAGACTCAGAAAATTCATCTTATTAAAATAATAAATGCTTATACTATTTAGAAAATATCAAAAAATAAATTTTATTTTAAAGGAAAAGATTATAATAGTTTTTTTCACTATTCTGATCAAATTCTGGCCATATTTTTCTGGTCATTTAACACTTCTCAATTATATAAATATGTGAAGTTTGTCAAAGACCTTTTGCATTCTTTTTCTTGATATTGCATTTAAGTTTGTGAAGTTGAGATTTTATTTGTATACTCAATAATCCTTTTTTTGAATTAAGTTTTATATGGTTATTGTCATGATTGAGGAGTCAAAAGTATTTACAATCATTGTAGCTCAAAAGGTACTAATAAAGAATTTTATGAGCTAGATCACTTCCTTTTTGGATTAAATTGAATTATTGATGAATTGTCTCTAACTTGAGAGTTGCATAAAAAATGGGCAAATGAAATTGTGGAGTCTCGTAAGAATAAAGATTGAGCACTTACTAATGAATAAATAAATTGTTTATTAATAATTAAGATGGAATTATGAATAAAAGAGCAAGATCATAAAAAATAAAAACCCTAAAAAAATAATTAAAAAATTTCCATTGATATATTAGGGTTTATAACTATAGCTTTTAATGAACAAAATATTGACCAAATAAGATGTTTAACATCTAATTGTTTTTGAATAAAAAAAATGAAACTTTTATTCATAATTAAAAAATAATAATATATAAAATAAAAAAGATAATAATTCAAACTCTTTTTCAATGAAGGTTTGTGTCTTTATTCTTGAGAGATAATTAATTGTTGTTAAATACATGTTTTGTATTATTTACTATACTTTTATAAATAATCAAATGTTCAAACTTTAATGTTTAATTAGAACATATATTTTTATTTAGAGAATTATACAGATCAGAAATTTCATAGCAACATAAAATTTGTTATGAAGCACAATTATGAAAATAATAGTTATAACATACAAATATAATTTTATATTTGTTATATATGAAAGTTAATCTTTTTTATAAAGACAAGAGCCGTCCGGGTACAATATATTGAAGGTTGGCCAAAATTTATTGTATAATAGACGTTTGGCCTAAGTTCATAAACACTCTCTTTTTTCGAAATATTGTTCCAAAACAATGGAAAAGTGACCATTTTCTTCAAATATTTTTTTGTTTATCATAGTATTCCTTAATTGAGGCCTCCATGTGATGTGAGTTGTGACAAAAAAAAATTACTATTTTTTTAAAAGACATAATACATAAACATGATCTTTAACTTGATTTCGATAGAAATACACCTTTCAATATTGAGTGTGCATATAGACACTTAAACTCTTATAAAATTGAACAAATAAACACACGTATACAACATAACACAATACATGTAGCCCATAGGATTCCATGTATGACACAAAATTGCCAATTTCCATGTAGGGCACCATGTGGGAGGAATGTGTCTATTTCCTCAATTTTAATATAAGTTTAAATATTTATTTATGTACACTCAGAGTTAAAAAGTCATAATTATCAGCTGAAACTAAGTCAAAATCATTTTTAATGTATTATGTCATTTTAAAAAGACGCCAACAATAATTCAGCAAATAGGTTAAGGAATTTTCAGAATTTTAACTGAGAATTGTAGTTCACAACTAAAATTTAATGCATAAATTAAGCACATATAGTAGACAATATCAAGTGTAGTACATAATTTTGGTCATAATTATTTGCTTGGTCTAGACTTGTAACAAAAATAGACTTTATTCTCTCCTTTATGCTGCATTTTTTAAAGCAACACTTTCTTGGTGGACAATCCAGCTTTTCATATCTTTATTAACTTATTCGATACTAGACGAAAATAATCTAAAAATATCACAAAAGATTGGAAAAAAAGTACCCACCACCCAATCGAGTGTATGTAAATCTTAGGATTATTTTGCATATATATCATATTCTTGTCTTGCTTATTATTTATTCTCCATTTTAATTTATTTGATCGATTTTAATTTGATATAAATTTTAAAAATGATTTTTTTTAAAATAAAATTGTGATCTTCAATTATGTCAAATACATTTTAATGTCGCAATCATAAATAAATAACATAGAAATTTGAAATTAAAAAGCTAGTAAAGAAATAACAAAATATTTGTGTTGAAATCGACTAAACAAAAAAACATACAAATTAAAATAAATAGAGTACTCTATTACTTTTTTCATATTTCATATAAGTGTAAAAATATTCGATCACATATTATTTACTAGAGATTTTACCATCTAATTAATTAACTATATTCGTACCTTTATATAAAACACAATAAAATATCGAACAGGATTTATAATTAAAAAATAAAGGTTATAATTTAAACGATGTAAACCAAACATCAAATTTAATGAATTTTAATTGCAGCAGACATTATAATGGAAAAATTAAATTGTTGATATTTCATTAAAAAAAATCGTCCTCATACGCTCTGAGTTGGCATCTCGATGTAGAAAATCGACGGTCCTAAGCGTGGTACGCCCCTTTACAAGCCACAAATCTACGGTTGAGATCACCCTTCGTAATAGCACACCGTTCAAAAAGAGACCAAAAAAATTAGGGCATTGCAGCATTTATATACACAAAAAACACACTGCTGCTCTACAACTACTAGAGCTTCCTTTCATTCTCTTCTTCTTCTTACTCAGAATTTGAGCTTCAATCATGGGGAAGGGTCCTGGACTTTACACTGAAATCGGAAAGAAGGCTCGAGGTACTGCTCTCTCTCTCTCTCTATTTGTATTTTCTGTTGATTCTCATGATTAAACAGTTATATGTGTGTATTTATCAAATGATTGTGTTGTGTTATTGATTTAGATTTATTTTTTTTGTTTATGAGATAAAATGCAGTGTTGATTTGATTTTTGTGTGTTTGACTGTTTCCGTTAATTTTTTGTGTTTAATTGAATAATCAGATCTGTTGTACAAGGACTACCAGAGTGACCACAAGTTCTCTATCACCACCTACTCTCCCACCGGAGTTGTGAGTTTCTCCTCTAATTTCATGCCGATCTGTTTATTTTGCTGATTTAATTCCTTTGATTTATACTGTTATTTATGCATCTTTGTGCATTCTGTAATTCGTCGATTGTTGCTGTTCATTTGTAACTATTGCACGAATGGTAATCTCATACCTTTAATAAGTTACATATAATTATTACATTTCAACTTCATAAACAGAAATTTGATAATTTGACTTGCAAGTCATTAACATCTCTGTGTTCGACCTGGGAGGAAGGTAGTACTACTAGTATGTTGTATCTACACTTGGACATTAGATTTGTGGATGGTTTAGTGCATATATAAGTCGTCACAGTTGGTTCCATTGGTATAGTTGTTAGGAACACAACTTGTGATGCATTTACCTGTTTTCTATGCTTTTGCAGCTTTTAGATTGGGGATTTAACCTAATTTTAATGGATTGACAGAAAGTTAATAATGACAAATTTTTGCTTCAGGCTTTACCATTTTTGTAATAGCACAAGTCTTTTTGATTTCTTAGGGTACTGCCCTGTGATTACTTGTATAAATTTCTGCTGCAGTGTTTCTTATTGTCTATCTGTTAGAATTGTTTTGTAATATAATCTTCCATGTCCTGCAGGTTATTACTTCATCAGGATCGAAGAAAGGTGATTTGTTTTTGGCTGATGTTAACACTCAGCTGAAGAACAAGAATGTTACAACAGACATTAAAGTAGACACAAACTCCAATGTGAGTAATGCAGTATGCTCGTTTATCATTTTGTAATTTCACTCACTTTATATACAGCATTCTCCTAGTTTTTCTTCTTTGCATTTTGATTTTTGCCTTTATTTTGTTTGTCAACTTCTTGGACTCTGAGAAGCTTGCCCCTTGAGACTGGGTCCTTTGTTTTGAATTTGCCCTTTTCCTTTCCAAAGTGGAATTCCTTCTTGCCTTCAACTGTGCCAAACTCCACTTCTGCTGTTGCCAGGTGGAATGATTCATTCAACCTTGGTATTAGTAATCATAAAATTGGGCTCTAGCAGTTTGGACGTTAGGTCCACTGACCACAGTATATGCAGAACAGTATTTGATAAATTGTATATTAGCTTTCATATACTGTTTCATTCTTCATTCTTCACTCTTCACTGGTTAGATGTATCATTTAAGCATAATATATTTGTATTTTTATTCTTGCGATATGCATTATATCAAAGTAGTTGATCTGACTTAATGGTGTATTTACGCTAGCTTTTCACCACCATTACCGTTGATGAAGCTGCTCCTGGGTTGAAGACAATTTTAAGCTTCAGAGTTCCTGACCAAAGGTCTGGAAAGGTAAATAGCAATATCATAATGCATCAAATGTGTCTATTAGAAGAAGAAAATGTCGAATTGTGTACTACTTCTGCTTGTTCTAATTTTGTATTGGTCTTGACAGTTGGAAGTTCAATACCTGCATGACTATGCTGGGATATGCACTAGCGTAGGGTTGACAGCAAACCCTATTGTTAACTTTTCTGGTGTAGTGGGTACCAACATTGTTGCTCTTGGAACTGATGTATCCTTTGACACCAAGACTGGAGATTTCACCAAATGCAATGCTGGTTTGAGCTTCACAAATGCCGACCTTGTTGCTTCTTTGAATCTGTGAGTGGTGTACCTTACTTTAGCATGTGTTCACTTGAAATTCAACATGTTTTATATATCAAGTTAGGCATTCAAGTTGTATGTTAGTTTTTTGATGTGCATGCTCTATGACAACTCAGGAATAACAAGGGAGACAATCTGACTGCATCATACTACCACACAGTGAGCCCTCTTACAAGTACTGCTGTTGGGGCTGAGGTGAATCACAGCTTCTCCACCAATGAGAACATCATCACTGTGGGTACTCAGCACCGATTGGATCCTTTGACCAGTGTGAAGGCAAGGATTAACAACTTTGGCAAGGCCAGTGCTCTGCTTCAACACGAGTGGCGTCCAAAGTCCCTTTTCACAGTTTCAGGAGAAGTGGACACTAAATCTGTTGACAAGGGTGCCAAGTTTGGACTTGCTTTGGCTCTCAAGCCATAGGTTTTTCATCTTTTATCCATAGACATGAGGCAATTACTGCAATTTGAAGACTTGGTTCTGTAGTGTTTTTTGCACTGTAAAAATAAATTTAGGTGGTTGCTTGAACCTATGCATCCTTGTTCTAAGTTCGTACATTCTTATTCACCCTTTTTGAAAATGATGGGTGGTGCCCTATATTGATTCTATGTCCTTGAGAGGTTAAGCTTTTGAGATTTTATTATAATCAACAGCCAATTTTTGAATACTTTGGTCCATGTTTACAGCTCAGAAACTGTTGAGACTTTCATATAATTGCCTGGTCGGTCAAATAAAGCTCACACAGTGCTATATGCTGTTCTGGATTCTGCTGAGCAATTGATGTTTACAATGCACTTAGAAGATGAGGCAATACCTCAGGAAAAAAAATGTTTTCTATTATTTTTTTTCTCTGGGTGCCATTCTAGGCGTTGCAGTTGTTTCATTTTATCATGTGTATGCTGAAAACTGAGTGGTATTAGGAGCCTGCATGTGTATTATAGCCAAAGGAGGTGCAAGTTTGTAGCTTGCACAAGATTCTCACTAAAGTGAAAAATCACTTTTCTGGCATGTAGTAATATGTCAATGAAACAAAACATAGAACTGACTATAAGACAACAAACCTTCGACTTAAATAGTTGCATGTGATCACATTAGCAACAAAAACAATAGTGGCCATCATAATCTAATCAAGAAATATTACTTACAAAATAGAATCACACGAGATACTGTGAAACACATTTATAGAAGATTTTGTTGCTCGACAGCTGAACCCTGGAGTAATCCTTGTCGAATCTGCCCTGCAATGTCACTCACAGCACCAGGTCCATGTGGGATAAAGACTGCTGAGGATTTGGAGCTGGCACCAATTTCCTTCATGGTGTCAAAATACTGAGTAATGAGGACCATGTCCAAGACATCCTTGGCAGTAGTTCCAGGTACATTAACCGAAAATCCAAGAACACTGTCCCTTAAACCATCAACAATGGCCTGGCGTTGTCTAGCAACCCCTAGTCCTGCCAGGTACTTAGCCTCAGCATCACCTTCAGCTCGTTTAATCTGGACAATTTTTTCAGCTTCTGCTTTCTCATTGGCGGCTACTCTCAACCTTGCAGCTGACAGAGTTGGATGTAAATCAACAGTTAGGTTAGAGCTTTAAGAATTACTTGTGACCAGCTAGATTCTGGATAAACTGAAACAAATTGCTTGACAGAGTCCAATGTAGCAACATAATCTAGCTATAATGGAAATTATTCTCCTAACAAGGAAATCTTTTTTGGAGAATAGAATCCTGATGCACTTTAGGGGCTACTGAAACCTATGAGGTAGGGTGAATACAAATAACAAAAGACTAAGCTTGCTCACGCTCTCATGTTTCACATGAGAATATGAGCAAACTTGAGATATACATAAGCTACGTATTTGATTCTCCCAAAGGAAAAAGACAGCCATGGTACGAATATATGCATTTTAGTCATCCCCAAGTCATTTTTTTTATCGTCTTGTTTTATATATCACTGTCCATCCATAATTCTGAAACAACTATCTTTGTAGGTTCACAGATCTGATCACACCTAATTTTATCGGTAAGTCATTTATAAATCACCGGAGAACTTTCCTATGTGATGAATTACTGCTACCAGATAGAGAGAAATGAGGTGTTGCCAGCATTGGACTAGCTAAAGAGAGGTTATACATGATACCTGCATTGATTTCATTCATAGCTCGCTTAACGTGTTCATCTGGCTCTATATCAACTATGAGTGTCTGAACAATCTCATACCCGTAAGCAGACATTGCCTACATATCATACAAAGGAAGATGAGTACAATAATCATCATTGCTTGTCACTTGTATAGCACCGTATTACGATGGGAATGAATTACCTTTTCAAGTTCATCCTCCACTGCTTTAGCAATTTGATTCTTCTGCTCAAAGACATCATCCAGATTTAGCTTTGGAACACTCGCCCTGATAACTGTACAGGCCATCATTATTTTGGAGGAAATAATAAGTTCATAAAAAGAACGTCAAACACTATGCTCATGCAATTGTAGTACACAGAAACTTTAGATATAACCATTTATATATTGCGTCATGAGAAAAACAAATCTAAGAGATCCATACATTCATACCATCAAACACATAGGCTTGGATCTGGTATCGAGTATTACTAAGCTTGTAAAAAGCATCAGTAGCTTTATCAGCCAGAGCACGGTATTGTATAGAAGCAACAACAGTTACAAATACATTATCCTGCACGACAAATGAAATGTTTTATCAGTTAAATCATGACAAATTCAAAGTTCATGCAGTAGATTACTGTCATTGAGCACAGTGAGATATCCCCCATTAGATTATCATGATTTATTATGGTGGTTTACATGATGTCCTTTCATTTGATTGAAAATCAGAACGTATACGTTTACAAAGGTGAACAAGGACAACAAACGCGTGCTACAAGGACAGTCTAGCAAGAACTATTTTCGATTCTGTGGCCATATCAATTATCTGGATATAATCTACTGAAATCCAAGTTAAGTGAATTAGTTGGTTGAGAGCTATTAAACACTTCTTCACGCCAGTAAACATGATGCAGGAGAAAGATATGACAAGACAAGCTCAAGGCTTTTTATAGTAGTAGAACCCCTCCATCTTTCAACCACTAGGTTGAGGGTTCAAAAGCCGAAACAAGGAAATAATCAAGACAAAGACAAATTTATAACATAACATCATCTTCACACTAATAATTTCAATAATCTCTTTCCTTTTGTTTGTTAGGGTACATCTCACCCCCCAACCTCATCTACCTAAGAGCCAACAATGGCCCTTCCCAACTTTGTTCACTTGGTGACTCGAACTTTTAACCACATAATTAATAGTATTTACCATCATGTTGTAATATGAATTAATCATCCACAAGAATTTAAGGGGAAAATGTTGATTCAAGCATATGCTATTATGAGTTGAACATCTAAGGTTTTCACATTAAACCCATTATATTTTTCAAGTAATGAGTTCATATCTACTATTTGTTGCAATTTTAATGAATTTTTACACATAAATTTATGATACTGAACTAATGAAACGTCATAGATCTAGTTGGAAAAAACAACAAGCAGTCAAAACAAGCTAACACCTTTGATAATAAAACTCCAACCACATCACATCGACTGTTTACACCAAATCACATACATTTACGCACCTTTGACTTGGTTTCACAGCGTACATCAAGCTGCTGCAGCCTTAAAGTTAGGTAACCAGCTACCTGGCTCCCTATACACCATGGCAAGAAATGACATCCAGGCTCAAGCACATCATCAAACTTGCCAAATCTCTCCTTAATAGCTACTGTGGATTGGTCAACTTGTACACAACAGAACAGATTCCCCATTGTCTCTGTTCCCCCAACAATTCCAACACAACAGGTAACAATACAAGATTTTAAAACACAAAGTAATAAAAGAGCAATCTTTCCTTTTTAACAATAAAAGAACAACCAATTATCCTATGCCACATACAAGCAGCACTGTATATGGTATCTTGAACTAATTATAAGAATAAAAAATCAAGAATCAAAAAGGGCAAGTTTTTCCTTTCTACTTGTTAAGGTACCCACAAAGATAATAACGAAATTACAAAAGTCATGCTAAAATTTGACACCAAACATAATTGGGTATTTTTTCAAGAATTGAAGATTGATTTTTCCAAGATTATTAGGATGAGACATACCTTTGATTATTATTTTGCAGATATCAGCGGAGAGAGACACGAGGTGAGGGGTTAAATATGGGTTGATGTGCTTAGGAAAGTGAAAATATATAAATGATTTACACAAACCATAATAGCATAAACAAAATTATATCCCAAAGCTATATGAAGCATAAAAAATCATTATTAATACTTTGTACCAAAAAAAGAAAATGACGAGGATTATTGCAAGGGAAAATGCTCAAATATGTCATCGAACTTTAAGAAAAGGCTTATTTATGCCATCAATTATAAGTTTGGCTCATTTATGCCATTACCGTTAAAGAAAGGGCTCATTCATGCCATTATTTCTTAACGGTGGTTTTGCAAAACCATTTTTGACACGTGGTCAATTATAATTCGACCACGTCATCAATTTTTTTAATAATAATTTGTGTTTGACAAATTCATTTGAAAAATGGCATTTGAGAGTCAAATTACGAAAAATGACAAGTATCAATGTGTTTTTAATATTAAGATTATTTTATAGAGAGAAAAACTATTTTAAATATATAATACATAACTTTAATTAAATAAAAATATACATATTCAAATTATTAATCAATATTATATATATATAAATAAATAAATAAGATATTAATATAATATTAACATGATGATTTAAATATAATTAAAAATATCAAGCAAAATAAATTTTAAAACTATTCCACAAATAAAATTACCACATACGAAAAACATAACACGAAGTAAAAAAAGTTCTTCATACATCACAATTTTTTTCAATGATTTCATCGCTATTCACGTAATAATACGTAAAATAATATATAAGATATAAATAACAATATACAAACATAAATAAAATAAAAAGTCTTTCATATAAATATGTTAATTAATTAATAAGAGATATAAATATGTAAATACATATTTTTAAGAAGTATAATTTTTTAGCTTCTTTCTAACAAAAGAATAACTGCTTCTGCTTCTATTTAAAAACACTTTTTAGGGTTTGCCAAACCCTTGATTTTTCAAAAAAAGTTTATTTCTTTCTAAAAAAATACATTTTTACATGGTTTAATCTTTAATTTAAATATAAACTTATTGATAATATCATTAATATTTGTAAACATAATTTCCTTTCAGTCAACAAAGTTGTCTAGTAGAACAAAAAGTAAAAACATATTTTTACAACAAATTCTTTTCTGTCCTATCACCATAAGTATTCCAACAACAACAAGAACAACATCCAACATGTCCATAGAGCAATGGTTGCATCTATAACCCATTCATTAATATCAATAACAACCACTCCCAAATGACCATTTTAGGTATATATGCTTTTACTATTGCGTTAATTATGTGCCTAATTTTCGATTTAGTTAATTTTTTAACTTATATACACTAATGTCAAATTCTTTAAGTGAAGAATCATTCAAATTCAGATATTTATGTTACTAGGGTTGAGGAGGTGGAAGGGATAGGGATACAACCATTGTTTAATGGACATGTGTGGAGAGGTAGAGTTTTTTGTTGTTGTTGTTTGGAATATTGGTGGTGTTTCTTGGGAGATCATATGACATAAATTTTTTTTATTGTAGAAAGGTATTTTCACTTATTGCTCTACTAAAGAACTTTTGTTGACGGGGAGGTAAAAAAATGTTTACAAATGTTGTGAATTATCAGTGAGTTTATATTGTTTTACTATTAGTGATATTTTTAAAACATAGACATACATTCACGCATGTATGCGCGCGTAAAATCTTAATGACAATATTAATAAAACGACAAGTGCATTATAATCAAAGGGAGAGGATACCAATCATGACATAATTGAGAGCAACTATTTAGATGATCAGTATGCAAATCAAGATGCTGAAGTGAGTGGAAAAGACTTACTATTACATGAACACTTTTCCTTAAAACAAAAGTGAATCACAAGGAATCAAGATGTTGATATTTGTATTACATGAAAGAGAAAGCAAAGTTTGAAAGAGGAATTGTTATGTGAAATTAATTAACATTATAAGCAATTACATATAAAGTTTCTTTACAAACTCCAACAATTTATAGCGTGGGTGAAAGCTATCTAATGCAACATAACGAAAGGCTTAAAGATCTGATAAGAGTAGAGATATGAGAGAATTAGTAGTTACATTGTCAATACCTGAAAAATTTCAACTCAGAGAACCTACATGTTTTAGTCTCTCATAAGGTGTTAAATGATGATATTGAAAATTAGAAACTATTCATTAAGCGTTCTCTAATGTAACAATGAGGAACATATTTATAAACAAGCTGATTTTCACAAGCTATTACAAAAGACAAGAAAGAAAAATACAAGAATGAAAAAAAAGTTAGTGAAATACAAAAAAAATTAGTGCTTAACCAATATAAACACAAACAAGAAGGGGGGTTAAATCAAGTTTTATATGATGCAGAAAGCTTTATTTTGAAATGTTAGGTGTGTAGAGACCATTGCTAAGCTTAAAACTCTGATTATAAATGTTTCAATATGATAAAAATGGAAAATAAGGAATATTATCTATTAAGGGAGAAAAATATCTAAGCTTGCTATGATCAAGGAGCTTAATAAAAATCTATATTTATTAGCTTCCTAGCTACAGAGATCCCTGGGTTGAACAATTATCAAATACTTGGCCTTTGTTAATTAGAGCTTTAGAGATAATCACCCTTTAATTATGAAAATTTCCCAATATAAAAGCTAGAATATTGGAGGTAAGCTCTGCACTAGAGGCAAAAGTGAGAGCTTTGAGGGTTTGGATTGAATATTGTATTAGCAACTATATTCATCTTACAATGAAAAATGATTCTTTAATTTCAAAAAAGGTGATGGATGACTAGTGAAAAATACCTTAGGCTAAACAATATCATACGATTCAAGAGTTACTATAAAAAGCTAAAGGTGTACTCAAATCATAGAAAAACAAAATTGTTAAGACTGAAAAAGTATCAAAATAGGTCATACAACTTGAATAGCAACTCATCAAAAATCAACAACAAAAAAAGAAAGATAACAAGCAAAGGGGGGGCGGGGGGGCACAGCGTTATCAGTTCCTTTGGAGAGCAATCTGCAGAACTCAAAGTGACAATAGATTAAACCTGACTTTAGACATTTATATGCTAAGCTGATCGGGATCTGAGACCTTACCTGCAAAATGAATGTAACAACACAATTGTGATCTGAAGAAATCTTCAAAGAGATTGAATCTATGGCGTTTGTGAGACTCGTAAACGCCTTTGTGGATGTCACTAAAGCTCGTGTTGTGTTGCTGAGAAACAATGGTCAAAGTAAGGTCGTAGGAGGAGAGGGAAGGGTCAATCGAATGGAGAAGAATGCCTCTGTGGTTTTCCCTTTCTCTTAGGTTTTGGTTTTTCCATAATTGCTTATTTTCTTTTTAGGTATTATTATTTTCTCTTTGTTATGTAGGATCTGGGTCACTTTTTGGCTGAAGTTAGTTGTTAATTTAATTTTATTCAATAAAATGAGCTCTGCCCAAATTAGATTATTCATTTTTTTTTCAAATAAAGATAAAGTAATTATAATATGAGCCCAACAAGGCTTGATCACACAACCTTAAGAAATTCTTACAATCTGTGTGTGAATGTGCATGCGTATTAAATCAGAATTTAACCTCTATATACAATGTAATTTTTTTGGCGAAAGGGTGTCATTAGCCAAGGTGGGTCCGCCTTGAAAGGAAGGAATACTATGAACCACATCTTTTTTAAGTTCAAACATTGTGCAATAAAAACTATTGGTGAAAAAGAGAAGTTGTTTGACTATTTAGTGGGGTATAGATTATAGAAATGCTCAATGGAGATGCTATACAGTATTACCAAAGATCGCAATGGAGTGAAACGTATCTCACTACCATTAATTAAATGTCTTGATTTAAGTTCTAAAAATAAAATCGTCTTTGATAGAGAATGTTTTACCTTTAAACTAAAACTTTTCGATATGAATATGAATTAATCAAATTCCAAAAAATACTGATATAAAAACCAATAATGCAATTATTAATTTTTAAAACCTTTTCACTAACTACAAATGATAAAATAGAGAAGCTGACATCCACCAAAATTCCTTATTAACTATGTGGAGGAAAAAGACATAACAAAACTATGTATTCAACTTTTAATTATTATTTGTAACAGCTTTTCATTACTTGAGCCTCGATAAAATCTCCATGTACTTTTGAACATTTTGAAAAATCAAACAAATTCAATTTGGAGAATTTTCAACAAGAAACTCAACACATAACAGAAAATTGTGTTGCAATTACGTATCTATAATTTTATTACGAGCCATCACAGTCAAGCGAATTTCTTTATTTACTTGGTCAATGAGGTTTCCTGGAAACTTAAAAGCTCATAATTGCATTTCTCATGGTATTATTCAACTTGTTTGACAAAATTACATCAACTCAATAAAATATTCAAGCAACACATGCGTCACGAGGAAATAATCTCTTCGGACCACTTACAAATTAAATAGAGAAAAAGAAAAACTTCTTCACATCCCTTTTAAATTAGGTCACTGATGCTATCAGTAACTATACATGCTTAGAGAATTAGGTGGCAACATAAGTAAATATAGAATTAAAACTTTATGGATTCAATATTTTGGCATGAACCTATTATGTATTTAGAGTAATGACTTTATCTCTACTAATTGTTGCAAATTTAAAGATTTTTTCACATAAATTTACACTAGTAGTCAATTCAGATGAACCCATTATGTAAGAGCTGCATCTGCCCCTAGTGACAAAGTGGAGAACTACCTCTCCATTTTATGATATAATGAACTAATGAAAAAGTCATAAATTTAGTTGGAAAACAACTAGCATCCAAAAACAAGCTAATACCTTTGATAAAAAAACTTCATCCACAACAAGTATTTGCGTCAAATCACATTAATTTACGCACCTTTGACTTGGCCTTGCAGCGTAAATCAAGATGCTGCAGGCTTAAAGTTAGGTAACCAGCAACCCGACTCCCTATACACCATAGCAAGAAATGACATACAAGCTAAAGAACATCATCAAAATTGTCAAATTTTCTCCTTAATAGCTACTGTGGATTGGTCAACTTGTACACAACAAAACAGATTTCCCATTGTCTTTGTTCCCCCAACAATTCCAAAAGAACAGGGAACAATTCAAAAGTCCAAAACAAAAATAATGAAAGAAAAACAGAAGATTCATCTTTTCAGCAATAAAAGACAACCAATTATCTTATGCCAAATACAATCAGTTTATAGGTTCATATTGTATCAAAAGGGGCAAGTTTTTCCTTCTTGCTTTTTTAGGGTAGCCACAAATGAAATACTTAATGAAATTACACAAAAAAATGTTAACATCTGGCAACAAACTTTAACTGGGTATTGCATAAAAGTAATTTTTTCAAAAATGTAATATTGGATTTCCAAAATTATTTATATTTTGCAGAGATCAAATGTTTGCGGCAGAGAGAAACAAGGTGGGGTGTTGGAGGGGGGTTAAAATATGAGTTGATGTGCTTTATTATCATATTATATTAAAATTGGAAAGGGCTCGAATTCTTCTTGATACTTGGTCTAGTGGTACTACATTACTCATGTATTCTTCCCTTACCCGCTATGTTCCATAGCTAAACATTCACATTATTCAATTCGTTTATGTTAGTTAATTAATTAAACTTTAGTATATTAATTAATTACCTATAGTTAGTAATTGGCATATTTGGTTTGACGTAGGAGTCAAGAAGAATTATTTCATATTCATCAATGAGGCAAACTCTTGCACAAAGGTCAAGAGAGCCATCGGTGCCACCACCTGCTATTTTACAATAAAGAGCAACAACTTTTTCTCGAATATAGTTAATACCTAAGTCATCTGGAAAACCCAACTTGGCCACGCGATAGCCCTGAAAGTTAACCAACATTATTCTAAGGATTTGACCAAAATAGGGTGTCGAATGGATAAGTTGGGTTGCGTTTTGACAGATCAATTTGCGCTGAATAATAGATATAATATCAATTATTTAGCGCAAATTGATTTGTCAACACTTAATCCAACTTATCCACTTCACGCCTGTTTTTTCTCGAATCCTTATAGTTGTGTTAGTTAATTTTCAGGGTTTTCTCTATCACATGGCTAGGTTGAGCTCTCCAAATGACTTAAGGATTAACTATATCCGAGGAAAAGTTGTTGCTCTTTCATGCAAAATAGTAGGTGGTGGCCCCGATAATTCTTTTGACCTTTGTGCAAGAGTTTGCCTAATTGATGAATATGTAAGAATTCTCATTGACTCCTACGTCGAACCAGATATATCAATTACTAACTACAGATAATTAATTAATTAATGTACTAAAGTTTGATTAATTAACTTACATAAACGAATTAAATAATGTGAATATTTAGGTATGAAACATCAGGGGGTAAGGCCAGAATACATGATGGATGCAATGCCACTACAACAAAGATTCAACAAGAATTCCAGCCTTCCCGCTTTTAACATAACATGATATTTTTAACTTTCCTAAGCACATGATATTTTTCACTTTCTTAAACATATTCTTTTTTAAGTAGGAATATAGTGTTCAAGGAAGATCTTTTCCCCTTCAAACACATAAAAGGTCAAATATCTATTGTGTTTCTAATCTTAGACTTGTTATGTACTGAAAGTCGTTTGAGTGGTTCTAGTGATTAGGAAGGGTCTTCTCTCTCACGTCCCTATGCACAAGTTGTGGATGATCACATATTGTTTATGTCTAGTCCACACCTCCCTCGGTGCTTTCTGATACAAGGAGGTTTACAAAACAATACAAGAGTATTTCAGGGTTTTTGCTGGACTATATATATTCCTCTAAGGCCTCTTTATGCACTTTTTCTTTAACATCTTATGTCACTTATTCCAAAGTGAGTCGAGTTCATATGCAAGTCCTATTTTCCTATGCTACTCACCCTGTACCTTAGTCATTTAGGGAAGCCTCTCTTGATCCTAGATGGGTGGAGGCCATGAAGTTAGAGATTGCAGCTCTTGAGGACAATAACACTTGGAGTATTGTGGACTTACACCCCCTCCCCAAAAAATAAGTCTCCAGTAAATGGATATTCAAGGTTGAATACGAAGTATCTGGAGAGGTGAAAATATTTAATGCAAGACTAGTTGCACTTGTTACCTCAGAACATGTCATACAGCTTGAATAGGAACTAGTCAAAAATCAGCAGTCACAAAACAGGAAAATAACAAGCAAAGGGCAGACAAAGATATCTCGTTTAGGGTTTTCTCTCAATTAGTGCTACGATCTTAGTTCACCATCTTATTTATATAAGCTTTGAAAGATTTAAATGAAAAAAAAAGGTATATACCTGATAAATCTGAGAGTCCATGTAGCGTTATCAGTTTCATGATAAAGCTATCTGCAGAACTCAAAGTGGCAGTAGATTAAACCTCACTTTAGCCATCTATACGCTAAGCTGATTCGGATCTGGAACCTTTACCTTGATAATGATTGTAGCAACACGATTTGTGATCTGAAGAAGTCTTTAAAGAGATTGAATTATGGTGTTTGTGAGACTCGTAACGCCTTTGTGGATGTCACTAAAGATCGTGTTGGGTTATTGAGAAACGATGGTCGAAGTAAGGTCTGAGGAGGAGAAAGGAGGGTTAATTGGATGGAGAAGAAGGCCTTTGCGGCTATCCTTTTCTCCTAGGTTTTGGTTCGATACTTCCCAAAATTGCTTATTTTCTTTTTAGGCATTTTTATTTCCTCTTTTGACCTAGGCCACTTTTGGGCTCAAGTTGGCTGTTCGTTTAATTTTATTCAATAAATGGACTCTGCCCAATTTAGATTATTTATTTTTTTATAAAAAATAGACGAAGTAACTATAATAAATAGACTCTGTCTAATTTAGATTATTTGTTTTCTTATAAAAAATAGACGAAGTAATTATAATATGAGCCCAACAGGGCTTGATTACACAACCTTAAAAAAAAATATTACAATCCTTAACCACTAGACTAAACATTTCACGTGTATCAAGAGATGTCACTATATATATATATATATATATATATATATATATATATATATATATATAATTTGATCTATATATACAATATAATTTTCCGATAAAAAAGGAGTGTTGACACCCTGTGAGCAAGGTGGGTCCATCCCTAAAAGGTAGGAATACTAAAACCACGGTCTTTTAAAGTTAAAACATTGTGCAAGAAAAATTTTAATTAAAAGAAAAGTTGTTTGTCTATTTAGTGGGGTATTTCTATAGATCAAATTACAGAAATCACATATTTTTAATGTAAAACTATAATTTATCTCTTAAAAGTTTATAATTACATAAATCTTTCAAACGGATACAATCATACAAGCACTGATACATTAAAAAGAGGGTCGGATACATTAATGGCCAAAAAATCAAAGCGTTGATACATTAAAAAGATGGTCAGATACATGCGTTGATTCATTAAAAAGAGCGTCAGATACATGCGTTGATACATTGAAAAGAGGGTCGGATACATTAATGGCCAAAAATCAAAGCGCCAATACATTAAAAAGAGGGTCGGATACATGCGCTTATTTATTAAAAAGAGGGTCGGATATATGCCCTAATACATTAAAAAGGAGGTCGAATACATTAATGGAGGGTCCGGATACATTAATGGCCAAAAAATCAAAGCGCTGATACATTAAAAAGAGGGTCGGATACATGCGCTGATACATTAAAAAGAGGGTCGGATACATGCGCTGATACATTAAAAAGAGGATCGAATACATTAATGGAGGGTCAGATACATCAATGTCAGAAAAATAACGGATTTTGGAGATTTGTAAAACTTATAGGGGATAATGATAATAAGGAAAATAAAAGGTGAGATTTGTGTAATTATTCCTTATAGAAATTTTCAGTGCAGACAATATACAATTATCATCAAAGGTCTCAATGGAGTGGAAAGTACCTCTCTATCACTAATTCAAGGTCTTGATTCGAGTCGTAAAAATAAAATTGCCTTTAGTGGGGAGTATTTTACCTTTGAAATGAAATTTTCCATATGAATTAATCAGGCCCTAGAAAACACCAATTTAAAAACCAACAATGCAATTATTACTCCCTCTATTTCAAAAAGGATAGCCTAGTTTGACTTGAAACGGAGTTTAAGAAAAGAAAAAACTTTTTAATCTTGTGGTTCTAAATTAAAGTTATGTCAAATGTACCAAAATATCCTTTAATCTTGTGGTCTTAAATATGTCACGTGAAAAGTTAAAGTGTTGTTAAAAAGGGAAAGAGACCATTCTTTTTAAAATAAACTAAAAAGAAAATAGAGGCATTCTTTTTTAAACTAAGGGAGTAGTTTTTAAAACATTTTCTCTAACTATAGAAGTTCACACAAGAAGCTGACATTCACCAAAATTCCAGATTAACTATGTGGAAAAAGAAAAAAAAACGTTCTAACTTTAAATTCGATGTCATTGTTGGATCATTCCACACTACATATTCAACTTTTAATTATTATTTTTCACAGTATTTCGTTACTTGAGCCTCGATAAATTCTCCATATACTTTTCAACATTTTGAAAAATCAAACAAAACCAATTTGGAGAATTTTCAACAAGAAGCTCAACATAACTGAAAACTGTGTTGCAATTACGTACCCATAATTTTATTAGGAGGAATATTAATAGGTGTAATCACAGGCAAATTTCTTTATTAACTTGGTCAATGAAGTTCCCTGGAAACTTAAAAGCTCTTAATAGCATTTCACATGGTATTACTCAACCTGTTTGACACAATTACATCAAGCCAATGAAATATTCAAGCAACATATATAGCGTCACGAGGAAATGATCTCTTCTGACCACTTACAAATTGAATTGGAAAAATGACTTTTGCAGATCTTTTAGATATAAAAATGAAGATCTCTTGTAAAAAAGGTCACTGATGCAAGACGAGAATTCAAGCTATCAGTAACTATTCTCATTCATTCCGAAGAGATTTCACTACCTGAACGAATACACAAGTCTTGATACACTTACCTTCTTTCTTTTGAAAAAACAAAAAGAGTTGACATAACTAGGAGAATCACTGTTTCAAAAAACTTCATCAGCTCTTCAATATCTCCAAATTACTGCATAACTTACCGATGTACTCTCTCATGTACAGCTAGGTTACCGATACTTGTTCCTGCAATGTATCCCCCTGTCCAAGCATTCTGCACAGTTGACAGAGTGCTAAACAATCAGATGAAGAAAGTAGCCAGCTGAAATTGCAATATATATATATATATATATATATATAAAGAGAGAGAATAGAAAACGAAAATAGGAAACGAGACAAATGGGTAAAGTAGGTCTAGTTCAGACAGTGAATATGTGCTTTAGGAGCAAGACAGCATATTATCGTTAAGAACTGCGACAGCAGATTCACCAGTGTCTGGTTTCACATTTGCTAGAATATCAAACACAAATCCATCGGGACGCATGTTTGACTATGTAGAGGGGCTCAACACTAAAGATAATCTCGTTAAACAAAGACGCTTACAATAAATAAAATAGGTCATACATCAAAAATTACATTTATAATATAGAATTGCTGTATCAAAACTTTGCTAAATGAAATTGCAAAATAGTTCGATAAAGAATCTTAAGAGAAAGGTAGTATCATGTTGGGTGATCATTAGTAAACTACACGATATAACATCGAATATCAAAATAAGTCAGTTTTAGCAGAAAATAACTATTGGGTTTAAATATACCCCTAGTACCCTAATAGTTCAAATTTATATCAGTACAACTTCCTTCTGATACAACATATTTAGTCTCTTATTTTCCTAAGAGATTAACTTAAGGTTGTCTATCATGTCTTTTTGACAAGGAAAAAATCTCTATCATGTTCTTTTCTTTTTCTTTTTTCTTGTTAAAGGCTACCTCATTGAAACTCAAGCAACAATAAAGTGTTGTAAAGGAATATACAAAGGGGCGCAGATCATCACTGCTCTAAGTGTAAAAAGTCCAAGTAAAATATTCATGTTTTATGTCTAGTAGGACTAAACATCATGGGAAACTGGAATTACAAAAAGATAAAACCCCAATTTTCTTTTACATAAGTTAACAAAAGAAAACTTAAACGAATTTCTTAAGACAACGACGACCACGACCAATTTGAAAGTACAAGTCTCAAGAAACTGGCATTCTACTGTTTATAAGAAGATGCGGAAAAGATGAGCACCAATATAGTTGTTTAAAGTAGGTGGACCATGACTTTACAAGGATTCCTACTGTATTTATCTAAAAATAAACCAACTGCAGCACACTTTGACTGTCCACCAACTACATCAGCAATATGATTTATTTTTGGTGCGTGGTGGAATCGATACAATAACAGCTATTCCTCAGTCCTACAATAGTTTTAATAGGCTATATGAACCCTCACTTTTTCTCTTTTCATTTGGACCCATTGCATTCCAATTTTATTTGCTACCTAAACTTCTTCAGTTTCTGAATGATACACCAAATAGTAATATGATTATAAGATAAAGGTTGTGGCTGAACATATTGTTTATACAAAAAATAAAACCGACTTCTCTTTGTAGTAGACCCATCAGACTTGTAGATAGATACACACACACACACACACATATATATATGTATGCATATATATTAAGTATATAATAAAGAGAACATGATGCCTTTCTTGTTAATTCTACCCTGTGGATTCAGATCAAGCTCACATTACCTGAAAATTGAAGCCACCAGTAATACCATCAACATTGACTACCTACAGGATTTTCAAAGAATCAGAAACAAATATGGAAAGCCGTAAACTGTGTCCTACATTTGCACGTGAAGCAAGAGAAGTAAACCACAGGCATTAGTCGGACAACCTCTCCAGCAAAGTAGAGATGCGGACGGATCCTGCTCCCCATCGTATCAAGGTAGATCTGTTTGAAGAATTAGAAAGATTGCAACTCTCAGAAATTAATTTACCTAAATTGAAAGGGTCTTCACATTGGCGCATTGGAAGGCATATATAGACGGGAAGAAAAGAAAAGGGAGCACCTCTGAAAGTGGAACACCTCCAGCTGTGACAAACTCATCCTTAAATTGGCCCTTCATTACCCCAAAAAGAATGCAACAGGAAGTTTCTTTTCAATCAAAGTAATGACATCAAAAGAAGAAATGAGTCTGAGGAATAGGAAGAGCCACGATACCTTTCCCTTCACGCTAAATGCACAATCTTTTAACAAAGCAGAGACAGAAATTAACAAATTATTGGAAATGGAGGACCACAGCATGTCTCCACATATGCCCTGCATTAATCGAAAAGAAAATTTTAAAAAATAGAACTGGACGTCAAACATTCTGAGAAGATATTTTTATGTAGAAGCCCAAAAATAACCTTGCAACTGAAGTAAACATTTTTACCTCACGATCTAATATATACTTCCAAAATCTTTTCACAACCGCAAGTTCAGAAGGATAAGAATTCAGCACCTTCTGCCTCTGCATTGAAGAGAACAATAAGGAAAGTGGTGAAGTGAGATCCTATACAAATCAAAAATCATATGCTTTCTTGTCATGATGAGATATTATTTACAAGAGACAACTATCAATAGTTTCAGAACCTTTTTCTTTTGATAAGATTGATCAATAGTTAAAGAACCCTAAGCATGAGTACATCTCATACAATCTGTCTATGTGGTTCAATAAATTAGTAGTCTATTGCTGCTCAACTATCTTATATGGACCATGGAAAATATCTTATATGGGTGTGTGTGAGTACTGGGTAGAGATATATACACTTTTTTTTGCTATGTATTTCACAGGAACCTATAACCCTCAAATCACGCGTACTTCAAAACAAATGAAGGATCCATGGATACAGTTGCTCAATCTACAATGCAAATGTTTTATGTAATTTTATATATTAGTTCCTGTATCTTTCTTTCCCTTCTATTTTTTTTTTTATTAAAATAGTTCTCTTCTCATGGAGAACAGCTTTCTATTTTCTCTTCCAGACATTTCCCATATTTGATAAAACTGTTTATATGGAATCAAAGCCTTTAGCTTCAATTCACGTCATCGAATGTATTACCAAAAATTGACTCTTGTGACGAGTGAGTGCAGACTTTAGATCTTCAATATGGAGGTCAGGAGTAAAATCCACGCAAAGCGTACCTGGATGTGTTTGCAACTAAATTTAGCTAGAGAAAAGGTTGTGGTAAAGAGAAAATGACAAAAACAGAGAAGGAAGACATTTTTTACCCTTATAGTCTGAGCTGGATAGATACCGTGCACCCCAAGCAGATAGCCTAAGAACCACAGGCCCACTGAGTCCCCAGTGGGTTACGAGCATGGGTCCTACCTAAAAATAGTATTATGTTCTGCAATACTAATATACTATCCAAGAAATGCAACCAATCAGAAGTGCATACCTGAGTAAGCTGTGGTATTTTCTTCTGGATGCCTTCCAACTGTAATTTTGCTTTTACTTTTGGGAATGTTACCTATGGATGACAAGCAAAATGGTTGCTATCAGTCATAGGCATGAATATATTCACGTACTCAAAGGTGTGATAAGTATGTCACAACTGTTTTAATAATCAACACAAAATTGCAAATGATGTTTGTAATATATACTCCCTATGTTTCAATCTGTTTGTGTTACTTCCCTTTTTAGGCTGTTTCAGAAAGAAGCCTCTTTCCTAATTTGGCAACTCTTGAATTTCAACATCCCACATGGCAGGTTTAAGACATTTTGGTACATTATACATATGTTTAGTTTAAGACCTCAAGATTCAAAAGTCTTCTTTACTTTTTTAAACTCAGTGTAACTAAGACAAACAAATTGAAAAGGATGGAGCATAATATGGTGTTCACTTTAATATAAATTCCAAGCAAAACAAAATAGAAATGAACCAGTTAAAATATACATAATTCAAAGGAAACTCTGTTAAGGAAAAAATCAAAGATCACTATGTCATTAGACGAAAAGGTACAACCAGTGCACATTGTCCCAGAATATATATAACACAATGCATCACCTATATTTAATAAAGGTGATTTTACAGGGGAGACAAGACTCATGTTTTTTATATAGCAATTGCACATATTCCGGAGAAGAACTAGCTCAGTACTTACAGAACATAGAAATTTGAAGCATGCAAGGTAGCACTGGTAGAAGTCAAAAAGAACTAGTGTCTCATAAGACACATTAAATGCTAGAATAGAGGAAAGAATCAATTCTCAGTGCAGATAGTCGACTGACAATCAGAGGTAGGTCATCCTTGATACTACTATATGAAAACCAATAGGATCTGAATCCAAAAAAAAAATTAAAAAAAATACTTACGAGACATATAAATCATCTCCCCGAGTATATTCATGATTCAGGAAAGAAGGAACTATTGACAACACATAATTAACAAGCTATATCTTCATTGATGTGATATAAAACATAAGGAGTAGCAGCCAAACACCTCAAAGACTGATTTCACTCAATTGGCTGCAAATGGTAAAGAAACCTACACCAGACAGTTCTGCTAACTTCAAGTCATCAATCTTGAAAGTGAACAGGCTTGGAACAGGTTCCAAAATTGAATGACCAAGTTGAGTGGCAAGATTATAACCCTGAACAGGAAAAGATGGAAATGAAGTGAAGGATAGATGCAAAAAGTGCTACTAACTCATTACCAGACTGACCTGCTTACTACTCCCACTAGCAATAAGTAGATAATCAGCTTCAACTTGCTCCACGTAATCAAGGCTACGTTTCTCAAGCTTGATGGCAAACTTCCCATCAGAAGTGGAAGAAGCACTAGTAACAACTTTTCCAGTCTGCAACAAGACTAAATAAGGAACTGGCATATCAGCATTTTGATAGGGAAAAGAGAAATGGAATACCTCACAAATTACAATTTGTGTAATCTAACTGCTCAAGATTTACAGCTAAGGATGTGCAAGCTTAAACATTCTGAGATCTTCTGGTCTGAACATTCTCTCCTTTTTCTTTTCTTTTTTTTGAGAAATGAAAGAAATTTAAATTTGATCCTTTTGCTTAGCATGATGGCAATTGAATTCATGGTACAGCACAATTAAACAGATATTTAATATTTTAACTCGCCAGTGTAGATGATAGAGCAATTTAAGTTTAATGTCAAAGAAATATAGAAGGCTGATAGTGTAGAGCTGTTCAGAACTTCAGATCAGGAGCATAATTCCTTCACAATATTCAGTGATCTGCTTTTGGGTTTAGCCCATGAAATATGTAATCCGTAAGTTGCACATTCTGGTTGATATAACTTGTTTATCATCACAAGTATGAAGTAAACTACACAGGAAATGCATGAAAATGCAGAAGATTTTCAAAATATTGCTATTTTAGCTTTAAGGTAGAACGTTTCCATGTCAAACTGGTGATTGAAACAGAACAAATACACTTGAGGATAATTGAGAGAACTTCAACTAAAGAAGGTACCATACTATAAGTATGCACCGGGTGCATGGAGTCTTAACGTGGACCTTAACTTCATGGTTGTTCAACATCTAACCTTGGTCTATAGTAGTTTTAACAATGAAACAATTCCATGCCCATCTTGGCACTGAATGCTTTAGGCAGAATGATTACAAAGGGGAGAGTGTCGGGATAATAGTTTTGCATAGTAAATATAGATGACCATCATGTTTCCGAATAGTTTCTTTGTTTAAATAGCCAAGTTTAACATACATTTAGTTTCATGATGATTCACATCTAGCCTTGATCTATAGTAGTTCTAACCTTGAAACAATTTCATAAACATCTTGGTAGTGGATGCTTTAAGCAGAATGATTACAAAGGATATAGTTCTCCCTAACCTCACAGGGTAAGGGTAAGGCCAGCGTACGTTCTATCCTAACCCGACTCCACCTTGTGGGATTATGTTGGGTATGTTGTAGTTTGATTACAAAGGGGATAATATTGGGCTAGTAATTTATAGTTTGAATAGAGATGAGGTTCATCTTTCCTTATTCCAATTTGTGTAACTTGCTATCTCCAGTCTCTCATATTTTACAATAAGAAAGAAAATTGAAGGATCTCATGTCTCAAATTCCAAGATGTTCTTGGCATATACTTGGCTTCAAGTTGACCGGTAAATTCTGTATAAGCAAGTGTCAGTGTACGTGTAAAGAAGTGTATGCAGACACACACGAGCTAACAGAAACTTTTGTTTTCAGGGGAAGTGTGACCTTAAAAGAGTAGAAAGTCCAAAGCTATTCAAATAGACAATTTAGATAATAGATATAGGCACCCCTGCCCCTGGAGAACTTCTAAGGATATGAATGTACAAGGAGTATAATGTGAATAGAAGTAAAAGCTTATGCAACCATACATGCTCCCAAATAATTATGACAAAATATAAAATAAAATTGTGATAGCATAGTTTATCTACCTCCACTCCTCTTTGCCTCAGACATGAGACAATCAATTATAGTAGATGAACTATCACTGGCGGGAAAGACCCTTCCGTCTTCCTCTATCTGAGGCAAAATCAACAGAACTATACGTTACCATCAACAAGTAGAAAAGAAACATAAAAAAGGTAGTTTTGGAGATTACTTTTAACACAACACCATGATCAGAGAACCAGGACATTGTATCCATTGGACCATGAGTATGGAAAAAGGAGCCTTTAAATTCCTTATGACCCCTTGGATACTGTTCAGCCAAAATCTGCAAACGAGTTTGGTTTCGGTTCAGCTTGACTTATATCCTGCTAAAACACCACATATCTGAAGTTGAAAATGATACTCGACTATGAGCACCTTTTAGGAAAGAAAAGAACACAAACATACTTGTACTCTTGGCTCAGTTATTTTTGCTGATTTTATAATTCTAATAAACTATAGCCTACAGACAGACATCCTACTCAATCAGTATTGAGAAATGCAAAATCTGGACTGAGGGAGTTGAGACATCAAACAAAAAAATACTATTACAACTCAATTATTTATTTGTATCTTCGATTAGTCATGTACAAACATAGCTAAAAGATACTTATCTTCAAATCCCTAAGAAATACAATCTTAGTAATAACAATTAGCAGTATTTTCTGAATTCCAGGAATTACAGATAAACAAAAGTCATTCTTCCAGAAGTGCCATAATCTATGAACATTAAGCTTTGGGCACCAATTCTACAACTTACTAAGCATAGAGCATATATTTAACTTTAAATTGCAAAGAGAACTTTACCTTATTGTCAGGACAATGCCCATTAGTCACATTGCAGCGACCTCCTCCAGAAATTTTGACCTACCAAAACAAAAGAACAAAACTTTCCACATTACAAACACAAAATAATATTCTCCACTTTGAGAATATTGTATCAATTACCTTTGATAAAGGTTTCGCTTTTTCAATAACAACAACTTTAAGATTCGGAGCGAGAGTTTTAGCCCTTATAGCACCGTAAATTCCAGCTGCTCCGCCCCCTACTACTAACAAAAGCTCTTCACCTGACTACTTTACCAAAAACACATATATTACCAAAAATTGCAGAAAAAATAGTTAAATTCTCCGTACATTACTTTCAATGTTTACCTTTGGAGTAGCTGAGGAGAGAATAGTTGCACTGAATTTTCTTCTTCCATGACTAGGGATTGAGCATGGATAGTTTCCTTTGAAAGTTGAAGTTTGAGAGGTAAATCCAAAACGAAAAATGAACCGCTGCGGTAGCAAATTCATTGAATGAAACAATTCAAATATTCATCAGTTCGAATTTTAGGAACGTTTTGTGGAATGCTAAATGATAAAGTGAAAACAAAAAAAAATGCCGTATTTTAACTAGTGATATTATATCAACACTAAATTGTTTTGAAATATGACTATTTTCCAATTTCAGCCAGAAATATCTAGAAGAATTAACCTCAATTAATAGTGGTTTATGCGCTAAAATATTCATGTCATAATAAATGTGTCAAATCTAAATGTGACAAGTAAAAATAAATAAAGTAAATAATTAAATTCTATAACCTGATTATTTATAAAATTCATTTGATTCTTGAAGAGCCATTAGTAATTTTTAAAAAGGTGATATTTTGGAGTATCAGTCTGATTCTTATCTCAATTGTTGGAAGAATCGCTAGGTTGGCTGTTTAAGATGTTTTATTTTATTAATATGCCTAATGATATGTTAGTTTTATTTTGTTCTTAGAATGAATTTTATTTTAGAATAGAGAACCAATATGTTGTGCTCGAATCCAGAGAATAAAGTCATCCTTAGGAAGCTTAAAATCCGGACAATGGTTTTTTTTTATGGTGTGAAGTCGAATTAATCAAGTCAGTGTGTTTGAGACACTGATTGCTTGAAGCAACAAAAGAAATGGCCTGTTTGGAGAGAGTAGTACTAGAATACTAGTATTGCATTATCAACCCCAAATCCTCTCGGGCGTGAATTTAGAATAGTCGGACTCCAATGCTATCGAATATCAAGAAAGTAACAGAAAATCGTAACGACATATTGCAAGAAATTGGATGTTTCTACTTGATATGTAACCAAAATATACCGTCAAAGAGAGTTGCATTTGTCAACTCTCAACAAATAAATAACGCCCTCAACTGGAATCTGCATCTCGTGGTTGCATTACATTCACTTAATATATATCAAAAGAAGAAAGAAATGCCTACAGTTCCGGCAGGAGCTGATCTAGAGTGTTGTCTACTAGTTCACGTGAACACAATAGCTTTTGTCCGTGTATTATATGTATTACAAAATCAACTAAACATTAGACTATGAACCCAATTATTATTTTATATTAACTTGAAGTCACATATGAACCCATAAACTTCAAATCCTGAATCCGCCTCTGCTCTGGGGAGAAGATTTTGAATTGCTTTCTTGTTGGCAAGCAAAATGTTTTACGATAGAGTCTTCAACACCGACCATTTGGATGTAAGAACATCTGCCGTCAACTCTTTTGCCACTGTCCAGCAGCACAATGCCATTCATAAAACAAGACGCAGGGTTACAAAACCACAAAGAAAACACCAACAGACAGAGGTCAAAGCAAAAAGGCTCCTTGATTAGATCTATACACTAAAGATAGTCAACAAGATTCATTTGAGGACTAGTTCTTTTGGGCCAACAACAGACAAACTTCAGTTTAGACAACAAAGGAACCAACTCTTGATGTTTGTTTTGATCTATGGTTCAACGATTATAGTACTTTCCGTCCTAACTCATGCACACATTTATTTCAAATAGACTATAGGTCTAGCGACAGTCCCTTACCACAGACAGTTATAGTACCTTATAGATGAACGATCAGCAAACATATTAGTAATAGAATCAGGCTGCATTACATAATACTCATAGACGAACGATCAAATATTAGTAATGTTAAATCCAAATGAAAAGACTAGTTCTTTCATAGATCAAGTAACAAATTTACAACACCAATTGTCATTGTAGAATCACATTTCTGTTTATAAAGTATACTGACCTTTAGACGATGCAGGCATTACAACAACATGCATAGTTGCATTGTTTGGAGGTAATGCTAAACGTAGAGGATATAAATTCCCATTGAATTTGTTACGCGAACAAAGAATAATCTTCTCTAGCCCTGTTTCTTCTTCCAACTTTCGAGTCAGTTCCTCTAATCCATGCCCTTTGAACTGTAAAGAAGGCCCTTCCACTGAATCATTCACATTTCCATCTTCATCCGCCACATGGTAATAGATAACCCTACCTTCAGATTTCACAGACTGCACATTTCATACAAATCTAGTACATCAGTTTAATTCAATACAGTGAACACACACACTAATCATCATGATTTTGTTGATGAACCAAATTCCATTGGGAACACAAACCTGAGTCCTGGAAAATTTAGCAGATGTAAGACGAAAAGATGAGGTGAAATCATCATCAGCCACTGATTCTGATTGCGAAACGCTTTCATCAGGTAATTCAGAGAGTACCTCAACAGTATCAACTGTCCATAAGATCCAATCTTGATGTCTATGAGGTATATCATGTGTAACTGAATTTCTCCAAGGAGGTAATCCACTATTCGCCCTTAAAAAATTGCCATATCTTGTTTTCAGCTTTACCACAGATCCTTCTTTTATAGGTTCCCATTCTACCGATGAATCCAATTTACTTGGCAAACTTTGAACAACTTTCTGACCTGTTACCCCGAACAGACGTTGATCGTCTAACGCTGTTAGGTATTTTCCATAGATACTTTTTAAACGAATCACATTGTTCAATTCTTCAGGGAATTCGACAGTCCATTTAACCGTTTTTGTAGATCCACTGCGATCTTGGTATACACATTCTTGATCAGGATCAGCGTGTAAAAATTTGTCATGGTTGCTCTTTAGCCTAACCGATTTCGCTTTCTCGAAAAATTCCATTCACAATCGAAGATTTGATGTACAATTTTCAAAAATTAAATACCTGATGTTATTGAATTCAAGAAAGGTAAAGGAAAAGTGTGTGTTTGTGAAACAGCTATTATTAATTTAATGTATGTAAGATGTCGTAATTGTGTAACGGGAAGATAGGCAGGTACGTAATATGTTGGCTGTGTGAAATCTTTGACTTTAACTTCCTGTTGTTTCTTTTCTTTCCTTTTTTTTTTATATATATATGGAAAAAGGCTCAAATATGTTATCAAACTTTCATAAAAGGCTTATTTATATCATCAATTAAAAGTTTGGATCATTTATGTCATTACCATTAAAAAAAATGTTGATTCATGCCATTATTTTTTAACGGTGGTTTTGCAAAACCATTTTAAACACGTGGCCGATTATAATTTGTGGAAGTACTTGTTGGTTTGTACTAATATGATAATATCTAATTTTGTTGATTAAAGCTTAAGATATATATTTTTTAGGCAAATCACATGGATTTTTCTATATATTTTTACTTTTCATGTTCTCCGATTCGACTACGTACAAGTTTACTTACCTAACTACTTTTAATATACATTGAATAGATTTATTTAAACAAATAACGATGACAATAATAATAACAAATTCGATATAATTTCACAAATCTGAGAAGAATAGAATATATGTATTTCTTAATTTAATCTTAAGATGATAGAGAAGTTAAACCCTCAACTCAAAAAAAATGTAAAAAGAGATTAGCAACAAACAAAAGTAACAATAAGATGGGAGAATACGAAGAAGAAAAAGGAATAAAACTAGTACTCCAAGAATGGGAAACCAATATAATACGTCGAACTATCTACTAATATTTTTCTCACTTAATTCTCAAACCTCTACATTCTCCGATCAAAAATTATGTCATAGATGAATTGAATTTGCATCACGTTTGTATTTGATTTATGACTTGTCCACTTTAATAAGTGGAACGATCTGACTGAATTAAGCTATATAGAGCGGAATTTTCCTATTATGTAATTATAAACAAGTAACTTATTAGTGTTTCCAATTAATCAAATATAATCTAAATATTTATATACATCTGTGTCATTTATCAATGTGCAGGAAAAAAATGGATCAATTGTTATTTTAATACGTAACGTAATTTAACAATCTCTAGATATTTGTTCAACATGAAAGCAATTTTTAACTAATTTAAAGTTCTTGTCTTCTTCTTCTAACAAATAATTGTGAGTTGTGACTTGTGTCATTTGTTTGGTCCCAGACTAACCACAACATTAAGTATTTGTATTAGGTGGAGGCATCTTATGTGATAGATGAATTAAAAAAATAACTCTTATAAAACATTACTATCTTGTTTTTTTCTTAATTACTTATCTATTTTTAATTGACACACCTGTTAAGAAAATAATAATTGACATAATGAGTTTATTATTTTATCCTTATTAATTATAAAGTAAAATTTAAAAAAATTTAAAAAATATTACATTTTTAAAATAATTACTGAGAGTATAATAGATAATATCAAAATAGACAAGAAATTAGAAAAAACTAAAAAAATAAAATATTAACAAATAATTAGAATGTATAATTTTTTCAAGAATCCAGCGTGCCCACTCCGGGCCCTCAGGGGTCATGTGGTAGGATAGATAATAGAGAGAGTAATAAATAGTTTCTAAATAAGATCTAGAATTATTTTATTTTGAGTTTGATTATAGTATTAATTAATTTTAATATTATTTATTTAATATTTGTAGTATAATGATGAGATAATTATTTCATCTTTATGATAAATAAATAATCCAATGAAATATCTTTATTTATCAGATAAATTTTATCTATCTGATTTTTCATTTCAAAATCTTACAACTCATTGACAAGCCTTAGGTCAATTATGAAGTGTTTTATCCGATCAGTAAGCTTTGAACATGTTTTGGCTTGGATTATATATATATGCAGTAGTAAATTTATTAAATACACATATAAATATCAGATCATGAACTTAGTATATTAAATTTGATGAAAGTAGTAGAATTATGAATGCAAACTCATAAAATTCAATTTTTAAATTTGTTTCTAAATCAATGTATTATATTGTTCTTTTACTTGCTTTGTTTCCTGTTGATCAGTCCCCTAACACAAGTAAATATTCATTTCATGATTTGTCACATAGAGACAAATTACTTAGGGCCTGTTTGGTCATAGTTTCCCAAATAATATAGAAAAAATTTATAAATAGTGTTTATCCATACATTTTGTTATTATTTGGTAAATATCCTAAATTTTCAAATACTAGTTTTTCCTAGTATTTGGGTCATTCCATTATTTGGGATCTTTTAAAAATTGAAATTTTGCACCAAACTTTTATCTTTTACAAAAACATCCTATAGTTATTGCTTACGTTGTATTAAATAAATTTTTACGCTAATTTCGAAGTAGTAATGAAATATTTTGTGAATGTTAAATGATAATATGGTTATTAATGAAAATGATGAACAATCGGTTCAAGATAACAAAGTCATGTGTTTTGTCTAATTCACGATGTATGAAATGATGCTTGTTGCACTCACTCCAAATTACCACATTGCTCTAGTGTCATGGACACTATTTGTTATTGTTGTAACAAAAATCCAATTAACTTATATAATACAAACTTATGGTTAATTTTGATATTTTTAAGACCTATGGGTATAAATCATATTTTCTAAAAAAGTTAAATATATTTCCCAAATACTATGGCCAAATACATGATGAAATTTCACCCAAATTTTCACCCAAATAATATTTGCCAAGAATATTTACAAATCTATGGCCAAACGCTAGCTTAAACTTTGGATAGATGTTTTCCTTTCCTATATTATATTTTTTAAAAGAAAATTACACTTTATAATATTTTCCATGTAATTTTTTAATATTAAAATTTTTAAATCTTTAATAATTAACTTTATAAATGATCAATAATTTAAAAAAATAAAATATGACAATTAATATTAAACGGAGTGTCGCATCGGTGGACATATTATAGGGGAGTTTTATTAATTTGTCGTTTGGGATGATTAATTATCATTAGCCCAACTGCCAACTTCCACAGCTAGCGCAGATGCTTCATTTTTCCTAATTCTCATGTGAAATTGTCGGCTAGTTTGACAAGGTACACCTCGTCATAAACTTATGAGTAATTTTCGTTTAGATATTTTTTCAATAATTCGTTTTAATTGAGTAATTAAATATATTAAAATGATCTTTATATAATATTTTAAGATTTTGAAAAAAAGTTATGCATATTTTTAAGTATCACGAATTTTCTAGAAAGAAATAGGTGTTTTGAAAATATGGATACATGTGTTGTATGACTGTCATCAATAGGTCGTAAAGTATTAGGTTAAGTACCGTGATTAGTGCAATCATGGTATTTAGTTACCATCATTGAGTATAGGTAAGTTAATCATATGAAATTTGTCCTTAATTACTGGTTCAGATTTTTTTTTTTCTATTTGATCATTTTTGACAAATAAAAAAAGGATAAAAAAAAATTATTTATTATACCATTAATTAATTAGTATTAAAAAGTAAAACTTTTTGAAAATCTTAAATTTATAATTTATCTACTTCATTATTTATAGGAGTAAAATGATAAAATCACTATGTTAATCATTATTTTTACAATAAATATGTCAATTTAAAAATAGACAAGTGAATAGAGACAAAAAAATTATATTATGACCTCAAATTATATACACTAAGCTTTAATTATAATTAGAATACACCTCAGAATTTACAAACTTATTGAGTTGAAAGTGTATGATTAATAGAACTAGGGGCGGACCCATCTGTAGAGTTTTTGACTCCGGCGAAAACTTTATATATGTTTACAGAAAATACTGAAAAGTTTATATAAGATTTGTTCCAGCACCCATTAAACAAATTGTTCTTTCGTTGATGTGGTTCTGAAGTCCAATTCTGGGAGCGCTGGTGCCCGTTGTTGAGGGTTCGAGCCCCTGCGGCAACATTTATATTTTTGTTGAAAAAACGCAAACAGAAACTTCTTTTTCAAAATTTTGCTTATATTTCTTTTTATTTTTCCACTTTTCTATTTTTGCATTTCATTTATTAATTAAATTATAAAAATATTAGTACTGTTTATTTTTCCACTTTTTTATTTTTGCATTTCATTTATTAATTAAATTATAAAAATATTAGTAGTGAACTTCTAGAAAGAATTTTTTTTAGCTAGCAAATTTTAAAAGAATTGAGCACCCATTATCATTCAATCCTGGATTCGCCACTGAATAAAACTAATATTTTACTAACTTATTGAGGTGAAAGTGTATGATTAACAGAACTAATATTCTTTTTTTAAGTGGTTAACTCTATGTACGTACATCACATTTAAGAAAACACGCAAAAACAAATTCAAAATATAAATCAAATGTGTATAATATAAAAGTAATTTTATAACACGTCAGAATTCAAATGTCTTGTCATCCCCTTTAGAAATTAAAAGAGAAAAATGTCATAAATAGTCTCTTGATGTATATGTCTAAAATAGTTAATTATTCACTTATCAAATTTATTTCTTAAACTATTTAAAATCATTAAGTATATAATTAATGGACTAAAACAAAAATATATAATTAAGAGACTAAAAATGAATTTTTTTTGAATAATTAAAGAACTAAATACAGTAAATTTTTCGTTAAAACACCATTTTAGACCTGTTGTTATAACTTATAATTAAGGGACTATTTTATGATATAGTTTCTCCAAACTAATATATACAACTTAGATCGAAAATCTCCCCCACATATATTTTACCACACTTCCGAAATATTCTCCAAAAATGTATCTTGGCCAAACACATTACTGGTGAAATAAAAGAAGTTACATCTCATAACAAGAACAAAATGGTATTTTGCAAATATCATTTGAATTAGCTTCATTTTAGACTTTGGCTTCTCCCATTAATACTTTCAAAAGACCCTTTCAAATATATGTGCACATCTTTCAATCCTCCAAAGATCAATCCTCTCATATGCATATATACAAAAGGGTCTTTTGAATGTCATTAGTCATATCATCATAGATTGTATATAACAGTTTATTTTTTTCCTAATTAAATTAGCAATATTTTCTTCAAGTTCGTAATTAATCGGAGCGATTTTGAATTTGAGGCTTGAAATTAATTATAGCATATGGAGCACTTGGAGAACGCGAAAACCATTCGTCTTAAAACACACAATGGCAAATACCTCACAGCAAGCAATGATGAGAAATCTATACGCCAAAAACGCGATGGCTCCTCTGTAAATGCACTTTGGGCCGTTGAATTTTTGGAAGGACAACAATACTTACGCCTCAAAAGTTGTTATGGAAAGTACTTGACAGCTTCAAATATTCCATTACTTCCTAAGGTAATTTTGTTACAGTGTTTCCAAATGCGCCCAAGTTTTGTTTCAGTGGAAACTGAAAAGTAAATCAATGCCTAACAATAATATTCCTATTTATATTATGTTTCACAAGGTAACGGGATCGAGAAAGGTCATGCAGACATTGCCTAAGAAACTATGTTCCGCTACAGAATGGGAGGCTGAACAAGATGGATCGTTGTATCAAGTTCGTCTAAAGACGCGATACGGGCATTTCTTGAGACC
The DNA here is from genome assembly GCA_016801875.1 of Solanum sitiens. NCBI lineage: Eukaryota > Viridiplantae > Streptophyta > Magnoliopsida > Solanales > Solanaceae > Solanum > Solanum sitiens. The sequence continues at coordinate 1,794 of JABWTJ010000051.1, read as the reverse complement.
CTATGGAGGAATACCACCATGGAGGAACACTGTTACCCATGATGTTCCTCATAGGAAAAAAGCAACTCTATGGGAAATTGAAATTATGGAGACTCACAAAAAAGCTCTACCTGCACCAGCACCAGCAGCAAATTTCGCCCATATTACAAAAGCATTCTCTTGTAATTTTACTGAGCATATATAAACAAATGAGTCTAATTTCATTACTAACTTAAAATCAATCCATGTTTCTGGTAACAACACATATATATAGTTCTTTTGATATAACTTCTTGTTACTACCTAACCTTAATTATTTTAAAACCTTTTAAATTTTCACATCTATTAAGAAAATAATAAATAACTTACTTCGTTTATTATTTTACCTGATTTTAATTATGAATGGATAAATTTAAAAAATTTAAGAAATTCAACATTTTTCAAAATTAATAAACTAAAAATATAATAAAAAAATACAAACAAATCTACTCCATCATTTAACCACAAATTGTTTGATAAATCTTATAAGCATTTTGAATTATTAATTATTCTGACATATGATACTTTTAACATAGTCTACAAATATATAATATTTCAAAAAAGTTATATATTCAATGCACTGATTTCTTTAATAGAGGAGTATCCAAACAGTATTAATTTTGGAAATTGAAATTAGTACACTTTTGCTTATCAGATTCTATTTAATCAACATGCGGCAATAGTGCAACTTCTACGCATGACTGCATAATGAAGGGCTTTCCAATTCGACTTACGAACAAAACCACCAATATACCCACAACGCAGGTTCCTGGCTTTAGAAGAACAAGAGCAAGTTAGAGAGAATTTTAATAAATTTAGTTAGTATTGTTAGGTTAATTATGTGCACTGCTAGTATTTCGTGATCGTAATAGAGTTGGATATTTCAATTTGGAAAAGATTAACAAAGTTGAAATAAAACGTGAATTCTGCTCAGGAAACATGAATATATATTCTCATAGATGTCTCTCTGAAGTCTGACATGTGAAATTTCATGAATTCTTCACAGCAGATTATCCAAATAACACAAATAAATTAAAACAAATTCAATAGATCATATAGCAATAATGGGTAATAAACTCAGATTAGTCACATGATAAATATTCGTATAAGCCATGCAATAACTGAGCAACTGTATCTCACAAATCTAACAAATATGGGAGATCAGAAGAGTAAAAAAAAAAGGTGTTATCTGTCACTGAACAATCAGAAACACGGACCAATTTCGTTCATCACATCTCCTAAATACTACAAGCAAAACATCAAAATTCCAGAAATAAATCCAACACCAAACCGAATTCTATTACCTATATATAGAAAGTAATCATCAGAGACTTAAATACTACGAATCATGGCATTTACCATATCATATTGTTGCAGTTTTTTTCTCATCATTTGATTTTGATTTCATTTACATGACTAAATAAGTATACATCTAAATTGACCATAAATAATAATGTATCATCGTTTACTGAACCATTCCATCATAAATTAAGTCAAGTGGTTCACCCAATAACAATGCAATTTTTGATATCCCTGACATTTACGAGAGACCCATTCACAAAAAATGGCAATAGATCTCTGCTTTTTTAATCAGGTTTTTTAAAAGTTCAAGATGAAGAGAAAAAAGCTCAGAAGCCAAGCGTAACAAGAAAATTTCATTGAAGATCCAAGCTGATCCAAGCTTAAAATAGATCTCCTTACATGTTCGCTATCTCATCAATGCTTCAATTAATTTGACTACTATTAATTTGAAGGAATGCTGGGAATAAAAAAGAAA